>CM034152.1:165332259-165932259 GCA_019776745.2 Taxus chinensis | reverse complement strand
TTCTTTGATAACATCAGAAATCTTTGGATTGTAGGGCCTTTTTTTTCCTGAAGAGCTTGGCTCCTTGCTTTAAAGGAATGGAGTGATGCATTTCCATTAGCTGAAAATATTTGATTTCATCATAGGAGTAGGCCAAGACATCTGAGTAATTTTTTAGTAGAGAAATAAACTTTCTCTTCTCTTCTCATGAGCAACATTTACCAATGTTAACCATCATTGGATTCTCTGAAGTGCCAATGTTTTCTTGATCAAAAGCATATGGACACCGAGAAGACTATTTTTCTTTTTCTTGGAAGAACCTATCATGCTTGTCAAAGAGGACTTCCAAATATACTAGGCCTTTAGGGATTTTGTTTCCTTTCAGTTTGATAACTCCCTCTTCATCAATTCCCCCAATTCCTTCCTTCTCTTCTTTGGGTATTGATTCATAGTGTGGGTTTTCACTTCCTTCAAAGAACAGATTATTGAAATTATCCCTTTGTTCTAAGAAGGGTAGGATCTTATTATCATCATTGAAAACCTTCCAGTGATTTGCATTTTCTGGTATGCTAGGTCTAAACACCATCTCAATGGTCACTTTATCCATGCCAAAAGAAGGATGAGGTGTTACTAAGGAAGCTGACACTACTAGAGAATCAACCTTTTCATTCTGCTCCCTAGGGATAGTTTCAATGGAGAATGCATCAAAGAATTCAATGCAGTCTCACACTCTATTTCTATAGTTCCTGAGCCTTGGATTTTTCACCTGATATTGTTGGCAGACCTACTTCACCACAATCTCATCATCACCTTTGCATCTTAGCTTCTTGATTCCCATGTCCTCTGATGTATTCATGCCTAAGAGAAATGCTTCATACTCTACAGTATTTTTTATATTATCAAATTGCATCTTGTAAGTAAAATGATATATCTCATTGGAGGGAGAGTATAATACCACACCAGCTCCTGAAACTACTCTGGAATTAATGCCATCAAACTCCATTTTCCAAATTTGATCTTCTTCTTCCTCCATAAGGAGTGGAAATTTCTCTTCCTTTTGTGATGTAAGGAAGTAGTTTCCTAGCACACAATCTTGAAAGAGGATGTTAGCTATTGGATCATCAGATTTCCTTACTATGAATTTCATTTTCCTAACTGGAAATAGCTTCTTCATTTATCCCTTCACTGGGATAGTTACAGATGACCAATCCATTTTTATTTCTCCACCTAGGTCTCTGTAAAAACTTCTGCTCAACAGCATACCAAAAGTGGCTGGGATGTTTACCACCAAAATGGTCAGGAGTATCTTCTTGTTTGGGTAATTAGCTTGTGAAACATGAGCAACCTTGATTCTTCCTACCAATGGAATTTTTTTTTATTCCATTGAGTAGAATGTGCCATTTACCCAGGTCAAAGTGAGGCCAAGAGCATTTGTAAATTTTTCTAGCATCACATTATCTGAGGCTCCAGAGTTTATAATGTAATTGTTCAGCTGGAAACCTTTGATGAGAAGTGACAGGTAAAAAGGCTCAACTCTGTTGGTGGTGGAGGCACTGAGGGCTAACATGTTTTGGGAAGGTGGTATGGATGGTGTGGGTAATAGGCCTTTAGAATTAGAGATTTGGGATGTAGATTTACCACCCCAGACTGCCTTGATGAATCTATCAAATTGGGCAGGATGTGTTTGTAGGTATTCAATCTCAGAGAGATGAACTTTAAGTTTACCTGCATGCTCCACAAAGTCAAATGGAGTTATGGTAGATGAGGAAGGGGTTCCAACAGTGAATGAGGACTTAAATGGCAGAGGTTTTGTTACTTTTGGTGTTGGGTTCACCTTTTCAAATGTAGCAATTGGCTTAGAAGGATTTGAGGGTGTAGCCTTTGATTCAAATTTAGACGTTCGTGTGGAACCAAAATTTAGTAGAGAATTTCTCTTAAAAAATTTTGAGTTGGGAGAAGAATCAGATAACTTACTTGGCACAACAATGTGATCCTTGATAACTGATGAATATGAATTCTCTCTAGCTGATTCCATGGAAGGTGGTAATGGTGATCCCCTGTTGATGATCTTGTTTAGTGGAGGCTTTTAAGAGCTATCTTCTTTGTTCTTCATACTCTCAGTTGCAACTAATGAGGTTGAAACACCGTTCTTGGATTGTGCATGAGTGAAAACAGCACATGAAAAAATTAGAGCATCTTCATCACCTTCCTCCTCATCATCAATGTATTCAATCAGGCCATTTTGCATGCCAACCTCTTTAATTTCTAGATAGTTTTCATAGTCATCCATGCTTTCTTCTTCAATTTCCTCAATGCCTACTCCTTCTTCTGATTCCCTAGTGTCATAGATGGCATTGAATGGTGGTGCTTCAAGAGCAAGCCTACAAGGAGGTGGAGTAATTATTGGTCTATCAGGAGGATTTGGTCTCCTTGGAGCATTTCGCATTGTGATTTGTGACAGCTACTTCTTTAAAGCAACTAGGTTATTTGCCATTTTTTGGAACATTGGATCAGTGGTGATTGAATTTGAACTCTGACCCTTTTCATTCCCATTTGGTCCTTTCACTTTGCCAAAATAACTAGATCATCATCAGTCTCAACTACAAAGTCTTGAACCTCCCTCAATGTTCTTGGTTGGGCTCTTCTGAGGAAGAAACCAGCTTCTGGTGGAAAGGCACTGCTGAAGAACCTTTTCAAGTTGTTTTCTAGGGGTACCACATCTTCTGGGATCCTTCTTGTCAACCTATTGTACCTTGATACAAAATATCTCATTGATTCAAAGGTCTCCTTCTTCATCTGAACCAATTAGACTGGCAGATCCTGACAATATTTTGTCCTCTTGAACCTATGTTCAAATGCACTTCTTATATCTTCCTAGAATGTGATAGATCTTGTGGGTAAGATGTAGAACCATTCAGCAGCCTTTTCTTGGAGTGACTCCACAAAGAACCTAACTGAAACATCTTCATCTTCAACTCCCAACACTCCACACACAGTGATGAATGCTGCTACATGTTCTTCTTGGAGTTGAGAACCATCCCATTTGAATTTTGGGAAGTTATTTCTTGAGCCTCTTGGGAGCTTATGGAGTGGTTGAGCAAGAGCCAGTGGACTGGTATTTCTTCCCCATGGTATGTTGGGCCTACATTCCTCGCATTCATGATCACTCATTCTATTCATGTTTCTATCCTCTAGTATTGCTAAGGTTGCTTCTGTTGCTGCTCTTTCTTCTTATTAAATTTGGAGTCTTTCTATTAAGCCCTTATCTCCTCCTCAACAACTGCCTCTCTTTCAAGCTCTTCAAATGTGGGATCAATTTTTCCTCCTTTCCTTAGTTTCTGGGTGTACCTTCTATCAGCCAGCTTGAAATTTTATGCTCTTCTCTGGGGTGCTGGAATTTGTCTCTACCTTTCCAATTCGACAGCACATTCCTCTTCCAGGTCCAAAATCCTTATGGAAATGAAGTATTGATTGACACTTTGTCTATTATGCCAAATAGCTTCTCTCATATCAGAAGCAATGTCTTCTTGGATGTGAAAGAGTAAATCAAGTCTCTCAACAAGAGGATTTCCCAGAATAGCCATGATTTACATCCATGAAGTTTGTGTGATTATTCAATCTCTAGAAACTTTTCTTCTAGAATATTTTTTTGTATTTTATGACCCTGAGGTCATTTTTAGATATAGATGCTATAAAATCTGCCCCACGGTGGGCGCCAAAAACTATTGGTGAGAAAATTTGCTTTGTGGACAAATTGGTGGGTTTCAAGCCAATGCTATGGGAATCCAAGTCCCTCTACTTGAATGGTGCAGATTTTGTTTGTGCATGCATGAAAAAGTGGATTTCAATGGTGGCCTTTCGACCAAAGATCCAACAGGGGCACTCCACTGACCCTGTGGCAAAACTAGCAATTTATCACTAGAGAAGAACTTTGTCTAAGAAGGGAAAGGGAATGACAATGGAGATAGGAGAAACTAATGTTGTGAGTAGAATATCATATGCCTACACACATTAATTAGAAATTTCATTTACATGCATTTATAATCAGAAGAAAAATAAATCTGCAGGAGAAGCTACAAGACTGAATGAAACTCATTGGTTGCAAAGTACCAATCACTTCCTCAATCAAAGAGGAACTAATTCTTTATTTTTATTATTGAAGCTTGAGCAGAGTTTGTACATAGCTAGATAATGGAAGAAATTCAAGGAAAAAGAGAAAATAGAAGAAGAATGGCATTTTTTGTCTTTTCTAGGTACAGAGCACTCTGGTCTTTTCAAAAATCAATCGCCAACCCTTGGAATGATGTTGAGAAGCCATTATATCCTTTTCCAAAATTATTACAATCTTTACAAATCCTCGACACCTTTTCAAATTCCTCTGTTATGAAGAAAATGGTCATGGCATGTTAAAAACCAGATCTTGCAAAGCAACTATTACATTTGATTTTCCAGTTTAAATATAGACCATTTGATTTGCTCCTATAGCTTTGAAATTTGGGCCGTCCACATGGAAGAAGGGATTGAAGTGGTTACGGGGGAAATCACTTTTCATTTTGTGATTTGTTCAGAGATTTGGCAATTTGGAAAAAAATGGCCCGCACCCCACCTTTGACTTTTCAACTTAGACACATGGCACCTTCTGATTGCAAATGGGGCCGCGGCCCTTTTCTCAACATTTTAACCTTTTTTGGAAAAAGCTCAAAAAAATAATTTCCTCCCCTGGCCCACTACTCCGATTTGACTAGGACACATGGATAGGCTTCAATTTTGATTTTTTCCCTGTGGGCTTCAACATTGACTTTTACCTTTATAACCTGATCGGGGTTACGAGTCATTTTTTAACTTTTCACTTTTTTTACAAAGAGGCTCAAAAACACAAACTTCTCCACCAAACCTGCTTCTCTGATTTGACTAGGACATGTGGCACATTCTTTTTGGAGACGGGGTTGCGGCTCTTTTCTAAACATTTTAACCTTTTTTGAAAAAAAGGGCTCAAAAACTCAATTTCATCCGCATGCCCACTGCCCCGATTTGGATTTTGACATGTGGCATCCTATGATTGGTTACGGGATTCAGGAAAGTGGTGAACCTTTATCCTTTTTAACCTTTTTTAGCAAAAATGCTAAAAACTTTGAAGTTCTTCTTTAGCCTTCCCTTACGCTTTTGAATTTTTTGGCCGATTTGGCTTTTCGGGTCCCAAGTGTCCTAATTGAACTTGTGTAGCCTGGGACAAAAAAAATCACTTTTTCCGCAATCAGAAATTTCAGATTTTTGGGTCCCAAGTGCCCCAATTGAACTTGTGTAGCCTGGGACAAGAACTTCCGCTTTTTCCACAATTGGCAATTTCGGCTTTTCGGGTCCGTGGGGCAAATTTACGATTTTTGCCAAAAGTGACCAAAAGTGTTAAGTTCACCAAAAAACCCGTTCCTTCCCATCCAATAGAATCTGACCACGTACCTACATTCATTGGGGCCAAAATTTGATGGGGAAAAGACACATTTCATCCTGACTATGGAAAAAATACACAGAGGAAGAGAACTTCGTCATTTTGAATCCAATTTTTGAATTTCCTTCATGAACCAGAGGCATGAAGGAAAAACAATGATTTGATGACCCAGGCCATAGAATAGGAGAACAATTTCAATCACAAAGGAGATTGTAATGAGGATATTTCATGCACACACTGGGAGATGGAGAATTTCTTAAAACGAGAAAAACAGAGATTTAAACAGCACAAGGGAACAACTTTTGCTAAATTCTTGAATCTCTAACTTAGCTTAAACAACAAAAAAGGACATGAGCTAAAAAAATTTGTATTTGGCTATGAAAATGCAAAGCAGTTTTTAGGAGACAACACGGTACTAATCCTAACCTGTGCATGAAGGTGAAAGAATAAATCGATAAAATTATCAAGTCTGGTATAATCAAACTAATCAAGGAATCAAAGTGGGTCATCTCGATGGTGATCAACACTAAGAAGGATGGGAGGATTAGGATTTGTGTGGACTATAGGGAAATGAATGAAAATTGTGTCATAGATCCATTTCCTCAACCATTTATAGAATAAATCCTTCAAGGCACAGGGTTTGAGATTTACTCTTTCACTGATGATTTTTTGGGCTATCACTAGGTGTGCATAGCACACGAAGACCAAGAAAAGAAAAATTTCACTACTAAATCGGGTAGTTTGTCTTATAGAGTTATTCCTTATGGATTGAAGAATGTATTGACCATCATTTACACATAGCTATACATGTATTTCATGATTTTATTCACAAGTTATTATAGGTTTATCTTGATGATTAAACTTAGGGAAAATTTTAGTGGCGAATTTTTCGTAAACTCACGAAAATCGAACATTATGGAAATTTGAATTGGTGAATATTATGTGGTTAGCAGCCAACTTATTTGCTAAAATTTTTGATCAACATGTCCCTTATACTATTCCTTTTGCCTATATTTTACACATATATAAGAGCTTATGAATGTAATTCACCACCATTTCAAATCATATCGTGTCCGTATTCACCAAAGTAAACATAAGGAAATCCTCAGCCGGTAACACTAAAATATGAGCCTTCCAACCACAAGTCATCCAACTCTGATCTGTACAAACCTGATTTGTCCAACCCTGACCGATCTAACTCTGCAATCTGAGTCATCCAACCTCTTAACCATTCAACTTTGATCTGCCCAACACTGATCTATCCAACACTTATCCGTCCAACTCTGATTCATCTAAATCTGATCCATCCAACTCTAATTTTTCCAACCCTAAGCCATCCAACTATGATACATCCAAATCTAATCCATCTAACTCTAATCCGTCCAACTCTATTCCGTCTAACCCTGAGCTATCTAACCTTTAGTTGTCCAACCCCTCAGTCTAACCCCTGGCCATCCAACAACTAGCCATCCAACCCCTGGTCGTCCAACCCCTGACCATCTAACGGTTAACCCCTCATCTTCAAACCTATTAGCCATCCAAATGTTATCCATCCAACCTATAGGCATCTAACCCCTTAGTCATCCAACCTTGAGCCATCTGACCCCTAAGGCTTAAGTCGTCCAATAACTTAGGCGTCCAACCCCTCAATCATGATTCATCAAAATTCTTAGTGACTCATTCATCCAACCCGTTACCATCCAACCAATACCGTCTAACCTTAAACCATCCATTCTCAGAGCCTTCGAACATAAGAGTCACCCCTAAGGGCCTAAGCAGTAAGTAGTCATGGATACTAGAAATTAGGGCAAAAGATTAAAAATTAAACCAGTTCAAAAAAGGGTGCAAATACTTTGCTTGACTGTTTTGGAAAATCATAAACAAACAAAGTCGGTTTCTGCATCAGCTGAAAATATTTGTATGTGGCGCGTGCTATTTACTAGTTATTTAATCTTACAAAATTTAATAAATATGTTTATAATATTGTTCTTGGAACTCTTTATACTCTGTAAAAATTTAACTATAGATAAACTTAATATTATATAAGTAATAATTTTATAGAATTATATACAGACATTTTAGAAATTCCTTCATAGAATAATCAATTTAAAGATATAGATGATCCATTATATGTTGAGGAAAAAAAATTGTCCCTTGATGACATAGAAGTACAAGAAAATTCATCGAATTCTCAAAGTACACCAACAAAGGAAGCCTCTACTCTAAGGTCTATTTCTAGAAAAAGGAGACATGAGAATCAAAATGTTCCTGCTGATAGCTTAGATGCAGAAGTTAAATCCCAAGAAAAAAATAAAATATATCAGAATAAAGGGAAAATTGGACATAAAAGGAAATTCCAGTTCGAATGGGCTACAATACATCCTTTTATTGAACCTATGTACACTAAAAATTGTAATGATGTTCCAACACAATTTCAATGAAAAATATGTGGTTGGAAACAAGGGAAGGATCACACGATGTGGCTCAAACTAGACACAATTGAAAAGCACTATGGGAAAATATACATTTCCCAAAAGCTAAAGGATGAAAACATAGTCACAACACATAAATGGAAAGATGCAAAAGATTGTCTACATGTCAAATACGCAAAAGAGTATGAAAAGGAAAAAAAATGTATCAAATATGTAAATGAAAAAGGTGGGACTATAGTAGAAATATTTACCAAAGCTATGGAGGAAGAAATACAAGCACAGGGTATTCAGTTTGGTACCATATTTCATATAATGAAAAGGGGAAGACCGATGTCAGATTTCAAAGAAAATTAAATTTTGTATCAAGTTATTGGTCTATAGAATGTTCCTCAATCTCATTGATCAGATACTAGTGGTTGGGAGATTGCAAAATGTCTATCTATGGTAGAAAAGGAGGATCTGAAACTTTGTGTTCAAAAGGCAAAGTATATTTCCCTTTCATTAGATGAGGTTACTGCAGTCGATAATAATTCGTGGATATGTATTCATGTTTACACATTTGCTAATGAAATAAAGACTCCACACCTCTTAGCAATTCATAAAATGACTGAGAATTGCAATTTTGAAAATATTTATAAATTGGTGGTGTCAAATATGAAGGATATCGCCAGAATGGATGAATTTTCCATTGCAACAAAATTAATTTGTTTCAGAACCGATGGTGCAAATTTAATGCAGGAAGCCAGAAATGGTTTGTGTGTTAGAATTTAGACAAATATTGCTTCATATATGGTTTTTGTCCACTGCATGGCTCACAGAATGAATCTCGCCTACCAAAGTGTGATCACATTAGAAAATGTAGCTAAAGTGGAGGAATTGATACATGATCTGCATGCCTATTATTATAGCAGTCCGAAGAGATTTTTAGAATTTCAAAATTTTTCTATTGGATTGACAAAGGGAAAAAAATTCTCAAATATGTAGATACTATATGGATATCTATGTATGAACCTGCCTGTAGAATATTTGAAGAGTATCCTTCACTGACAGGGTTTATGTTTAAATACCACAGGGATGTAGATAAAGCTAAAGATCTATTGTGTCATCTAACTGTTATAGACACTTTACTCACACTCTATGATATTTTTCCCATGTTTAGGGAGCTTAATATTTTAACAAAGCATGCACAAGATCGGTATTTCTACATTGCAGACTTCATAAGACTCAGAAGACGTGTTTTTTGGAGTATAAAAATCTTACATATTTCTGATGGGATTTTTTAGGGTGCCGCTTTTGAAAACTTGAATGCATTGACACATTTGAAAAATTCCAAGTTATTTTTAAAGTACAATATACATGACCATCTGTGTATAACATCACATGGAAGAGAGATTCCACTTTGTTCCAAAAAATAATTGATATGGCTAGCTTAGAAATAGAAGAATTACGAGTGACAAAAAATTTATATGATGCAGTATTAATGGAAATTAGGAATACATTTAGAAAGATCTCTGAATCATTAGCTAAAGATATCTGGGAAATATTCAAAAATGATAAAATACTTGAAGCAATGGGAGTTGTAAATTCACAGTTTTTAAATTTTTCAGGTGTCAGACCTTATACATCTATCAGTACTTTATTTATCAAAAACATAGGTGATGTAAATGATCATTTCGCTAAGGCTGAAGAGATAAATGGAGTTTTTTTAGAAGGTATTTTGAAAATAAAACTACTTAGTTCACATTCAATGGATTTTTCTAATACTATTATATGACAAGTCTAGCTTCTACAAAACCCACAAGATTACAGTGCCATGAAAAGGATTTGGAAGGATATCTATTCCAGTAGTTTTCTAAGTGGATATTTGAGCGTGTATATTAAGTTGTATGAGCTCTGCCAAACAATGATTTTGGTTTATGTGGAACATGAGAGGGTTTTCAGTGCACTATCCTTTTTAAAGTCAAAATTTTGAAACATATTGGATAGGAATCTAGAAATTTGTCTCATATTGTATGTATCACATTACTCAGTGGATTATTTTCCTTATGATAGAGCACTGGCATTGTGGAATTCACTAGTAGAAAGAAGAGGAGTTAGTAATTTTCTACCTGACCTAGGGGATTGAGACACATCCACATATCATGCTACAATTGATTTCCAAGACACAAATGAAATAGTTTCTCCAGGACTGTTCAAATTCACATAGATTTCATTACAATAATGTTATGTAATAAGTATTGATTTCTTTCATACAAAGATTACAACTTTGCCATTGGAACAATGTCATTATATGTTTCAATTATCCCATTTGTGATTTACATTTTGTTTTCAAATTCAGACTGAAATAAACACACATTTTTAGTTTATATCTGTTAATTGATTTATTTTACATCTGTAATAAATCAGAAATGTAAATATTTTGAAGAAACAAAATCAAATAAATTTAAGCAACATTTATGTGAACAATAAAAAAGAAACATGGTTTGTATTAATAACATAGAGTAACGTTGTACAATTCTAATTTCCAAAGTTATTTTAAAATTGATCTCTCATATGGCGGATTACTTTATGAAGAAAAGTACAAATTCATAAAGCATTGTCAACCTATACAATTTCAAAAAGGGGGTTTTCATAACATATCAAAGCTTTCGGACTATTTTTGTCATATAAGGACACATTATGAGGTCATCCTCTTTTCTGCCTATGATTCAAAATCATATTTGTCCTTATGTCTACCAGACAGAATAAAAACTAAAAAAGGGTTGACCACTATCTTTTAATTCCTACGCCAGTGTCGGAATTGTGACAACACACCAGTCACATGGTGAAGTTTACTAACATATCTTATTTTATGTTGTAGGTGAAGATTGTTCTTTTTCTTACGTTAGAGGTGGAGGAGTCTATTGCATCTGTACAGAGATATCTGCTATAACTCCTGATGCCTGTAGATATCGTGCTATGGTATATATATTCTCTATAATATTCAGCTCCTCCCTTGCTGCATCTCCTATAGAAAAAAGTGTTGCATTTGTGTCTGTCTTTTCATTTAATAAGACTTATAGATCCATCTTATGCTCCTTTATTATCCTTCTCAATGTATTATTTTGTTTATTTATAACAATGAGTTTTTCCTTCAACTGTGCAAATGAATTCAAGCTTTTGCGGGAATTCTTCAAATGTGCTTGAAATACATCTACTTCTTTGTTTAAATTTTCATATTTTACCTGCAAGATAGAAATATTAAATTTTAAGTCTATTAGATAAAATGAAGAAATATATTGCAATGCTTATAATATTAGGATTTTGTATGTAAAACTAAAATCCCACTCACAACAGATTTTTCTTTTTCAGCATTTGATATTAATACATTTTTCTTGTCTTTAGCCCATTTACTGTAGTAAGCATGTGCTTCAACATTGATATTCTCCAACATGTTTAACATTATGTCTATAATTTCATCATTATAATCATTACTATATGAAATAGTCCTTGACTGAGTTTGTTTAGCAAAACATCCTACCATGCTGGTTGGCTCTCTACGGCAGTGAACAATGAATGCCTTTGAGCATGTTTATGGTATCGCGTCTTTATTTCTTTTATCAAAAACATTTCTCTCCTCTCCTAATACCATACCAAATCCACATCATACATTGAAACATCTTGAATTGTTGCCCCCATACTATCTAATATCAGATTTAATAATATTAAATGTGTCTTTTCATCATTTTTTTGTGGATCATTACTTAGAGGAGGAGGAGAGTCACAACCTTGTATTACATGCACATTTTTTTGTGGTTGAGGCAAAGTAGATTGAATCATATCATGGGTGTCAAAATAGTTACCCTTGTTTGCATTTCCACTTTCAAAGCCCAAATACTCCACATCAAGGGCGATGTTCTTGAAAAGTTGTGTAGTTGTTATACTTAAAACACTACCTAGTGACAGCTTAGGAAATTATGTGGTAACAGGATGAACTATTCCTGCTGACTTTGTAAGAAACCTTATATTCTTTCTTGCGGTTCTTCTTTTTGTGTGGACAGGACATGTTGGAGGTATTGATGGCCTCCTTACAAGAGGAACGTGCCCAGAATCCATATTACCTACATGAAGCAAACAACAAATTGTTAGAATATTATGGTTGTGATTTGTAAATGCTAAAAAATTGTAAGGAAACAAAACATGCTGAATATTGTACATTACAATGTACCGTGCATAGACAGAGACACAATCGTGACATCTTCACACCCAAAATGATTTTGATCTTCATCATCAAAATCAATAGTTTCTTAATACAATAAATGTAGAAAAGAATAGTAGAAATATTAAAATACAGTAGTACATACATAATCTATATTAATTTTTTGAATTAGTTATTTATAAAAAAAAATAACTTCATACCTGAAGTTAAATGTGATGGTCAACATGATGCACATATCAACCCCCGAGGTTGCTTTTGACGAGGAGGTCTTACTAGTGTTGATTCTGTTGAATCCATGTTAGAATCAGCAGAGACCTCTAGAGGGGCTTTACCTCTAGCAATTTCCTCCTTATGAGATGTTGCAGCTATAATTTTTCTCTACAAAATAAAATCTTACAATTATTATTTTATTCAAAAATATTGAATTTGAAATCCTTATAACAAGTAAACAGTAAAAGTAACTATTACCCATTGTTCTTTAAGAGTAAGACCACTCATTTGATCATTGATTGTATTTGGAATTTAATATTGCAAAAAAAATTAGTACACTTCATAATAAAAAGAAATAATATAATTACAACAAGAAAACACAATCCTAGATTTATTAGATTGATTGGCTTTGCGGGCATGGGAGAAATCTATTTTTATTTTATTGGACAAATAACTGCACTAATCAAATTGTTTCCTTGCTAGTGTCCATAATAAATATTGAACTTCCCAATACGAAATGTCTACAGATCTGCCCTGTAATACAATCCTGGCCTGAAAAAATGATGCAACTGCAATAAATAATTTGTTTGTAATACCTTGTAGAAGAAGGTCTCTTAATGAACGACTAAGAGGAGCTTCAATAACAGAAAAGAAATGCCTTGGGTGGTCTAGTAATGTTTTAGAATTTTTTTTTTGAAAATAATAAACTTACCATCAACCTATACATAGGAATGAGATTCAAAAAACTTTTTCTCTTCGTTTATAAGAACATCCTTTGTAGTAACGGCCAACTTATTTTCAAATGGTAAACCTATTAACTGGTGTACGTCCTCAAATTCAATTGAGAAAGAAATTTTATGATGTCTTAGATGCACAAGGAGAATGTAAAATATACAATCACTCTCGTTGTAAGAAGCGAGAAGATAATCAAGGACTGAAGTAACAATATCGAATTGGGGCATGTCCACAAGCTCGGTAAATTCTAAGTTTTATAGCCAATCCTTTTGTGCATCTTTTACTCTTAATAGAAATACAATCTATGGGCACATGAGGCTTTTGTATTGAAATTTGGGTGTAGGAATAGATGTGGTGGTGGCCATTGCTGAAATTTGGGAGAAGTTTGAAGATTGGAGAGCTCAGAGCAGTAGAAATTTTCATAGAAAAGTGAATAACTAAACCTTGAAGGGGTATTTATAGGATTTTGTATGGTGCAAAGGACACATGGTAGAAAAATATTGGCTAGCCATGGTGGCCCAACCCTTACTTGCCCAACCCACCCGACCAAACATTAACTGTCCAACCCACACACACAACCCTTACCCATCCAACTCTATACCGTCCAACCATTAGCCGACCAATGCTTTGTCATCCATCCCACATGCCCAACCCTTATCCGCCCAACCCCTCGAGGATCAACCATCCAACCCCTCACCCATCCAATGATTAACTGTCTAACCCCTCACCCATCCAACCCATAGCCATCCAATCCCTCACCATCTAACCCACCCTTCCAACCCTTAGCCGTCCAACCCCACCCATCCAACCATTAGCCATCCAACACCTCACCCGACTAACTCTTCCATCCAACCCTTAGCCATCCAACCCTTATCCATCCAACCCTTGTCCATCCAACCCATATCAGTCTAACCCTTAGTCATCGAACCCTTAGCCGTCCAACCCTTAACCGCCTAACCCCTCACCCATCCATATCTCTCGCCCAACCCTTAACCATGCAATAGTCATCTAACCCCACCCACTTGATATTTTTCCAACCCAACCCACCCAATAGTCATCCAACCCTTACCCGTCCAACCCTCACTCATCCAACCCTCCCGTCTAACCCTTAGCTATCCAACCCTCACCCTCCCAATGGTCAAACCCTCAACCGCCCAACCCCCTACACATCTGTTCTTCTAACTTCCTGCCCAACAACAACTCCTGACCAACCTACCCGAAAAAATTTGTGAAACAAGGAAAAAATGCTCTTTGTGAAATCGCCTTTTCCACAAAACATTTTTTTCAGATATTCACCAACAATTTGAAAGTCAATTTTTGAGATTCTCCAATGATTCAAAAGTAATTTTTCGAAGGGGTCTTCTTAAAATGAACCCTGATTAAACTGTTTATGGGTTGGTTAAATATAGTTGTGATAATTTAAGGCTTATGTTTGAGAGATGCAGGTAGTTAATCATTTATCTTAACATTAAATAGTGTATCTTTGCTACATCCTTTGGCACCTTTCTTGGACACATTATTTATAAAGAATGATTATTGGTAGATCCCGTGAAGATTACAATAATTTTGGGGTTAGAAGAAACTACAAATCAAAGTGATGTGTGTATATTCTTAGGACACATGGGTTACTACAAGAAATTTATCAAATGATACGCTAAAATTGTTGTTCCCTTGGAATATCTACTCAACGATAAAGGAAATTTTTATTGGGGTAATGCGCAGTAGCATCTATTTGAAGCATTAAAGGAAAATGTTACCACAGATCCAATCTTGCACTTTCCTTCATCGGATAATACTTTGCACATACATGTTAATGCTTTTGGAATGGAAATTGGAACAATATTGGCATAACTACTAGAAGGCAATGTGGATCATCCCATTTTCTTTGCAAGAAGGAAGTTGACACTCATATAACAAAACTATACAATAACAAAGTGCGAGGAACTATATATGATTTACAAACTTCATAAGTTTTGATAATATGTGTTGGCTACATCATTTTTCTTTTATACAAATCACATGGCCTTGAAGTATTTTTTCAATAAACCTATTTTGTAAGGGTGCATCTGTCGGTGGATACTTATTTTGTAGGATTTTGACATTACAATGGTGGTAAAGTAAGGAAAGAGAAACTCAAGACCTAATCATTTGTCAAGAATTAATTCTGGGGAAGAGATGAAAAGTATTAAAGACACCATGCTTGATGAGTAGTTATTTAGATTAAATCATGTGCTAGTTGACTTGGAGGATATTGTAGTATTTTTGTGCATTGGACTTACACCTGAAGGCATGAAGACATTGGAGAAAAATCAGTTTGCTATTAGGGATGTGTTATATCAACTGATTTGGGTGACTTATGTAAGATGGGTAGAGATGAGATATTTTTTCATTATGTACTTGAACATGAGTGTGAAGCTATTATGGAGGAGGATCATGGAGGCATAACAAAAGGTCATTATGCAGCTGATGCAACTATGCAAAAGATCTTGATGGCCGGAATTTGGTAGGAAAATTATACAAAGATGTTAAGGCTTTTGTGGAAGCATGTGACCATTTCCAATGCATTAGGAATCCTGTCAATAGAGATGAGATGCCACTTAGACTGACTACGAGTGTAGAAAATTTTGAGAAGTGGGCCATTGAATTTGTAGGGCCTATTGCACCACCAACGTGTAAGACTGAAGTGTGCTACATAATCACTTGCATAGACTATTTGACAAGGTAGGTAAAGTTTACACCTACGAAGGATTGTACTACAACCACAAAACTAATGTTCTTTTGGGATAATATCATCAGTAGGTATGGATATCCATTAAGCTCAACTATTGATAAAGTAACTCATTTCTTAAATGAAATGCTAATAATTTTGCTAGAAGAGTTTATGGTTGCACACCATAAAACTACTCTTTATCATCGTCAAGGTAATGGTATTGTTGAATCCTTCAATAATATTTTAGGAAAAATATTGACAAATATTTTTTGATGTTGGACAGAAATATTGGGATGATAAAGTCTCATCTATAATTTAGGCTTACAGAATTACATATAAGACATTAAACAATGCCACATCATTTCAATTCATGTTTGGCATGGAAGTAGTATTACCGGTTGAGTTTGTGTTACAATACCTATGAAATGTGCACATAAGAGGGTTAGATGATAAACAAGATGTGAATAAGCTTATTGATAAATTAATATAGTTGGATGAGTGGCGCACCATAGCAGATTGGATTCAGAAGACTTATAAGGCACAAAAGAAGGATTTGAATGATAAACACATAAAAAATAAATATTTTTAGGTCGATCCAATGGTACTATTATATGATTCTAAGCTCATGTGCCATCCAGTAAAAATTAAGGTGCATTGGTTAGGACCTTTTATGGTAACCAAAATACTTGAAACACAAACTTTTTAATTGTAGATGCTAGATGGAATTCTTTTACCTGGTTACTTTAATGGGAGTAAGATGAAGCCCTACTATAAATAATCTTCTTTGAGTTCTTAGTAAGGAAACATTTCCATTTATATTAGGTTTCCCTTTCATGTTTTTGTTTTTTCTTTGTTGTTTTGTTGTAAAAAGTGCACTTTTGCGTAGGAAGCTGAATACTATTTATTGATTTCATGCGCAGAGGACCACACATAATTTTAGTGTCGAGTGAACCAGGAGAAAATGTGTGAGAAAGAAATTGTTGGTGCTAGGACTTGTGGTGAAGATGGTGAAGTTTTTCATGATGGTATAAAGGTGGCATGTTGTTTATAAGGTGTGTGCAAGAAAATGAAAAGGTGTCATAGGTGCTAAAGATTACAGTGCTAATAAAATTACTCAGATTGAATACCACATAAGGAAAATGCCATACAATGTAACTTGAGGTAGGAAGTAACAATATGAACTACTTATTATATGGTGTAGAGGATGATATACTACGATGCAAATAAGTGTGTGTGAAGATGTTTGTGGCCTAGAAAGTAGGATCATGCTAGAAGGTTATGACTATAGTGCATGGAAGAAAGTAGAGAAAAAGCGCGACAAATAAAAAAACATAATTAAAGTTGATGTATGGTGGTAGGTGAGGAGAAATTAATGTAATAAAAATTTGGAAATCTATAAAAGGGGTGTCGGAGAGATTTTATTTTCACCTTACCTTACAAAGAACTTAGGTGTTTGAGAAATCGAATTGGTGCAATTTTATGTGAATTTACATGTGAAGTATAAGAATCAAGAAACCTAGATTGAGAGCTCCTTCAAAAGGAAGTTTGAAGGTTAAGGAAGGCACAGAGGCTTGATTTTAACATAATAGGGTTTATAAGGTTTTTAGAACTAGGTTTTACAGAGTTAGGGCACAAATTTAATTAGGGGATAACATGTAAGGAGTATATTTAGCTCGAACAATTGAACACAAGTGATTACAAGCACAAAGTGTAAGTTGAAAAGATATAATTTTTGTGCAAATGACGAAATGGCTCTAAGAAAACCAGCAATAGTATGGTCCAAGGGAAAAGGAAAGAGGAAAGGTAAGGAGAATCCCACATTTGAGGACGTGTCAAAGGACTGGTACTCAGAATTGCAATACCTAAAAGGTGTGATCATGGGGAAAGAATGGGTGTCCCACATAAGTAAGATGAGTGTCATTGACTAGAATCATTGGTAAGACTCAAATGAGTGTGAAATAGAAATTGAATTGATTAAGAATAAAAATGAGAGGACCATAGATGGAAAGCCAATTTCTGATGACACACAGAGTAATCACACATGGAGGAGCCAAATTTTTAGGTCAGCACACAATCTTTAACAGAAACTAGACTTAATTTTGTGCTAGGTGAAACATTCCTAATATTTTACATGCAGATGTTGACAGATGAACAAACATGCAATGTTCTTAATAAATTATCAGTATAATTGTGAATAAGGATTTTTTATAAGGACTACATGATCAAGAGACTACATAAGGAAATAGAGGAGAAATATAAGGATATTGCACAACTGAAAAAAGATGTGTGGGGAGAGAAATTTTAGATGCATAAAGCATACAAGAAGGTAGAAGGTATTGTCAATATAATAACCACCACACCTTTAGATCTAGTTGCACAAGCCAACAATGAGTATCACTTGGAATTTCATTATCTAGAGGACCTAACATAGATTCTTACGCATGACAGGAAAATGTGTAAAAAATAGATAGACGAGGAGTTATCTAATAAGAAAAAGAGTGATAGAGAGTATATAGAGGGACACATTGCACAATACTAGGTGCTTGCAATAGAGGTGAAGAGGTTGCGTGCAAGGTGGATTTTATATTTGATGGATGTGGTAATTTTGACAAGATATTAGATGTGTATACTACTCAAAAAGAGGAAAAGTTTAAATATATTCAAGACAAGATGAAAAATAACAGGGAAGAGAGGGGGAAGATATAGGATGAAGTGGAGAAAAATAGATATTTAGTGTCAACTCTTAAGAAAATGATCAAAGACAGATTAAAGTAAATTTTCCCAATGATCATATCCATGATGGATGCACTCAATGATGCGGCTACCTAACTTGAGCAATTAATTACCGATCTAAGGGGTAGGATAGATGAGCTCAGTCTGGCCGAAGTACCTGATATAGTTGATGTTGCGCCAGTATAAGTGATGAAATAGTTGGAAGGGTGGAAGGAGTTAGAGAATATATTAGAAAAGGAATTTCCAGGCCTCCTACCACTTGAAGAGACAAATTTAATTCTTTGATTATTTTGGCACAAGCTAGATTATTATTCTTTTATGAAGGGTATTCTTTAATTCATTGGAGATATTCTTTGATTTGTGTTTCTGAGGATGGAAAACATACCTAGTGTGGGGTAATGTTGGTTAGAAATTTGACTAAGTACCAAAAAGGAATAAAGGCTTACATGTAGGAATGCGCACACATTGAGGGATATGGATAATGCATAGAAGTGCACACACAGATTTTGATAGATTATTTTGTGGGAATGCACATACACAAGCAGTGAAGAATGACGACTTATCCTATTTTCTAGGTCGGGCTAAGAATATAAAAGTTAAGATGGAGGGATAAGTAAGCAAAGAATAAAATTAGGATGACTTGGAGGCAAAGAAAAGGCTATTTATAGAAAAAGCACATGTAGATCCAATATTAAAGCACATGCATAGAGAATGATATTAATAGGATGCAAGGATATAGGAAAAACTATTATTAGTAACTCTTTGTAAAGCATGCAACTATTATATGCATGCTATTTTGAGAAAGAAAACATGCAGTATATTATTAGGAAAGTGCATGGGAAGTGAAGGCCAACTCCCCACCCCTATAAATACTTGATGTATGTTATTATTCTAGTAGTTTATCGGATGTTAGGAGTTATGTTGTTTTGATACGTATATAGGATTTTGAAACTTGCGCACATGGTCCACCACACCAATGTAATAAATGTTCATGTATTCAACTTCTACTATGTATTAAATTTTTTTAGTAATGGATAATAGTGGATGGATAATAATTGTTCACATATCTTAGTATGATTTTATAATGATGCAATTGATCCAGATTATGGTTTATATGGATTAGTTATTTCCTTGTTATATGTTTTGTTATGATATCATGTTGATATTTATGCTTGAATGGATATGATGATTGCATTTATGGTAAACATTCATGTTAACTTCTTGTCAAGAAATGCAAAGGAAGGACCTGATAGCTTCACATGCTTTGGGTAAGTGTTCAAATCTGTTGAATGAGGTGTCAAAATGCATAACAATTGAGTAGAAATAAAATACTACATGGATACATTAATTCATATTCTATAAAAAGAAATTCTAACTAGAGAGAAGAACAACTCCTAAATAAGTAAAACAAAAAATATGATGATTTTTTTTTAAGATCTAAATCCTACAAAAATGGTCCCATATGATTTGTTTGTGTTTTCATTGCACCATTGTCGGATGTGTCTCTCATACCATATCATGATTTTTCTTAAGGTATTTTAAAATTATCTCTTCATTTTCCCTCTTTCTTCCTTATATTTTAGCATTTTGTCACCAATATGAGTGAGTGATACTCCTAGATTTATTTGGAGTATCATTTTTGTTCCCTATCCTATTATGTGACCTCTTATTATTGAAGTGTGCACGTTTTCTTTTTTCCTTATCATGAATTTTTCATATTGTTTTCATTTAATTTTGGATTGGGAATTAACTTATCTTAATTTGAGTTTAATTAATTTATATATACAAACATTGTAGTTTATTTGACATAAATAAACATACCAATTATTCATAGAGAATATAATGAGCATTAAATATATTTCTAAAGAGTTCAAACAACCATTAAAGAAATGCTAATGTGAAAACTTATTGTATATTAGAAAATGCACTAAAAAATTAACACATTACATCCTGGTCTAATCATGGATATTGGAATCTGTTGGTTTCCCTTTTGAAGAATGGAGTTAATTTTGTCTTCTACATTCTCGATTCTTCACCCCATTTTTGTCATAGTTTTCATTGCTTCACACTCAAAGTGCATGCTGGAAAAGTAAGGTTACCATACATAGTTTCCATAACACATTTTTTGATAATTTCCTTTTTCTCCTCGAAAATATCGTGAATCCTCTACAACCATATTTTTAGAGATTTCTTTTGTGTAGCATTAGTGTCACTAAAAATATTAAATAATTTTTTTCTGCAAATTTGACTACCAATTCTACCAAATTACTTAATTCTTAAACAACCATCTTTAAGACTTTAACAAAAATTTCTATAAGTATACCTTCCATTTTAATATAATAATTATAATGTAAGATTTGTGAAGAATGTGTTAGTGAATGGGAATGCACAAAAAACAAATTCAAACTTTTAAAATTGTTGAATTGATTTTCTTGTACTTGTTCTAGATTAATGAAATCATAACACAAAAAAAAAACACTAAATATGAGATGGTTTAAGCTACCTCTGAATGTGATGACAATGAATACGAGCGCAAAAGAAGAATACTCCTTGCAACGATCTAGATGACCTACACGAAAAAGATAAATCAATAAAAAAAATGATTTGTAGATAGATGGGTGGGTTTCCTGACAATGTTAGTCCCAAGAAGTGAAAATTTCCTACGATAGATGTCAACCCATGTTTACATAAAGATATAAATAAAATAAATGATGGATATGATATAATGTAGAATCTAAGATAAAACAGAAAGGTGAAATGATATAGATAAAGTAGAAATGCATATTTGAGCTAAGTACATGCAAATTAATTCAAACCTTGATGGGTAGAAGGCGACCTAATATTATAGAGTGTAGTTGATGGTGATCAAGATATGATATGCAGAAAATATAGAAAGGCATACTTGCAAGAATTCCTAAAGTTGGATATGAAGCTAATATAGACTGTGAATAATGTTGAGCTGACAATAAAACACTGCAAAAGGATATGTATCTGGATATGATAGAAAGGATGTAAGAAAATTAATGAAGGATGGGGAATACTTGACTGGGTTGATAATGACTGAAGTAGATTAACAATGACTCGATCTAATGATGTTGGGATCTAAAGCTACAAAAGTGTATAATGACAAGATTAGAGGATTCTCATAAACTGTGATATCAAAATGATGATGACTAACAGAATGGATGACTGAAAGCCAAACTAATATGAACTAGGTTGATGGAAACTAGGAGGGGTTGACAGTGACCAGGGAGTGATCTAGGGTTTTATGGATGGAAATGGATGGGAAAGATAATCTATATAGGGAGTTGAAGATTATTGATGAAGTGGAAGAACTCTGAGATGATAACAGGACCTACAAAAATGATAAAGGGTAGTTGAGAGAGTGGAAATGATGAATCCAAGAATGCAAATGGAGAAAGCGAATCCAAATCTCAAAATTCGAGGCACAAGATCTCCAAAATAGATTTTAGATAGTGATAATAGCTACAAAGATGAGTAAGAAATGAAGAAAATGTCACAAAAAAGCTTTAAATATCCAAAATTACATCCCTAAAAAATGAGGGGTATGGTTGTATTTAAAGGGTCGATAACAACCCGAAAGGGTCGCTAATAACTGCGAAGGCCCATCCATTTGGGTGGTGGAAGGTGATGGTCTCAAAATAAAGATCCCATGTGAGGTGAGATCAGGGTTTTTATAGATAAGGATGAGTTTAGGTTGCTTAGGGTGGATAAATTGGTAAGTGATAGGTGGAAATATTAAATAAAGTCAAAGGGGAGGTGATATTATTAAATGAGTGCCTAAGGATGGAAAATGGGCAGATTTAGGGAGGATACATATATTATGTGATGATTTAGGATTAATGAATGGTGATTAGGGAAGATAAATTAATGGTATGATAAAGATGGGATTAAAGGTGAGAAATGAAAATTAAAGGGATAAATGGAATTTTTGAGGGAAGGGGAATTTGAATGGATGCATGTGATGTTAAAAGAGAGTGAACGTAGGAGGAAGGGTAGTGATACCAACACTTGGTGTCCACATTTTCCCCTTTATGTTAAGTGGTTTGAGCAAGTAAACCATGAGACAAAAATAAGAAGTGGTGAGAGATTACTAATGAGGTGCTCCCCCTCAAACTAGGGATTGAAGACATGAAGGGGAATTGATTACGAGTTTGAAAGAGATAGATGAAGAAAGGAAGGGTGGAAAGGATGAAAAAACAAGAGGATAACGGAAGATGCCTGAGATGAAGAGGGATACAAAACTTAAAAAAATAAAAATATGGCGGTGATTTTGTAATCACATCTGTAGGGAACAAAGTATGGTCTAAATAGAGATGATGGAAACATCCTAACAACATGTGAGTTGGTGAAACCCACTGCAATATAAAGGGAATCTAATGGAAAACTACTCGAATGGATGTGAAAATCGTGGTACCAACTGGTCAAAGGAAGAAATCTAAAATATGTGCAAACAAATGCAAGGGTGGTGAAGAGAAAGGTATGATAAGGTAGGGGGAAAACTATGCGATATCCTTCATACATAAGGAATCAAAGAAATATGCATTTGGGTGATACGAGAAAGAAAAGACAATCATAATCACGGAAGGGAATAAAAAAATGGTGTCCGAAAAGGGAACACAAATATGGACACAAAGGTGCAATGTGAAGAATGATAATAAAGAGGAGAGCCATTATGGGTGAAACACAAGAAAAAAGTGGAAGAAAATATTATTTTAAATAAGAAATGGGATGAAAACAGAAAGATTAAAATTGGGGACAGGTCGAAAATAACTGGATAGGGAGTGACCAAAATATTGGAATGAGATTTCATCATAACAAGGAGTGTAGTAAATATCGATGTTCTGAACCAGATTAGAGGTAAACATGAAAAGGTAACAATCAAGGCAATGCACTTACAACCAATAGCATTTGTTAACACATAACCAATGATAGTTATTTATTCCAAGGATCATGATGAAAATATGGAAGATGAGATTATATATGTAATGTCAACATGAAAAAGGGGTTTAGATGTAGCTCATATGTGGGAAAATAGGTTCTCATTAGGTGGTCGTCCCTAAGTCTATGCCCCATCTCTAAGCAATACTATCCAAACTAATCAATGTAGGAATTTCACTATAGATGAGAAAGTGATCAATGTGGGAAGATTTCTTACGTTGCTTGCTTTTAAAATTTAAAATTTTAATTTTTGAATATATAGAAGGCTGATCAATGTGGGAAGCCTTCACTGCCATAAAATAAGATAGTAGCCATCCTTCGAGGGAGTGATCTACATTTGGATTTTTACATTGGTATTTTTGGATTTTTTTCCTTTTTTTTTAAATGGTTGGATATATGATATTTGTTCTTTAATAGATCAATCTATATTTTTTATATTTTTCTTTATGAAAAATTTTCCTTTGAGGGAGTAGTCTATTTTTAGATAAGATAGCATTTCTAATATGAGCATCTAGAAATTTTGACTTTGTATGAAAGTGCTAGGGATAGCTAAGTTGATATGTAAACTCTTCAACTTTGGAATTATCCACAGAGTCAAAAATTAAACGATGTTGTTCTACTTTCTATTAGAAAATGACAGAGATAGCTAGTGAATGACTTTTTCTTGTGCTTAGAATCAACAATTTCAGGAAAGGAAAGAATATAAACTCATAAACACCAACAAGTTTTATCCTGGAAACCTCCAGAGGAGGAAAAACTAGTCGGGAAGGGAAATTACTATTTCTTCCCACTTTTATTGGACAATTCAAACAATGAGTTCATAAATTATAATAATTATGAAAGGGAAGTAGATAATATCTCACACTTCCTCCCAATTACTTGTTTACTCTGTCTCAACACTCCTTTCTTCAAAAAACCACAATTCCAGCACTAAGAACTTCTTGCTCACTTGCTTTCATGCTTCGATGATCCTATTCTCTTCTGCAGACATATATTTATATCCTTTCTCATGTCCTCCCATACACTGGAGAATGAGAAAGGTCATGGAGGAGAAGAGACATAGACAACCTTTCAAATTCTGAGGTTGTTTGTTTCATATTTTTATTTTCTATCTGAAAGAGCCAGGACCGCTGCCCAATGCAAACGGACAGTCTCAGGACTGCCGTGTTGACTAGGTGGAGGTTACAGGACTGCCACCATGGTTTGGCGGTGGTTCTGTAACCGCCGCTCTACAAAGAGAGGTGGTCATGTTACTATAAAGATAGAACCTTCATGTAAGTATTTTCCTTCTTTTTGCTGACTAGTCTGCTGAAGTAGAGTTATTTTGGATCCTTGTGGATCACACATCCCTTTCTTGGGAGGATTTTGGTCCCACAAAAGCTTAGTTTGGGAGTAGATGAGGAAATAATCCCCTCACTTACTCCTTCGAGTACCACCTGGACTGCCTTGGTGTCTTCCCTTTTATTCTAATCTGCCAAGACTCTTGCATACCTCTCTTAGTCTCTCTGACCTTCTACTACAGCACTACATCCTCCTCCAATTCTCCTTGTGATTCCAAGACACAATCATCTTCATTGGATGGCTCATATAGTTGTAAGTTCTCATATTTTACTACATAGTACATCCTCATAAATGACAGTAAATCAAGTTGAAAGGTATTTTCTCCAACCTACTCCAATATAGTGAAGGGCCCATATCATAGTGGCTTGAGCTTCCATGCTTAAACTTGTAGTCTCTCCTTTCTCAAGTAAAGCCAAACTCTATTTCAAACATGAATCCTATGTTCCCTCCTATGGTGATCATACCCAGATTTGTACTTGGTTTGAGATTTCTCTAGTTGTTCTTTGACTTTGAGATGGATTTGTCAGATCCTCTCAATGAATTTGTTTGCTCTATTCACCTTTTTGTCTCGTGTCTCCTTCTCATCCTACTACCCAACTGCTATATCTAGCGGATTTGTACGTAGATATCCCAATCATTCTTCAAACAGTGACTTCATAGTGGATGTATGTATTTCCCAGTTATATGAATTCTAAATGCAGGCTAAGTAATCATCCCAAGTCCTTGGGTATTTGTTGTTATATCCTCTGATCAACTGTACCAAATTCTTGTTCACCACCTCTCTTTATCCATCTATCTGTGGATGGAAATTTATGCTCTTCTTTAACCTGGTATCCATCTTGTCCCACAAATTAGTCCAAAAATTCCCGAAGAACCTAGAATCCCTGTCAGAAACAAAATACTTTGGCAAACCAAAATGCACCCATACATTTGTAAAGAAAAGATCTGCTACCTCATGTGCTTTTATTATCTTTTTACATACCATAAGAATACACATATTACTGAATCTATCAACAACAACATAGAGATAGTCATGGCCATGTTTAGACATAGGTAATCCTCCTAAAACATCCATAGAAATGTCCTCCCATGGACGATTAGGTACTGGAAAAGGTATTTACAAATCCTCCTTCCTAGTCTTAGGTTTGTTGATACAAAAATTTTTACATCCATGTATAAATTTTGATACTTCTTCTTGCATATTGGGCCAATACATGTACCTTTGCAAGTGGGATAGGGTCTTACCAACACCGAAATTTCCCACTACTTTCAATGTATGTGCTTCCCTCATCAATAGAAGTCTTTCTTCTTAAGGAACACAAAGCTTCACTCATTGGTAGAGAAGCTCCTCCTTGAGATAACAATCTTCAATCCCTGTTCTTTTAGTCCCTTGGGACTACAAATACTGAAATGTCACCCCAAAGTCTCTATCATGGGCATATGCCTCTCTGTAATGTTCCTTCGTGAAGGGATCGATATGAGAGATAGTGCCAAACAAGATAACTTCTCATGTGTGGGTGGCTTAGACAACAAGACTGCCACCAATTTTGTAATACCTTTCTTGTATTTGATCACCAGATGGAACTGCTAAAGGAACCCCATCCATTTTTAGTGCCTTGTTTGTTGCAATTTAGACTGTTCTTGCAAATACTGGAGATGTTTGTGGTCAGTGTGCACAATAGTTTCTTTACCCAACAAATAATGCTTCCATTTTTTTATTTTCCTGAAATAGTGCATACATTTCCTTATCATATACTGAATATCCTTTAATTTTTGAAGTGAAAGTTTCAAAATGATAGCATGTGCGTTTACCTCCTTGAAGAAACATTGCACCCATAGCGTAATCATTAGCATCTGTCTCTACTTCAAAAGGTTGTTGCAAATTAGGAAGAGAAAGTACCCGAGCATGACTAATCTTATATTTCAATAACTCAAAGGATTTATGGTTAAGTGTAGCAAGTTGGGGGACAATTAAGTGGACATCAAATCCTGAATTTTACATCAAAAACAAAAAACATCAAAGTTAGTCTTCTGCGGACTTGAACCATGCCAAAAAGTCAAAATATGCCATAAAAATGGTACCATCGGATAGGGGAGACTATTAGATTTGTAGTAATATTGATTTTAAAGTGAATAGAATAGGATAAATATCATTTTATAATTTTTTACTAATAGTAGGTATTTAAGACACTTTTTCCCATGAATGTTTATATCTACGTTTAAGACTATAATTTTTTTTTTACTTATCAGAATGTGATAAAACTTATACCATCCCAACCGTGGTGAAATTATATACATGTTCAAAAAAAAATTATTTGATTTCAATATTTTTTGATGAAGTTATGGTGGGCAAACAAAAAGTGCTCTGTTTTCTCTATGTTTTCAGACCACTTTCACAGAAAAAATCATAAAAAATAAAATACTGCTCAAAAAAATACAAATTAAAATATATCCCAAGATAGATAGTGGCATCTAACTTCTCATCAAAGAAAATATATATATATCAATTTTTGGTCATCCAAATCATGGGCAAACAGACAACAATCTTATAGGTGTTTAAAAAAAATACCAAGTCATTGAATTTTGAGTGTTTAATATAGCTAAAATTGTCCATTTTTTAAAAAAAATAGTAGTTTAGAAACTAGATTCCGGATGATACGATTCATATAGATATAATTTTTTCTAATTTTGAGTGCATGTATTGCTAATAATCCCTACAAGTTTATATTGTGTTGTTATTTGCAATATGACGTCCACTTATGACCCCTTTTTTGTCCCCCAACGTGTTACACTTACCCTTACCTTGTTCCTTACCCCAGTAAAAACCCTTAATTTTTACGGACACTATTTTTAGAGGTGTTAGAATCGTGGAGAAGCCTAGAATGAACTTCCACATGTACTGTACTACTCCCAAAAAAATCCTAGTCTTTGTGGCTCCTATTGGTGTTGGCCAATTAGTGATGTCTTCCACCTTCTTTGGATCCACTCATAGCTCTCCTCCTCCAACCATGTTCCCAATATAGACAAGTGACTGTTTGGAAAATTCACATTTCTTCCTATTACAAAGCAGTTGTTTCTCTTTGAGAACTTGCAAGACTTGTTGTAAATGAGTTAGATGGTATTCCCATGTGGCACTAAAAATCAAGATATCGTCTAGATATACAATGACACATGAATCTATGAAATCCCATAGTACATCATTCATGAATCTCATAAATGTAGCAGGTGCATTACATAACCCAAAATGAAGTACTGATCATTCATACAAACCCTATTTTGTCTTAAAGGTAGTCTTCCATATATCCTCCTCCTTCATTTTGACTTGGTGATAACCTGACTTGAGATCCAACTTCGTGAAAAATTTGGCATGTTGAAGCTGGTCCAAGATATCATCTATGCGGGGAAGTGGATATATGTTCTTTATGGTGATCTTTTTCAAAGTGCGGTAATCAATGCAAATTCTCCAAGAACCATTATTCTTTGACACCATCACAATAGGTGAAACACATCGTGAGGTGCTCGGACGTATCACCCCTTGGTATAACAATTCATGGAGTTGTTTCTTTACTTTAGTGCTCTTAAGAAAGGATTGCCTATACAACCTGATGTTTGGTAGAGGGGACTATGGCAATAGCTGAATCTCATGCTCTACTTCTTGTTTTGGTGGTAACCCACTGGGAGCCTGAAATACTTCCTAAAAATATTGAATAATACTATCCAAATCATGCTTTTCCTAGTTAGAAATATCTAAAACTTCTACCCCTTCTTATTTATCCTCTAACAAAAGTAAACAAAATTGATTATGATTTTCTTCAATAAGTCATTTTTTTTGGTTAGCACTCACCATAGTAACACGTGTCATGCGCTGGTGTTCCTGGATGTTGTAGATGATCCCATCCTTGACCTATCTGTATCAGTTTTCCCTTCTCATAAATATAGCATCCCTAATATACAAGGACTCCCAAATACAACATCAAAAGCATCAAGTGGAATAAGGCCAGCTTCCAAAACATTGATATATTGGGAATTTATCCCAAACTTGACCTTACATCTTCTTGTTACCTAAATTTCAACACCCTTCTTCACCCAACCCAAAGGATAAGGGTGTGGATGCTCGTAAGTCACAAGACCAAGCTTTTTTACAACTCCTTCAGAAATCAAATTATACTGAGAACTGGTATCAACAAAAGCATTTACTTTAGTTCCCTTGATCTAGATTTTGATTGGGAATAGTCTACTCATATCCTCTTCCTGGCTACCCATGTTGGTGGCCGTGCATCCAAGCCTTTTTTCTACATCAGATTCATATTTGATTTCCACCTCCCCTTCTTTTTTTACAGTTGTCATGGAATTCTTTGAGTCCTTGGTTCGGTTCTTCAGATGTAACTCCAGATGCAACTTCCAACATGTAGAATCAGTATGACCATTGATATCATAGTTATTGCAAAAATTCTTTAGATCTTTACAAGTATTTAAAGTAGTGGCATCTTGTTTACCTTTCCCTTTCCACTTACCCTTGTAACGTATTTTCCCATACTCTTTTTTCTGCTGATTTTTCGACTGCTTTTCCCTTGGCTCTGCTTATCCTTGCTTTTTTTCATCATCTATTTAGTATTCCTAGACACACTCCTCGTTGAGATATTTGGGCTTTATGGAGATGACTTTTCTTTGAATGTGAGTGTGAATTCCTCCCAAATACTTAGTCAGAATATCCTCATCCTCCAAGTCCATGTTTAACAACATGACATGCCTCCAAAATTCTGTAGTATAGTCATGTACACTTTGACCACTGCCTTGTCTAAAATACTGCCATTTAATCATTTGGTCATTCTTATGGCCAATAGCATAGAAGTTAGCTCTAAAGTAATTATTTAAATTCTTGCCAAGATTTCACAATAGGATGCTTCTTATTTGCACAAGTGGTTAGATGGGTTTCCCACCAAACCAGAGCATGTCCCTCCATTTTGAGATGTGAAAAGGAGATCCTCTGTACCTCAGTGACATTATGGATGCTAAAGTAGACTTCTAACTATTTTAACCATTTATTAAGCAACTCCGCATCTACTTGTTCTTTAAAGATTTTAATCTAAACTTTTGTCTCAACTTTAAAAGGAGTATGATCAGATTTTACCTTTTCTCTTTCATTTGAAGTATCTTCTTCATGATCTTCCCCATAATATTTCTCTTGGTGGCTCCTCCCTATGCCAAAATTTTCAGCTAAGCTTCAAACCACTGAGTCCATGGAGTCTTTCTGGATAGAAGTTGACTTATGCAAATCTACATGTTATTCTTACCTTCTAAACATCCTATCCATCATGATCTCCAGCATCTCAATTCTGTGGACCAAGTTCTCTTCCTCCATTTGTCCTCGAATTCTTTGTTTCCACTTTGTTGTATAAATTTTTGGATTGCAAGGTAAAGCCTCTTCACCTTTAGATCTCGTCACTGTCATAAAAATCCAAGAACAAATACCACAGTCCTGGATACTTGTTAACTCTGATACCAAAATGATTTGTAAACTCTTCAACTTTAGAATCATCCACAGAATCACAAATTAAATGATTTTGTTCTACTTTCTATTAGAAAATGATAAAGATAGCCAGTGAATGAATTTTGCTTGTGCTTAGAATCAACAATTGTAGGAAAGGAAAGAATATAAACTCACAAACACCAAAAAAAATTATCCTGGAAACCTCCAGAGGAGGAAAAACCAGTCAGGAAGGGAAATTTCTCTTTCTTCCCACTTTTATTGGAAAATTCAAACAATGAGTACAGAAATTACAATAAGTATGAAAGGGAAGTAAATAATATCTCATACTTCCTCCCACTTACTTGTTTGCTCTGTCTCAACACTCCTTTCTTCTACAAAACACAATTCCAGCACTAAGAACTTCTTGCTCACTTGCTTTCATGCTTCGATGATCCTATTATCTTCTACAAACATATATTTATATCCTTTCTCATGTCCTCCCATGCACTGGATAATGGGAAAGGTCATGGAGGAGAAGAGACACAGACAACCTTTCAAATTCTGAGGTTGTTCATTTTATATATTTATTTTCTGTTTGAAAGAGTTAGGACCACTGCCCAATGCAGACTGAAAGTCTCAGGGCTGCCACCTTGGTTGGGTGGTGATTACAGGACCTCGGCCCTAGTTTGGTAGAGGTTGTATAACCGCCGCTCTACACAAAGTAGCAGTCCAGTTACTATAAAGAAATAACCTCCGTGTAATTATTTTCCTTCTTTGTGTTGACTAATCTGATGAAGTAGAGTAATTTTGGATCCCTATGGATCATAAGTATACCACTTATGAGGGAATGATAATATTTACAAGTGACACCATGAACACTCAACATGATTCTAATAGGTAAATAAGTATTATATGGATGTAATGATCATGGAGATCTCACCGAGAAGGAAGAACCGATCCATAACGAATATGCTACGAGAAGAACCGTGGAGCCCATATTCAAGGTCACAAATATGAAATTGATGGTAGAGCACATAATTTGAAATGATACAATGAGATATGGAAGAGGATAATGATGGAGGTATGATCATGGAGATTACTAAATATAAATTTGTAGGTATGTTAACAATAGAAAGGATGCATGTGTAATTCATTAAGAGGTTCTATTTCTGGTTTACCATCAAGGGAAGCCAAATGATAGGATCCAAAATTATATCTATATTTGATAATATAAGGGAAAGTGCACCAAATTGGGGGGCCAAAAAGTGGACAAAAACCTGAAAATAGACAAAATACGTATGCGTTATATTATAAACACGATCATGTTAGTTTTTTCTAAGTTTGGGAATTACCAAAGCTATAACACGTACATGTTATCTCTTTTATAAATTTTTTAAAAAATAGCTCGAGCCTTTATCATTTTAACTCCTCCAAATGCAAGTTTCATATCTTAACCGTGCCCTCACATTTTTTCATTCATTAGGATCTCAAACTCAAATGATCATTTCTCAATCACCGAGAAGATTTGAATCAATGATGGCACCACAAAGAAGAGGTAGGAACAATTATTTTCTCAAAATTGCATTGAAATTTGGTAATTATAGAGTAGAATTTGAACTGAATACATTTTTTAATTGTTACAGTTTAAGGTTGAGGGAATCAACCACAACCAAACATTTCTATTCATGTCATCCCTCCCATCCCTCCCATAGTTTCTCAACATCCCTTGGGTAGTCAATAAGATTTAGCAACCAACATAATTGAAAAAAATAATTGAGGATTTAATCAAAATAATGAGAGATTCACAATCTACAAACCCCCACTGCGCCTCTCTTACAAACACATTGGAGGAAATAATAGCTCAAGTTGATGGGACAATAGAAAAAATTTATCGTCGGACATCTTACAGAGAGAGATGGAGGGTTTATTATTCCAAAAATTGTCATATGTGGATGTAAAGAAAAAATAAATTACAAAAGACCTCATATGTGCCTTATTCATGGACCTCGCACTAATTTTCCTGATCTGTAGTCATGCAAATGGTTTCCTATCCATTGGTGCAATAATGATTTGATTAAATATAATTTTGAGACCAATGGTGGATGGTGTTTGATTTTCCAATTTGCAATAACACTGAGGTGCCACTATAATTTTTTAGGAAAATATGTTGTGAGTTTATCCTCAATGAGATCCCGAATTATTTTGCTTTCCAAGATTTACAGGGCCGAGGAAAAGAATCTGCACATGAATGACCAGGTGCACACCATACACCTATTCAACAAGGTAGAGTCCCCACTCAGAATCCCCTTCACCCTGAGAATGTCCATCCAGTAGTGAAGGAGATAATGAATATTGATACACTACATGCCCTTCTGGGGCTATCTAAGAACATTGTTCAACATACAAGGGAGATTTCTGATCCAGATTCTCATAGAGGTACATAGATTATTCCCTCAGGGAGTACTGACATGAGACCACATCTTTTCTCATCATGTGGTATCATGTGTTTGGGGCCCAAGGATGATGATAATTTCATGCATACTGATTTTGGTGGAGTTGGAACTGAGGGTGCACACGATAATGTTAGTGTTAGATGACTTGTTGAGTGATACATTTGGATTATATTCATCAATGTCACCTTCATAGGTACTTTTTTATGTTTTATTATGTATACATTACAAAAATATTGGAGTACTTGATTTACTTATATATGTTAAATTTTTGAAATAATTGTATTTGTACAGGTATGCATTAATATTACAATGTGTGGGAGGGGTGTCATCATCCTGACCAGAGGATGAGAGCACTATGCATACACATATATTCACAAAGGTAATTTAGAATGTTAATTGTGTAAAAATTTTACACACACACACACACACACACACACACACACACACACACACACACACACACACACAACTTTTAAAGTCAAATCTATGTATGTTCTTGTATGTTCATCTAAATTAACGTGATACATGTTTGATAAAGATGTTGACTTCACTAGACACCCCACCATCTCTACGACGAGTAGATAAAGGTGTTGCCACTGTGAATTCATTACGTAGCAAATCATTAAAGTATTCAAACAACATGTATTTTTCGTTAAATTGCTTGTGTAATTCAAATTATGTTAAATTACATGTTAATAATGTCATTCATTATATAATTATTAAATTATGTTAATAATTTCCTTCATTGTGTATATGCAGGAGTTACCTGCGATAAGTAGCAACCCTGTTCATTTGATTCATAGGTGTGGCGAGATAAAAAAAATAGTTATATATTGATAAAATTAGTTAAAATATTTTCATTACATATAGATGTACTTAGTTCTATTTTGGCTAATTTTGATGTTCTATTTTGTGATCTTATGTGTACATGTAGGGAACTTCAACCCACTCCATTTTGACTTCGAGGGCACATACTCCTCGATCTCATCTTCTTCATACCCCCATCAGCTGGAATGACTCATCTGAGTGTGAGATGGAGATTCGGTGTGATCGAGAGCTGGTGGTAAGTTTGTGTATCTATGTAAATAATTTCATTAGCATGGTCTTAAATACATGTTGGAAACATATATAAATTAAGTTTTGAAAAAAAATAAAATTTACATTTACAAGTTCAACTACAAGTGAGTATTCAACAGAAGTGAACTCGTAGTATGGGCTCAGATGATCTGAAGTCATCTCATAGATATCCATCTTTGTCTAAGGGAGGGAATTTTTTGAGAAAGGCTAAGAGAGGGATATATTTTTATGATTATGAAATATATATGTCTTATATGACATTTTTTTTTGTATGCCTATATGCATGGCATTGTATTTATGCCTATATGGCATTTGAACTTGATGGTAAATGACCTATTCAGGAATTTTATATTTATTGTGCACATTCAAATACTATTTGGAACTCAATATTTTTGTATGAGACCTTACATTTCTGAGATAGTTTTTACATGAAACTAATATGATGTGCACTTGACAATATGTAAGACATTATGGATTATTTTTTCATTTATTGACCTGTTGTACATGTACTAGCATTTTCAATGTATAATATGCATCAAACTTTGGAAATCAATATTTATATAATGTATGTATATAAAGAGATACCTAATCTCAAGTAATTTTTCATTCAATTTATCAATGTGTATATGTGTATTTACCTTACTTGTGCTTCTTCTTTCTCATGGTCTCTTTGTATTGGTTCATATCTTATCATGCACCTAATACATTCTTCAATGCTTCTTAGTATTCTCCCCTATTAAAACACCTAACCATATAATCATTATCACCATCATTAAGACAATTTTTTTTACAATAGGCATGGATAGAAGGATCTACGGATACCCACAAATTCTTACAAGCTTCAATAGTTCACTTTTTCCATCCCTAAGGTGCTTCCAAAATCTCAGAATTTAACTCCTTGTACACACTTCTTAGAGCTTTATCATTCACTTCTCTCAATAGTTCACACTTTGTCAAATACCATCTCAATACACCAAAAATCAATAGAACATTTAACCATTACTGAAAAACTCTTTCACTGTAATTTTCTATGTCTTACCCACACTTATTAGTATTAATAGGGAGTATTCAACTATAAAGGTTTCATCTTCTTCGTAGGAAAAAAATTAAAAGAGAGTCATCACAATTTTATTCCTTTCATCTGTTGATATTTTGAGAATGTCTCTCTAGATGCCAATGTTTGAAATGCATTTCCACATGCAATGACATTTTGATTCAGACACTCAATGATTCATGATTTTCCAATCCTTGTCTGATTCATGTTATCACCTCTAAATCTGATATGCATTTCAAATTATTTAGAAATCACATCACACCCTTCACTAGGCTTGATGACTACACTTATCTTTTCAAAGGTACCTTTAAAAACATCCATTTGTTTATCATAGCATAAAGTATCAATGAATGGAAGGTCACTAAGCCATGTACGCAAGCTGACTCCCATTTACAAAACTAAACAAGAAATATTTAATAAGAGATCGATAACCCCTGTGTGTTACTTAGTCATTTCCCTATTGGTATGATTGTAATTTCCAGGTCACTTGAGGCCTTGGAAAATTTTGGTGGTAATGGCCCTCCTATTTTGATCCCTCAAATTTTTCCTTTCTCTCTCCATTTTTCTCAACTTTGCCATTCATTTACGACTGTAGAAACATTGAAGGAAGGTGTATAGGCACCAAGGAGAGGAAAATTTCAAGGTAAGTCTGTCATAAGCCTAGAAGTTTCTTATTTGCATTCAAATACTAGAGGTATAACAGTGAAGGGAATTCTGAGTTAAGACTATGAATGAAATGTTTCCTTGATTTTGGATCAAAGTTTAGAAGAAAATGTAGATTTTGGAAATCCAAACAAACTAAATTGAACAAAATTTACATTCCTAAGCCAATCTAGTCATTGAATAAGAACTCCCTGGATGAGGTAGCCTGAAAGCACCAAGAGCTTTGGCATCCAAAAAGACACCTCCCCTAGTATTTACTAGGCCATCTAGACGTTTTGGCCATAGTTTTTTTGGTGCCAAGAGTTTCCGTTTGCAAAATATTGCGTCGGACAACCTTACACTGACTCAAACTACACTATTTGACGTGCGTTTGCAAATAATAGGACAACGAGAGAACCAAATGGAGATGGAGAAAACTGAGAGATAATTTCATAGAGGGTCCCAACATGGAGGTGTAGGATCTGATGAGAGTTCTCTAGGTGCCACGGAGTCTAAGAAATCACCTGTCAAAGATATAGCATTTTTTGGTCTTAGGGCTCTTAGGGGACTACACTGAGATGAGGTAACCCAGAAGTAATTAGAGCTTTGGCCTCCAAAACAAAACCTCCCCTAGCATTTACTTGCCATTTGGATGTGTTGGCATAATCAGTTTTGTGCCAAGAGATTCCATGTTTGCAAAATATTGCATCGAACAGCCTTACACTGACTCAAACTGCACTATTTCGATGCGTTTGCAAACAATAAGACAACGAGAGAACCGAATGGAGATGGAAAAAAATGAGAGATAATTTCATAGAGGGTCCCGACATGGAGGTGTAGGATCTAAAGAGACATCTCTAGGTGCCATGAAGTCTGAGAAATCACCTGTCAAAGATATAGCATTTTTTGGTCTCAGGGCTCTTAAGGGACTACACCTAGACGAGGTAGCCCGGAAGCAATGGGAGCTTTGGCCTCTAAAATGAAACCTCTCCTAGCATTTACCAAGCTATCTGAACATGTTGGCGTAGTCAATTTGGTGCCAAGAGGTTCCGTTTGTAAAATATTACATCAGACAACCTTACACTGACTCAAACTGCATTATTTCGCACGTGTTTGCAAATAATAGGACAATGAGAGAACCGAATGAAGATGGAGAAAATTGAGATAGGATTTCATAAAGGGTCCCCCCATATGGAGGTGTAGGATCTAATGAGACATCTCTATGTGCCATGGATTCCGATAAATCACTTGTCTAAGATATAACATTTTTTGGTCTCAGGGCTCTTAAGGGACTATGCCTGGATGAGGTAGCCCGGAAGCAACGGGAGCTTTGACCTCCAAAACAACACCTCCCCTAGTGTTTACCAAGCCATTTGGATGTGTTGGTACACTCAATTGGTTCCAAGAGCTTCCGTTTGCAAAATATTGCATCTGACAGCCTTACACTGACTCAAACTGCACTATTTTGCGTGTTTGCAAACAATAGGACAACGAGATAACCGAATGGAGATGGAAAAAACTAAGAGAGGCTTTCATATAGGGTCCTAATATAGAGTATTAGGATTTGACAAGATGTCTCTAGGTGCCACAAAGTCCAAGAATTCACCTATCTAAGATGTAGTGTTTTTGTGTCTCATGGCTCTTAAGGGACTATGCCAGAATGAGATAGCCCAGAAGCAACGAGAGATTTGGCCTCTAAAAAACACCTCCCCTAGCATTTACCTGGCCATCCTAATGTTTTGGCACATTTTTTTGGTGCCAAGATCTTCCATTTGTAAAATATTGCATCAGACAACCTTACACTGACTCAAACTGCACTATTTGACGCGTTTGCAAACAATAGGACAACAAGAGAACTTAATGGAGATGGAAAAAACTGAGAGATGATTTTATATAGGGTCCCGACATGGAGGTGTAGGATCTAACAAGATGTCTCTAGGTGCCAAAAAGTCTGAGAAATCACCTGTCGAAGATATAGCGTTGTTTTGTCTCGGGACTCTTAGGGGACTACGCCTGAATGAGGTAGCTTGGAAGCAACGGGAGCTTTGTCCTCTGAAATGACACCTCCCTTAGAATTTACCTGGCCATCCATGACATGTTGGCGCATTATGGTTTGGTGCCAAGAGCTTCCATTTGTAAATATTGCATAAGACAACCTTACACTGACTCAAACTGCAATATTTGACGTGTTTGCAAACAATAGGACAGAAAGAGAACCGAATGGAGATGGAAAAAACTGAGAGAGGATTTCGTAGAGGGTCCTAACATGGAGGTGTAGGATCTGACAAGACATCTCTAAGTGTCACGGAGTCTGAGAAATCACCTGTTGAAGATATAGCATTTTTTGGTCTCAGGGATCTTAGGGGACTACGCCCAAACGAGGTAGCACAGAAGCAACGATAGCTTTGACCTCCCCTAGAATTTACTAGGCCATCCAGACATGTTGGCATAGTTGGTTTAGGGCCAAGAGCTCTTGTTTGTAATATATTTCATCAGATAACTCTACACTGACTCAGACTGCACTATTTAATGCATTCACAAACAATAGGACAATGAGATAACCGAATAGAGATGGAGAAAACTGGGACAACATTTCATATAGGGTCCTGACATGGAGGTTTAGGATCTGACATTATTTCTCTAGGTGCTATAGAGTCAGAGAAATCACCTGTTGAAAATATATCCTTTTTTGGTCTGAGGGCTCTTAGGGGACTACGCTAGGACGAGGTAGCCCGGAAGCAATGGGATATTTGGCCTAAAAAAACACCTTCACTAGTTTTTACTAGAACATCTAGATGTGTTGGCATAGTCGGTTTAGTTACAAGATATTCCATTTGTAAAATATTACATTAGGCAACCTTACAGTGACTCAAACTGCATTATTTGATGTTTTAACAAACAATAGGACAATGAGAGAACCAAATGGAACTAGAAAAAAGTGAGAGAGGATTTTGTAGAGGGTCCCTACATAGAGGTGTAGGATATAATAAAACGTCTCTAGGTGCCATAGATTCCAATAAATCACCTATCAAAGATATAAAATTTTATCATCTAAGGGATCTTAGGGGACTACACCCAGATGAGGTATCCCAAAAGCATTGGGAGTTTTGGCCTCAAAAATGACACCTCCCTAGCATTTACCTAGCCACCTCAATGTGTATTCAAGTTCTATCATATAGAATTCTTCAATTTCTATCATATAGAATGTATCAAACCCTAATTTCACTATCTCACACAGCTACCTTCAATCAGTGTATATTTCATCTCATTTGAAAAACTGACATCACTTCATTCACTACCATACTTCATAATCATTCCCTCTTATCCCTGTTTTTCTTGCTCACATCTTCAAGCATTTTCAAACTGTATCATCCTTTTCCTAACATTGTGTATTCAAACTTTTTCTCAACCAAAAACACACGACTCTGTCATTTTCACAGTTAATACAAACAATGTATGTTCACCACTTATGTTACATGTTAGATAGGTCTATTTATCTTTTTAAATTTTTCAACTCTTGTATTCAACCACTGGTTGCATGTAACATTGCAACAAAGATTGTCCAGGAAATACTAGAACCAAGGAACCATGATGAAAAACATTGTCACTTCTCTTAGCAGATGAATGCACTTAACATGGAAGATGTAGACCTTGATGCCCTGCACTCTTAGTGATGGTTGTCTCACAAACACATTTATGTGGACTTAATTTGGTATGATCTTCAAGTGAGACAGTGAGAACACTATCAATACCTTCATATGCTAGAGAATTCACACTAAGACATGGAGTCAGAAGCAAGTACCTGTACCTTCAAGAATTGAGACCTTCAAGTGCCTTATGAGTCTAAGAGACATCATGAATGAGCTAATAAGATACTCTAGAGGTGATGAAACTAGACTTGGAGTTCAAACTCGCATTTTTTCTCTTACTGATTTGGTGCACACCTAGGAGAGGAAAAATGCTCCACAAAAATGCTCATAACTTTTCAACCACACCTCCTTTTGAGAAAATTATTTTTACACATGATTTTTATGCCAATTTACTCCAAAATTTCCTTCTATGATTTATCCTAAGAAGAATGTACATTTTTTTTTAAGGCTAAGAAGCCAAACGGCTCATAAAGAGTTTTCAAAAAGCATGTTTTACAACTCACATGACTTGAACAAACAACCTAAATTTGACCTGAAATTTTGCATGAAGCATTAAGAAAACTTCCTCTATCATCTCCCAGAGTTTCTAGAAAAAAAAAGGTCTAAATATTTGTAGCCCATAACCATTTCATTTGCATGTTAGAATAGTGCATAAGGTAAGTTGTGATGCAATACTTTACAAATGGAAGCTCTTGGCACCAAACTGACTTTGCCAACACATCTAGATGGCCTGGTAAATGCTATTTCAGTCTTCTTCTTGGTGTGGGGTAGTGTCGTTTCTTCTAGGCTACCTCATCTGGGCATACTCCCTTAAGAGCCTTGAGACCAAAAAATGCATATATCTTCAACAGGTGATTTCTCGGACTCTGTGGCACCTAGAGATGTCTCATCAGATCCTACACCTCCATGTCAGGACCCTATAAAAAATTGTCTCTCTATTTTTTCCATCTCCATTTGGTTCTCTCATTGTCCTATTGTTTGCAAACATGCGAAATACTGCAGTTTGAGTCAGTGCAAGGTTGTCTATGCAATATTTTGCAAATGGAAGCTCTTGGCAAAAAACCACTACGCCAACATGTCGGGGTGGCTAGGTAAATAGTAGGGAGGTGTTGTTTTGGAGGCCAAAGCTCCCATTTCTTTTGGGCTACCTCGTCTAGGTGTAGTCCCTTAAGAGCCCTGAGACCAAAAAATGTTATATCTTCGATGTGATTTCTCAGACTCCATGGAACCTAGAGATGTATCTCATAGATCCTACACCTCCATGTCGAGACCCTATACAAAATCCTCTCTCATTGTTTCCCATCTCCATTTGGTTCTCTCATTTTCCTATTGTTTGTAAAAGCACTAAATAATTTAGTCTAAGACAGTATAAGGATATCTGATCCAATATTTTACAAACAGAATCTCTTGGAACCAAACCGATTGTGATAACATGTTTGTATGGCCTGGTAAATGCTAGAGGAGGTGTTGTTTTGGAGGTCAAATATCTCATTGCTTATGTGATACCTCATCTAGGCGTAATCCCTTAAGATCCCTAAGACCAAAAAATGTTATATCTTCGACAGGTGATTTCTCATACTCTATGGCACCTAGAGATGTACGATGCAATCAAATCAACCTTTAAATCCAACACATACACCTCCATGTGACAAGTGATTTCTCAAACTCTGTGGTAACTAGAGACGTCTCATAGGATCCAGGGACCCTCTACGAAATCCTATCTCATTTTTTTCCATATCCATTTGGTTCTCTCATTTTCATATTGTTTTCAAAAGCATCGAATAGTCCAATCCGAGTCGGTGTAAGGTTGTCCATTTCCAACCATGTGAATAATATAGGTGTTTTATACAATATATGTGGTGAAATGATAATTTTAATAAGAATTTTTTACAATATAGGTGGTGAAATGAGAATTTATGTTTGTTGTTCTTTTCTAATTTCTAATTTCCCTTAGCTTCACTTGGCTTCGAGAATAATAAATTCTCTACTAACAGTGCCAACCACGTGAAGGTGGAATCTTTTTGGCACCATTAACCTACATAAACATGTTAGTAAGTAATTAAATAAAATTTTAAATCCTACAAAATTTAAACAAAATCACTAAAATAAATATTCAAATTAAAAATTCATGAAGAACATACCTTTGTAAATTCAATCCAATGAACTGCATTGATCAACTCTACTCTTGACAGTAACAAGAATTTCTTCATGATCTGATTCACAAACCTTCAACAAATTCTTGTTTAATGGCCTACCTCAATATTTGATCAATTTAATATTTTTCGCAAGAACCAAATGTGAATAGTGAAGTATCTTTCGATGTACTTCATAGTCTTCAAACAACCAAGTGTTTGATTTTTTTATAGGATATCATCGAAGCCAAGTTCCAGTGACTACCACTGACCCAGTGGGATGCTCAAGGCCTTCACCATCAATGACTGTGGAAATCAATTTTTCCCCCTCTACACAACAAAACAAGTAGTATGTTCCCTCTTCGTTAGATTCTGCCACAATAACTGCAAAATCGTACCCTACATCACAAAGTAAAACTCAAGTCAAATTTAAAATACATTAAGATTTGATCATTTAATAATTTATAAATCTAAAACATGACATACATATGTACCTTGTTGCACTATAATCAGAGACTTGGTCAAAGTTAGGCGATGTTGTCATATGATCTGAAGACACTGCAATTTGTAATGCTCATGAAACTTCATATACACTGTCAAGTGGAATTAGAGGCCTACAAATCAATTTTTTCACACATTATTATGAATCACATTAATTCCATGAAATTAAATGCATGATATACAAAAACATGTTATGGACCTAGTATTAAGAGTCCAAGAACTTGCATCTGAACTACGGAACTCGTGCATATCACTTGATCATGTAATTTTCATATAATATTCATATCTTATTAAATGTTGTTGCTCTATCAACCAGAAATATCTACAAACCATTGAACTGTCTTGAGATCCCATGTTCTTGACACACCAATCAACAATGCTTCTTGCATCTGTAAATTTAGCACCATCCTTGAACTTTAACTCTTCTCTTGCAAGTTCTCTTTTCACACATGCTCATGCACCATCATGCTCTCATTTCACATGTCCTGCCTCAGTAAAACTCCAAATATTTGTACACTATGTTTCTTTGTGCATCTTGCTTAGCCAATAAAACATCCATGCATTTTAAATTGTGATGTACAGTTGTCTGACCAAATGTAATGTTGATTGAATAAAATGTTCCTCTCATTCGAGTTCTCATAAAACCCCTGAAAACACCCTTGCACATATTTTATATAATGTGTCTGCTCATCACTAATGTATAAATGATACTCTCTTAATATTTTTATATCTTCCCCAGTGCTTTCTGGAGAGTGCATGAATGTTATATGCATGAAAATAACAACTTTCATTGAGTTATAGTATTGATACTAAACCTCCTTTTGTGGCTACAATGTGTAATTATCCATAAAGTAAACTACTAAAACAATAGTGCCAAGTGGGAATGTGTCCTTGCTTAACTTGAATTTTTCATCTAACCATCGAGCTCTATGTGTGTTCCTTGCATACTCATAAAAAATTTCCTCTCTAAATTTGACCAAATATTCTTTTACAGGTAACTATTCTGTAACAAGCTCACACCTCTTAGATTTTTTTCTATCTTTTAATTAATATGCCACTGATTTATATTTCCTGAAACTAACCAATTATTTACCTATTGAATCAGTATCCTCCTCATGGATAACACTTTTCATATTTGGCAAACCACCACATACGTTGCACGTTCCATCCAAACATGTTTTGTTATAAAAAAAATTGTCTACTTCATTTTTCATAAAATATTGTCGGAATAAATTCCCTTGAAGATTTTGGTGGGAAATTTAATCCACACTCTTGCAACATGATGTCAGTATGAAAAACACGACGTATTTGATTAAAAAACATCATAATGCATTGAAAATTCAACATGATGTCTACAACAACAAGTGGTACGTGAGTGATTTATTTTTACATAAAAGGGTTTTTTCATTTTAAAGAATATTTGGCTAATATTAATTTGTGGATTTTCATTTTTAAACTTAGAGAACAATTGTGTTTGTGTCATATCTAAGAAATTTTTTGCACACAATTCACGATTACAAGAAAATATTCTTCTTTTTACTATATATCTTCTATTAGGTGACACCCTTGTGTTCTCATTCCAAAATTTTACAATTAATTCTTTTAGAATATCAGATGTATTCTTGTATTTCCATGGGATTTTTCTAGAGAAATCCCAATAGTCAGTGTTATTGACTGACTCAAGAATTTTGTGTCTCCCTATTTCTTTCATTAGTGTTTTTTTGTTTAGCTTCAAAGCACTACTTGTTTTTCTAATCAAGTGTTTATTAATTATTTTATCACTTACTATACAATTAGTAAGTACAAGTCATGTTACATTACTATCTTTGGTGCGTCTGTTGGCACCTATAGTTTGGTATGCTTTATATATATTTTCAACAATTAATGCATTTCGATCAACAACATTAGAAGTTATCAAACCCAGGGTCTTTATTATAGGTCTCATCTTAATTAATTTCATCAATGTAACAAATAAATGGCATATTTGTGTGTCATTTAAATTCGTAAAGTAATTATCCCAAATTCCGCTAGCTTTTCTTCTCACATTTCTATCAGACATTTTGTTAGGCATTGGTTTTATAAATTTTTCATCAATTTCAATTAAGTGAATTAGTTTTCTTGATAAAACGGAAGGAGATGTTCTACGAGGTGAAGATTCATTATCTTGAGGGTTACTTTCTTCATTCAGTGTTTCATACAAATTTCAGGATTAACATTTGGATTCTCAAGGTAAAGGATTCTCATGTAAAAGTTCAATTGTTGGATTCTCAGGTAAAAATTCAACATTTGGATTCTCAAGTAAAGCTTAAAAATTTATATTGTCAGGTAAAGGTTCAACATTTGGATTCTTAGGTAAAAGTTCAACATTCGGATTCTCATATAAAGGATCAACAATTGGATTCATATCAATATCTTCATCCATACCAAAATTAAAATTCATTTCAATATCAACATTCATAGCAAAACAATAATTATTAGATACATTTGATAGAGCAAAAGTACCTTTCCCTACACAAAGTTTTTGCATCCTGTTCACTTTCTTAATTCTCAGCTCTTCCAATTGCTCTGGTCTCTTGTTATTGACTTTATTTGTGTCCTTATGTCATTTTTTGTCACCCATGATTGTAGAATAATATATTTTGGGGTAAAGGAAAAGATTAAGTACTAAAAATTTGCAAAAAAAAATGTAGAGGAATTTTTAGACCAGACAGAAATATGACAGAAAACCAGTGAAGAAGGGGAAAAATATGTTGGGGGCCCAATATGAGTAAAGAACATAATGTGTATGCGTTATAACCCATACACATTATAACACGTACACGTTTTATTGTTTCAAGTTTTCCAAACCATGCCTTGAGGCTTGGATCTGATTTGGATCCCCAAGCCTGAGGTATGGACCTGCAAAAACACAACAAACCACGTGTTTTTGTAGGAAAATGTAAAAAACTATCTTTCGCCATCATAAATCAACATAAAACGGTCAATTCATTTAAAAACATTATACCATGATGTAGAGCAAACTATCTACTTTCTAAAAATATAAGTTTTCAAATTTTCTAACTAAATTAAGGTTTCCATATTATTTATTTTCTAATAATGCCTTTTTACAGCTATTTTTTGAAGTTTGAACACGCCTATCTTTTGTCATATATATTTTTTTTATATATATATAAATTGAAAAAAAAATATATAGGCCAAATTCTATACACATTCAAACAAAAAAATCTACATTTTTTGATATTTTTTAAGGTAGTTACGGGGGGCACAGTTAGAGCTCTGTTATGTTTTTCAATTTAAAATTTATGTACTAGAAAAATTATAAAAAAATAAATACTCGCTAAATAATATTTTTAAAAATGTAGCCCAAACTAGATGCTCCTAGCTATCTTTCTACCAAAGGGTTTTCAAAAAAACTAAATAGTGCTCAAAAAATGATGGGGGCACAAAAGTCACTCTGTTATGTTTTTTGAACAAAAACATGAGCAATTGTTGGTATTTTAGTTATTTGACCCACTTAAACTTATCCATTTTCAATAAAATTTAGTAGCTTAGAAACTAGACTCAAAATTCTACGATTCATGTTTATACAACATATTCCAATTTTGAGTGTAACTATTTCAAAAAACTCATACAAGTTGAAGTTTTTTATTTTTCAGAAAAATGCATCCACTTAAGACCCCCTTTTGGCCCCCCAACTTGGTGCACTTACCCATAAGGTATAATCCAGTTGGGAGAAAACTTTCCATGTTGGATCCTTTCTAGAGTAAGGATGTTCTAATTTTCTTTAAGGTCAAGGTCACTAATGATTTGTTTAATTCCCTTTCTAAAAAAATCCTTCGTTATAATTTGTTGAACCATTTGAAGCCTTGTACTTGTATTCCCATGTTATACTACTAAGACATTTTATTATAACCTAAAATCAGGGCATGCATATTAATTAATATAGTTATTACGAGTTAACTTTATTTTTTGGTATATTGTGAGTACGCATTTATTATCTTTATTACGATAAGATGTTTGAAAGATGATTTATATAATTCCATCTTTGTTTGCAAGAAACTTTTTATATGAAACAAATCACATAAAACCAAAGGATCCATACGATGCAACCCATCCGTAGCCAAAGGAATCATCTGCAACTAAAGGATCATTTGTAATAACTCACATGTAGCCAAAGGACTTGTCTGTAGCAAAGCATATGTTGCCAAAGGAAGACACACACATTAGAGAAGACATGATATTAACAAGCTTGTGGAATGTGAACATCACACTTTTTTTCACACATGTTGATGGAAGAAGAAATGACAATTAAAATATGGGAACTAGAAGATGACTCAAATCCAACATCTAATTATACGTTGCAACTTAACAAGGAACTAACTGATTAAATTAAGGATTTAGGAACTGATTGGTTACTTAAGTTATGTGATTGACTTGTAAACACATGTTGATTAATTCTATTGCATGCATCTAGTCCCCAAATAATTTGGTTAAGATATTTTACTTGATCTAATTTGAACTACTAGTTGAATTTTGTTTCTTCATGATTCTATTTTAATGAGATATATCAAAGGAAAAGGATTAATGATGAAGAAAAAATCAGTTAATGTATGTAGATCTAGATAGAGATTAGAGGGTAGTATATATGCAGAATAAAGAGGTTTCTTTGTATGTAGTTGTAATATTCATGCTAATATAATAAAATTCTAAGCTCTATTCAATAACTTCTAGGAATAAGCCTCATGAGGGATTAGCACCCATAGTTTGTTGTTTTGTTTATTGTATGTTTATATTAGCAATAATTCTTTTATTTATCTACATTCTGAGTTTACATGCTTTATCTTAGTCATAGTATTTACTTTTAGTTTGAATTTAGATTGTTTTCAGGATTTTTTATTTCCCAAATTATAGTAACATCAATTTACTTATTTACCTCTTAAATACCTATAACTGTGCATACAACAATGACACTATTGAAATTCTACATCCCTTGGTTTGATGATTAAATGGCTGTATATTAATGAACAAAATACTAATTGTTGTAAGTTAATTTGTATCACCATTTTTGGCACCATTGTCGGGGATACTACCAACTTATAAGGTTTTTGAGAGGTTTTTCATTTATTAGTAGTTTACTTTCTATTAAATTCACCTCCAACCAACCCCCACTAATTTTTGTTGTTTGAGTTGAGCTATTTTATCCATGCACCATACAAGGGATTCCCAAGGTAGATTTTTACCCATCCCATAAGTAGCACAAATATCTTCCTACAATTATGAGGATTCTAAAGAAGATATACTTTCCTCTGTACAAGGTTTGTTATTAGAAGAGCCCTTCCCAAGTGAAAGTTTTGAAGGTTCTCCTGAGCATCTAGATATGGTAGAAGAAGTACTCAAAAATGTTGGAAATGGGACAACTACCTTTGAGTTTCCCATTACCAACAATGATGGAGCTTCTGCAATGAAGAATATTTCTCCCTCTTCCTTACCTAACTTTCATGGATACGTGACTAAGGATATAGAAACATTTTTTTCCAAGTTTTATGTTTTATATAGGAGCTATGATTATACCACTAATGCACATAAAATAAAGTTGTTTTCTGGTACACTCAAGGATGTAACCTTGAGATGGTTCATGGGTTTAGGAATAAATTCCCTCACCACTTGGGCAAAGATGAAGGATAAGTTTCTCACAAAGTACCAAGATTATTGCAGACCAAGTAGCAGAGGAGTTGATGAAATTTACAATATGGAACAGAAGGAGGATGATCCATTAGAAGACTATATAGAAATATTATTATTATGCATTCAAAAGATAAGGCACACAAGAATAGTTACTGAATCTCTCAAATTACTATATTTTAAGGGACTTAGTGAGGGGGATATGGATTCTCTAGATCTGATAGGAGCTGGAGAAATTTCAATAGCTACCTTTGAAGAAATTTATGAAGCCTACAGAAATTACTTCAAAGACACTATGAAGAGAATAAGACATGTAGGATCAATAGGTAGATCAGATACCAAAATAATTGGAAACATATCCAAGTTAGAGATTGTTAACATGTTAAAAACATGAAGCATGAGATTGTCAATGACATGGCCACTCAATAGATGCTCTATATGAAAAGAAGAAAAGATAATATGCGGAGGTAGTACTCACAAAGTTCTATCATGCATGAAGAAGAAATAATTCTAACTACAGATGCAAAGGATTGAGCATCATTGCAAAAGAGAGGGAGGCTTCACCTGAATTTAAGATGTTGGAGACTAGGATTGGAAATTCTTCTATTTTTATCAAATAAAACCATGGCCTCTAAGACAAGGAGGTAAGTCACAAAACCCTATGCCAGTATTTCAAAATTGGTCTAGTAATCCATATATACAACCCCCGCCTTGGGATAATCAGTCATAAGGTTGGGCTCTGTATCATAGCCAATACCAAAACCAGTGATAACCTCAATTTCAAGGTCAACAACAATGGAAACAACCCCCTCAATCATGGAAGTAGCCTTTGAAAGGAGGGAAGTCATGGAATAACCCACCTCCTACTTACAAAAAGTCTTACAAACAACATCTTTATCCAGAGTATCAATCTTTGATGCCAAATTCCCATCCTTGATCTTAGCCAAAAGCAACCCAACTACCAACTCAACTAACACCTAACACCAATAATGAAGCTTCTCAGCCAACCTATACCACTGAACCAACTCAATACCCTACATATTTTGTTGATGTTAATAATATCCATATATTCCCAGGAAGAACACTTCCTCCATCAATTGGACCCACCATTACAAAGATTGTAGATGTAGACACATGTAGTTTGATCAAAGCACTATTATTCTTATTGTAAATTGACGACATACAGTTAGTTAGACCTATCTAACTCCCCTCTTACGACACTCTTTTGGTTGTATTCATCTTATAAATCAATTAAACATGCTAGTATAAGCCTCTTCTTGGATAAATCCTCTTCTTATCCTCTTCTAGACTACTTCTACTAGCTCCTTAGACTATCAATCCATTTCATTTGATTGATTAGACCTCTAAAAGCTCTCTCAAAACCCTAATTACTCTCTAAACAAGATTAACTAGCCTAACCTAGTTTAACTAGTCTTAACCCTGATTAAACCTAATCAAAGCTTACTTTGACTCCCTAATTAACTTTTGGTATTATCCTTTAGTCCCACATGCACCAAAATTCCCCCACTTTCCCAAATGGAAAATTCTAAATAACCCACTACCCCCCCTCTCATTTATAAGAACACTTCTTCCCTCTAACATAAACTATAGTATTATTGCTAGGATTAGGAGGTTTATTTCATTTTATTGAGCTATTTTATTTATCCTTTGCAACACATCACACACCATGGAGTAAATGGGAAGAACCATTAGACTTGAAGCCATTAATGGTGAGATCCCATTCTCTTAAGCACAAACAGATTGCTTAGATCCTTATTAGGCTCACTTATTTAAGCTTTCAATAATAGAGGGTAACTACATTTGTCAAGTTTTCTTGTTTGCTTCAAACTAATGCATGAAAATTAGGAATCCTTGTCTACTTCTTAATTGATGGTCCATTGATTGGTTTTGCACAAATCCTTGGGGCTTCTTGAGTGTTCTAACCCCATTTCATAGCTTTTTGTAACCTTTCTTTGAACACATTTGGCACGCTTGGTGGAACATGAAGTCCATCTTCCATTAATGGGGCCTTGGGATTTTTGGACAGGTTTTAGGTAGTTAACTCTCATTTTCATGCTTCTTTATTAAGTTTAGGCTAAGAACTACATTTAATGGCTAATTTCTAACCTATTGACACTTTTAAAATTTCATTTTCCATGTTTTTTGGTGGTTTTTCAGGCAGGGGTGCACACACCTTTCTATCAGTGTAGGAACCTTCAAACTGTCATTTTTTAGCATAGGGGCACAGGCACCCAAAACCATGTGCATGTACCTTAAACCAGGTGAACACGCCTAAAACATGGCGCACATGACCAAACAATGTTGGAAACGCTCTACCAATTGTCATTTCTACTAGGTGCACAGGCACCCAAACCCACACGTAAGTGCCCTGTGTACTCTCGGCCCTCTGTCATAAAATTTACCTTGGTGCACACACCCAAACCTTGGTGCACAAACCTATACCCTGGTGCAAGCACACTTACCCTGACGCAGACATCTCTTGGGTGGCACAGGTGTACTGTGGATCTAGAATTACACAAAGGGGCACAACCACCCTAACCTACCCGCAGGTGCTTCGGTCCAAGTTCGCATACTATTTTTAGGTTTCTAAATTTTTTTTCCTAAAGGTGATAACATCATTGTAGGTTTTATTTTTGTAGGGGTATACTAGACTAGACATTGGATAAACCTTGCATGTTTAATTATAAGAATAAGGTCATGTATGCTCTTCCCTCGCATCTTTTGAGGTGATCTTGGGAATTAGAATTGATTCTTATGTCTTTTATTTCTTTGAGAATGTGTTGAATGTCTAAATTGAGCAAAGGGTATATTTCACGTTTAAATTAAGTGTTTCCATTTGTGGATTTCTTGGATTTTGCATCACGTATGCTCTTCTCTTATGTCTTAGGGTGATCTTGAGAATTATAAATGACATTTATTATTTTCATGAAAAATTACTAACTCTTTGCATATAGGTCCTAACGCTTGTCAAAGAAAAAGTGTCAAAATGAAACACAAACCTTCTAATACACGTATTTTCATATAGGTTACCAAACGGTGTGCTATTTAAAACCAAATTAAGTTAAGTAAGATAAAAAAAACTATTTCACTTTACACTGTATTGTAGGTTTCAGAAAAAGGTACGTCCCTATCCACTTAACTAGAACATAATCCCTTTGGCATAACTCCTTAAGCTATAACAATGGGGGTGGTTCTAGGAACCCTAAAGTAATCCACCACTGAGTAACCTCATGGATGAAATAGGAAGTGCTCTGCTTATCCACTTGAATAGTACGTATTGTGAGTTAGAGTCAAATATTGTCTGTATTGTGGTTCTAGTGATAGTACAACTAAACGCACTAGTTTCTAATTATATCGGAAGGGGGTAAAGTAAATCTGAGATAGTCCCAAATCTGTCATTGTGACTCTTTGGAAAAATCACACTCACATTAGACAATATTCTGACACCTAGTTGAGAGAACCTATTAAGGATGACATTCTGTCTTGAAGCCCACTTTACTAGTCTGTTGTCGCGTCAAGCCATCAAAAAGTGACGACTCACTTGGGGTTTGAACCTTATTTCTCAAAACAAGGAAAAAAACCCACGTAATTTTGACCTAAGTGTTTTTCATCACGGACTTAAACTACGTCCCACTTAGCTTTGTTTTATTCTCATCTTCGAAAGAGGTGAAACTCTGCCCAAGTGGTGCTTAGTTTATTTTCATCTTTTGATCTATACCCTTGCATTCTCACCACCCATTTTTTTAGGGTGAGAAAGGACCATACCTCACGCATTTTAGCAGAGATAGTACTCACCAATTTTTTTCCATTTACGCCCATCCATGTTTACGGCTGGGTTGTTAAACGTCTAAATTGTGCATGTACATTTTCGTATCTTTGGTAAAGTCTTTAATCTTAATTACAATATTGTCTTCACTACCACGATTTCCATTCATATTTTTTATCTCTCCTTAGGTTGATAGTATTTTTCTCACATTTTAATCACACAATTTTGGTACTTACATTGGGTTTTTTGTTTCTTGAAAACTTGATATAAGTCCCTTTATTGCATGGTTACACTGCTCGCACAACTAGCAAATTCTTGTTATACTCTTACTTTGTTTCAATTATGATGTCATCTAAACCTTTTTGAGGGTGTGGATATTGCCTTATATATACTAGAATAATTTCATCTTGATACTAACACCTTTCTTTCTCGGTTAATGTATCAGGATAGCGTTGTTATGTTATACACACTCACAACTTCCATTTTTATAAAACTTAGCTTTCTTCGGCATTCGAACTAGTTTTAGTATACCTTGTCGAGGGATTGTGTCAGTACCACTTTAATATTTAGGCCTTGTTAGAATTATAGCTCAACCTATGTATTGATATGATATTGGCACTATCTGCTTTGGGACTTTCACATAAATCCTAGTTAGGGTTTAAACTTGGAAAAATCAACAATTTGAGCGATCATTGCATTTGATTGTTCCTTGAGTCATAAATACAACTGCATAACATTACTTCTAGAGTGCACTAGGTTATTTCAACATCACAGCGAGTGATTGACACAAATATACGCCTAGGTTTCACATAAAATTTGAGGACATTTAGACAAAACCTCGTATAACTTTTGGCTAGTGATCCCTAGAATTGCAAAGATGGCATCCAAACCAACTAATCACGACTTAGGAGAAAATCCTTTTGAATCATTCCCATTTAGTGACAATAACTTAGTGCCTCTATTTTCACAAGTCAAGTACATAGAGCCATTGATCAATCATAGCGGAGAGGATTCTGACTCTTCTGAAGAACAACACCAATTAGACTTAAGTCACTTTGAAGAACTCCTTTTTTACAACACAGATCAAGTACTCACAAGAGTCTTTGAACTAGTGGCTAAGCTTCCACTAGAGCGCAAAGCTGAAACTAAGGGAATTACCCATAAAATAGAATAACAAAGATCCTTATCAGAAATATATAACTCTTTTGACGTAGGGTATGCTTCTACTTTTGGTCACCATCATAACACCATTGAAGGAAACCCATCCAAGCCACTTGGTGATTCATGGAGCCCTTATTACAAAGTTTCACGTAAAGTGAATACTGAGCGCAAAGCCTCACCACCTCCAAAGTTTGTTGAGGAAGAGGATCCTTTAATTGAAGAAGAGATCCTTCACAAACAGATCCTAAAACTGAGCCAAAAACTAGCAAACTTAGGCCCTTCAAGTAGGAATGGACACAAAGACAAAATCAATACGAAATCTAACAAATTCCACTTTGATCCATATAGTGACGTGGCCTTTAAAGTGGCTAAGGAGTAAAGACCAATGTCACCCACCAAAGAAAAAATCATTGAATGAGAATTGCAATGGGTGAAAGATATGCTTACTACACTACAAGAGGGAAACGTAGGACATAATAGGAAATATTTGTATGAAGAACTATGATGTTACCCCTTTGATCAAGACATGTTACAAAAACCCTTCCCAAATTACTTTACCCTCCCCAAATTTGATAAGTATAAATGCAAGACTGATCCTCACGATCACATTAAAGACTTTTAGATGGCTTGCCAAGAGGTTGCATACAGTAATAACTTCTTAATATGAATCTTCCCTCACAGCCTAGGGGCATTGGGATTGGAATGTTTCTATAGCATACCCAAGGGATCCATTACAATGTGGCTCGTGTTAGCATAAATTTTTTTACGACATTATTCCTATAACATGGAAAATGATATCACAATGAATTATCTATACAATACAAAGAAAAATCCTAACGCTACATTTGCAAGCTTTCTACAACGATGGCGAGGATTGACAAGTCGTTTACCTTGTGCATTGCCAGAAAAAAAAAGTTGGTAAGAATATTTGCGCCTAGCTTAAACCCAGAGATAGCCTTCCATCTGCAAATGCACTATGGATCAAAGTTCAAAGAAGTTATAGAGAAGGGAAGTCAAATTGAGAAGGCCCTCATTGCGAAGGGAACACATAAACTAGTTGTCAAAGACAAACATGAAGCAAAATCCTTAGATAAAATGAATTTTTTCAATAAAAACAAACATGTCGTTGGAGGTGGCATTACAGACTCCAAAAGAGTCCAAGTCATGTAGACAAATCTACTTTTAAAGCTTTCACAAAGACCTCATCCCAAGGCACCTAACAAATGTGATTTCATGCCATTAACAGAGTCCCTATCTTCCATATTGATATAGTTAGATAACATAAACATGGTGAAATACCCAACCTCAATGATACCATACCCAAAAAATGCTCCAAAACTCATTTGGTTCAAGGAACATGAGTACGATGACTTCCACCATGTTAAAGGGAACAAGACAAATAGGTGTTTAAGAATGCATCATTACATATAAGACCTCATTGAAGAGGGAAATATCATTGTAGATTCTCCCCCCGACTCCGGAAAAGGTCCAAATAAGAAAATGGGTATCTTTAAAGAGCCTTTTCCTAACCATGCGGATAAAAAGTAAAAGGAAGACAAGATCACGGACAAACCTCTAATGAATATAGGAATTCCACTGGATATTTATCCCACTAATGCCACTCCCTTCGATTCTCTCATAAGATGTATTTGTTCATCTGATGAATAGGTTAATACTATCCAGATCTTAGAAAAGAGTTACGCATTAGGGACAAGAAACACTTGCAAAATCATACCAGATCCCCTGCCCATCCCTCAATAAGGTCAGTACAATTTGATAGACCAGTTGGAGAAAAACACCTACTAGGATATCCATTCTAGATCTCCTCAAAATCTCTACTTCCCATAAGAACATATTGTATAAGACACTACAGAGTTTGGGAGTCTCAACCGATGTATATCCCACGCACCTCCAAGCCATGATTAGGCACCTTGAAGCTAAATATCATATCATGTTTGATCATTCTACAAACCCGCGTAATGACCCAGAACACAACTTACCCTTATACCTAGAAGTGGTTGTTACCCGTCACAAAATTAAGAGAGTACTTTTGGATGGTAGATCCGGTCTAAACATTTGTACTTTGAAGTTAGTTAAGCATCTAGGCCATTAAAAAAGGATATAGGTGCCAAAACTATTACAATCATAGCCTATGATAATGAGGAGCGAGATTCAGCAAGAACTATTATGATTCCAATGGAATTAGGGCCAACTTGTCACAATACAATGTTCCATGTCCTTGACTTGGACCTACCATATAACATGTTCTTAGGACACCCATGGATCCATGTCATATAGGCCATTCCTTTTACTTTCCATTAATTTATCAAAATGTGTCACAAAGGATAGATAATGACCATTCAAGGTGATCCAAATCCATTTACACATTCCAAAGCCTTGCAAATTTTCTCTCGTGTGGCTTATGAATGCCCTTTTGTGGACATTGTTGTTCCTTTGCAAAAAAAGACTATCAAGGAACGTGTGGATCCAAACTCACTCACTCCTTGCAATCAAGAGTTTCCTTCTTTGGTCAACCCTTTTGCATCATGGGAGGAAACATCAAAAAAATATGACCCAAGGAGCCATTCACCAGTGAACAAGATTTATATAATATCAGATTTATCAGTGTTTCCCAGGACATGAGGGAAAGCCCTATTTTTAGTTCAAAAGCACTCGGGAACAATGCCCTAAACCATTGGAGAAATTCATTCCTAGTGGTTTCTTGTCAGAGGAAAATATGCTAGGGGATCCTACTGACAGAGTGCCAGAAGGAATAGTGGCTGTCATGCCATCAGGCACCCTAATATGTCAAAGGCCACCGCATGATGTTTGTTATGGGTTACAAAGGGATGGGATGTGGAATCAATGCGCAAGGGCAATTGAAACCCATTCCTATCCCTTAATTCAAATAAAATAATCATGGTCTTGGAATACAACCTCACAATGATCTAACCTTTGAAATTGATGCCACCTCTTCTGAACGCGAGACTGATTCATCTTGTTCAGATAACGACGTGGATTCCCAATATAGCCTCTACAAGGATCTTGCCTTAACTAACCTATTCCCTGATTTAGTTTTCCTTACCTTATCCAAATCCAAGCCTTAGACCAATTTCCAATTATCCCTTATATATCCCAAACTTATAGATTGGGATTAAAAATTTCACGTAACAATCGATTTCTTCAAGAATGATGAGGCATTTGCAGAATTCATGGGACTCGGGGATTCTATTCCAACTGGAGATAATAAGAAAGGCTTTACAATTCATCTAGACACATGTGCATACTTTGGAGAAGAAGAAGATATGTGTGGACACTTGAATAAGAAGGTCGCAAACAAGAGTAATAATACTTCAGAGAAACCTTGTACAAGGAATAAACATCAGTCTCATAGTGAATTTTTTTTGAAGTAGTTGTAGAAAAATAGAATGAAGAAACTATGGATAAAATGAGCTATCCATTCAAGGATGATGATGACATACCTAAGGAGGTTGACCTTACTCTTCCTTGTGATCCTACGTAGATGGAGGATGCTTTTAAGATGCTTGTGGAAGAAATCATCAGTGTTAACATTGGTTGGGAACAGGAAAAAAGAATGATAAAGTTGGGAGCTTCACTCTCAACTCAAGAACAGAAGGTTTTTTGTAGAGATGTTAAGAGAATATGGAGATATTTTTGCGATGGTCATATGTAGATACGCCTGGGTTAGATCAAGATTTAGTCATGCACAACCTCGTTGTGCACCCAGATGCTAAACCAATCAAGCCAGAAGTTTGAGAAAGATGCACCCTACAATTACACTCCTGGTCAAAGAAGAATTGAAGAAATTATTAGTTGTTGATCTAATTAAGCCCATCAACTATTCAGAGTGGATATCTAATATAGTCCATATTTAGAAGAAACTTGTTAGCATAAAAATATGTATTGATTTCCGTGATATCAATAAAGTATATCCTAAGGATGATCTCCCCTTACCTAACATTGATATGATTGTGGATTCCACTGCTGGTTATGAAATGTTGTCCTTAATAGATGGCTTTTCAGGTTATAACCAGATTTAGATTGCAGAAGAGGACCAACATAAAATGGCATTTATCACTCCTTTAGGAACGTTCTATTACAAGGGTCATGCCTTTTGGACTCAAGAACGTCGGGGCTACCTATCAACATGCCATGACTGTCATCTTCCATGACATGATGAATGTCATCATGGAAGATTATGTTGATGACATCCTAGCCAAATCAAAGAGTAGAGGACAGCACCCTTATGTGCTGAGACATATTTTTCAGCATCTCTGAGATTACAAGGTTCTCTTGAACCCCAAGAAGTGCTTCTTTGGTGTTTTGTAAGGAAAACTCCTAGGTTTCATTATGTCACAAAGAGGTACAGAGGTGGATCCTACCAAGGTTACAACTATCACATAAAGTTCCTCCACCTACCACTCTCAAACAACTAAGAAGTTTACAAGGGAAAATTTAGGAAATCCATTGCTTTATTTCACATATTACGGATAAGTTCCACCCATTTACGCATCTACTAAAGAAGGATATTTCATTCAACTGGGGACTAGATTGTCAAAAGGAATTTACATTACAAAAATAATACCTTGTTAACCCACTTGTACTCATGCCACCTAGCCCAGGAGAGCCTCTTCTCTTATACACCTTTGTTACCTAGTTTGTTATTGGTGCACTGCTTTCCCAATATGATCTAGACCATAGAGAAAGGGTGGTTTATTACCTTAGTTGCACTCTGATTACCTACGATTTAAATTACCCAAAAATTAATAAGGCATGCTTAGCAGTCGTCTTCACCTTTCAGATGCTTTGCCACTATCTCCTTAAAAACAAAACCAAACTAATATCCAAAGTTAACCCTCTCAAATACCTTTTATCCAAACCCCCCCTTACATGAGGAATGGCTAATTGGATCATTATCCTAAGTGAATTTTATATTGAGTTTGTGAATCAAAAGTCGTTAAAGGGATAGGTATTGGCTGATCAGTTGGCATAAGATCCTCTACCAGGAATGGAACCTTTGTGTCTTAACCTACCAAATGCATCCATCATGTATACTGAAGAATCTGTAGAATGGAAAGTCCATTTTGATGGATCATTCACTTTCCATGGATCAAGGGCATGAGTAGTGCTCATCACTCCCACAAGTGAAGTAATTCCAAAAGCATTCCATTTGGGATTTCCTTGCACTAATAACATTACGGAGTATGAAGCACTCATTGTTGGTCTCAAGCTAGCTATTACTTAGAATATCATATAACAACAATTCATTGGGGACTCCCAAATCATTATTAAACAAGTTAATGATGAGTATAAGGTTAAAGATGAGAAACTTGTTCCATACAAGAAGTTAGTTGAAACCTTGAAAGAGTATTTTACACAAATCATATTTAAACAAAAACCAAGGTCGCATAATAGATAAGCAGATGTTATGGCTATGATTAGATCTCTCTTACGCATTCCACCTCAGGAGAGAAAAATTCCTTTCTTTGTAGAACATTTACAAATTCCTGCATATGACATGCCGAAATCTTGTTTGACATTCGAAATTGATGGTCCATTATCCCCCTGGTATGACCCTATCTTCTGATACCTACAAGATGGCACATTTCCCCCATACATTACCCATTTTGAGAAGAAAGTACTTATCCTCTGTATATCTTATTATATCCTCCTAGGAGGCACCCTTTATCATCGTGGCTACAACAGGAATCTGATTTGCTGTTTGGATTTTATTGATTCAATCCACACTATTAAGGAATTACACGATGGTATCTGTGGAGTGCATACTAGTGGTATGGTCTTGGCTAAGAATATTAAGGGTAGGATATTATTGGCCCACCATGGAAGTAGAATGTTGTAATTTCATCAAGAAATGTGAGTTATGCCAAAAGTATGGCAACTTGATACATGCACCGGCACAAGCTTTGCAGCCTATTGCAACACTTTTTCTATTTTCTAAATGGGACCTGGATCTCATAGGGAAGCTCCATCCTTATTCTTCAAATGGCCACACCCACATTATCACTGCCACCGAGTATTTTACAAAATGGGTAGAGGTTTTTCCTCTTACTTATGTCACCGATGCGTAAATTTCTAAATTCATCATGAACCATCTCATCTTCCATTATGGTATCCCTTCCACTATTTTCACTGATAATGGTAAATCCTTCAAAAAAAAAACGTTCAAGATGTTGTGTCAATGTTTACATATTCAACTCAAGTGGTCTACACCCTATTACCCCCAAGGTAATGGACAAGCAAAATCCACCAATAAAACCCTTGTATGAATCATGGAAAAAATGTTAAGTAAGATTGACCATAATTGGCACTTACAGATACATCCCACCCTTTGGGCCTATCAAACCTCCACCCGCACTCCTACTGGTGTGACACCATATTCACTAGTCTGTGGAACTGAAGCCATCATACCCTTAGAAGTGGATATTCCCTCCCTAAGAATATCTCTCTGATATTATCTTGATAAATAAGAAGACTATAGAGTATCTCGGCTAGTAGAGCTAGTGTTGTTGGATGAGAAGTGGATAAGAGCACTTAATCACATCAAGGTCTACCAGAATAGGGTGTCAAGAGGGTATAACAAATGGATCATTCATCGTGAATTTTATGTAGGTGGTCTAGTGCTAAAAGAAAATTAGAAGAATACTGTCAAAGATAGAAAAAAGAAAGGTAAGTTTGAGGCTAACTGGTTAGGGCCTTATGTGGTGGTTACCAAGTATGGGCCAGGAGCTTATAAACAGGCATATTCATATGGTGAAGAGCTTTCGGAACTAGTGAATTCCATGAATATCGAGTGGTTCTACACTTAATCATGGCGAGAATATCAAATAAGAACTCAAAAGTAGAACAAAAAAAAAGAAAAAAAAATCAAAAAATTGAAAAATTGAGAAAACAGTAAAGAAAAAATAGGTCATCCACATGTGAGAACCATGAAATTGTGGTGCAATGGGTAGGTCTTTAGGTGAAAATTGGTTTTCCAAATCTCAAGGATGATTCACCAATCATGAGTCACTCTTGCATTAGGACAGGTAACCCTAACCGATTTCTAGGGATAACTTCCTTTGCTAGGTCTAGGAACCATACCGAATCCATCTTCATCGAGTTGTGATCTGGCTTATTTTATCTTCTATCTGCACGTAGGATGTGCCTTTGTATATTCCCATCTAATGTTGGGGGAACCTTCACATTCCACTTTCTCGTACATATGCATGTGACATTCTGTTCTTTTTTATATTCCCACATCATGTTGGGGGCATCCACACTTCTTTTTCCTTGTACATTGTGTTTAGAACATGACCTTGGAAAACACAAAAAAGATTCAAAAAAAAAAATCCCCCTTCTAGGGACAAAGCTACACCAATGTTGTAACATTGTCTTAGGGAAACCCCGAAAACAATATGAATAGTATCCTGGAAAACATATCTTTCTAGATAACCCAAAAACATCATAAAATATATCAACGATGTCCCGCAAATACAACGTAATGATTAATTTGCTTTTAGGTGTCGGTTTGTATAGTTTTGGTTGTATATTTGTTTAGTCTTGTTAAATTTTTGGGCATTTTCTACACATCTATTGTTACCACATCTACCATCTATCATTCATCACATATAACATCATCTGAAACGTCATATATATACAAAGAATGCTAAGTTTTACATCATGCATGTATACTAAGAGAATAATCACATATCGTATCATCAATGGGGTCAAGAGGGGTTACACATGATCACAAATCTACCCCCCGCCCCCCTAGCACCAATATCATCTAATATCATTCCAAGTTCTAGTATCTACCAAAACATCTCACGTACAAAATAGATGATATCATCTCAATCACCATGGGGAATTTTCACATGCTTTTAGGTGATCTTCCATTTCCTAAATTATTTTGACTGATCAAAAATTTAAAACTTTAAAAATCATCCAAAAATCCAAAAGCATCTTAAAACTTCAAAAATTCACTAAAATTGGTAAAAATCTCACTTGTAGCTGAAATTTGTCTCTCACATGGCACTCATCTCGTATCTTGCTAAAATTTGCATATGTTTTGAAATAACGACTCATGGATCACCCAAATCTACAATCATTTACGAAATTCACATTGCTTACTTCATTTGTAGTCTGGGGCACTATCAGTTACCTGGTACTGTTTTTGTCATGCACACTGCTTTTCCATTGGACCCCAGTGTCCTCCATACTTTCCCTTGTATATAAAAATTGCTTGGGGCATCATTTTAAACCCTTTTCATTTATCAAAACATTTGGGACTACATCTTGATAACAAATTATTTGTGTAACTATCTTGAACATTGTTGGTTTGAGTGTGTGTGATTGTACTTATTTCCCTATTAGATGAGTTTGTTTACTTCTTGCATTACATTGCATGTTTGTATGTTGCATGGAGTTACGGTTTTAGCAAGGGATGGTTGTTTGTATCTTGTTTTTTCATGTCATTATACACTTCCATCGTCTGCTAACATTTTAATAAGGGCCGATGATGAGGATTGTAAGCAAAATGATGATTAAAAATTGTTTGCACTGGTTTGTGGATAGCTCAATATCCATCTTTCTTGTTGTTCTCTAATCTTCTCTTCACACTTTTATTTCTTTATTCTCTTTTTGATCTCTGATCGAGTTCTTTTATCACCCCATCAACCCTCGAGGGGGCATCCCTTAAGCTAACTAATTTTTCTTCTACTCCAAAAAAATTCATTTCCTTATGTTTTTCTACTTTGTTTGAAGTGACTTAGCTTACGTCACCCCAAAGAGGGGCAAATGTAGACACCTGTAGCTTGATCAAAGCACTATTATTCATAATATTGCACTAACTATTCTTCTTCTTGCAAATTGATGACATACAGTTAGTTATACCTATCTAACTTCCCTCTTACGACACTCTTTTCATCGTACTCCTCTGATAAATCAATTAAACATGCTAGTATAAGCCTCTTCTTGGCTAAATCCTTTTCTTATCCTCTTCTATACTACTTCTACTAGATTCCTAGACTATCAATCCATTTCATTGGATTGATTAGACCTCTCAAAGCTCTCTCAAAACCATAATTCCTCTTTAAATAGGATTAACTAGCCTAACCTAGTTTAACTAGTCCTAACCATGATTAAACCTAGTCAAAGCTTAGTTTGACTCCCCAATTAACTTTTGGTATTATATTTTAGTCCCACATGCACCAAAACTCGCCCACTTTCCCAAATGGAAAACTATAAATAATCCACTACCCCCCTCTCATTTACAAGAACACTTCTTCCCTCTAACATAAACTATAGTATTATTGCTAGGATTAGGAGTTTTATTTCATTTTATTGAGCTATTTTATTTATCCTTTGCAACACATCACACACCATGGAGTAAATGGGAAGAACCATTGGCCTTTAAGCCATTAATGGTGAGATCCCATTCTCTTAAGCACAAACTGATTGCTTAGATCCTTCAAGAATAGAGGGTAATTATATTTGTTAAATTTGTTTTTTTGATTCAAAATAATGCATGCAAAGTAGGAAATCCTTGTTTACTTCTTAACTGATGGTCCATTGATCAGTTTTGCACAAATATTTGGGGTTTCTTGAGTGTTCTAACCCCATTCCATAGCTTTTGTAACCTTTCTTTGAACATAGTAGATGAACCACTATTACTGCAAGATGATCTGAAGAAAATTGAGAACATGTTGCAAGCTGATCTGCAACAACCTGAACAAAGTTCTAACAAGGGTAAATTGCAAGATAATGAACCATCATTTCAAAGGATATTATAAGAAAAGAAGATTGGCCTCAAATCAGACTCTGATTCTAGTTTTTTCAACCAGATGAGAGATATTTGTGTCAAAATTCCTCTTATACAAGAAATCAAGGACCTATGCACTAAAAACCCAAGTAGAAAGAGAAAGGATCCATCCAATGTGTAATTTAATGGAAAATTGGTTGATATCATGCTTGGAAATTCAATTTTTCCCAAGTACATAGATACAAGTAGTCCTTTGGTCAATGTTACAATTAATGACACAACAATATAGAACACTGTAATTGATTTTTGGAAAATCCATCAATGTAATGAAATTTTTTTTATGGATGATCTAAAATTAGAAGGACTGAGGCCAACAACTACATTCTTACAATTTTCAGATAGATCAATAGTGAGACATGAAGGAGTACTTATAGACATAGTGGTGGTGGTAGACTCTTGGGAATATACTACTGACTTTATTATTTGTCAACCAAAATAAATTTTAGGAGGATATTTTATCATCCTAGTAAGGACATGGTTAGCCACGATTGATGCATTCATAGGTTACAGGTGTGACAAGATGATTATTTCTAATGGAAGTGGCACTAAAAATATAATGTTTTATCCTCCTGCCTAACAATTGAGAAATGAATACAAAACTATTTAGGTAGAAGAAATAGAAGAAAATCAAAACTCTGTACAACATATTATGATGCTAGAGAAGTCTTATACCATTGAATTGCAAGAAGAAGAGGTTGTTCTTTCCAATGTATTACAAAATAAATATGGAATAAATTAAGAAGTGGATGAAAATTTAAGGTGTTTAAACCATCCCTTGAACCAAGTTCTACCGCAGCAAATCACCAAGGACATTCCAGGTAAGAGTTGTATTCTCCATCTCCCATTCAAAGGAAAATCCATTATGAGCCTCATGACTATAGGAGACAAAGGAAAATACATAGCTACGAAGGGCTTAAATACCGACTCCAAGGTAGATGTTCAACTAGGAAAAATTAGAAATTTGAGGAGCAATATTGCTACTAAATTTGGTGACAAGAAGATAGAAGGAAATGATATGTTGCAGGATCTTCTCACTTGGGTCATTAAAATGGTAAAAGAAGTGGAGGGAATCAAGACTAAAAAATGTGAATTTCTTACTATGCTCAAGAATAATCTAGATTTCCTCACTCTTTTCACTACTAAATTTGCTATTTTAAGCAAGGAAAAGGGAAAAAATGGCACTAATTTCAAGGATACTAAGAAGATCCTGGATAATATAAAAGAGATTTTTTAGAAGATCATGAAGTAGTCTAGTTGTTATTTTTACCTGCTACTTCTAGGCTAATTCCTTGATAACCCTACGCTGATTTCATGTTGACTTCTTGTTATCTTTAGGTTATTTCTATTCTTCTATATATATTTTGGTATCCATATGGGTTGTTTTTGTGTTTAGGTTGTATTTTAGGTTGATGGCCTCTTGTTTTCTGATGTTGGTGTCTGGTTTATCTTTCCATACTTGTACTTGTTCTAAGCTATCATTGTATATCTTAACGTTTGACACTTTTGTATATGGATAGGATCCCAGTCAAAAAACCATTTACCCTTGATAAAAAAGAGTTTTATTCTCCATCAAATTCTTCCACATGATTGCATACTGAGTTATGTAAGCAACAATGTATTTTCAATGTTTGATCTATCCATGAAAGTGGAGATAACCCCAGGAAGGCCACTAAACATGAACAAGATGCTTAGTAGGCAACAAGAGAAGTTGTTAAAAAATCTTCTTCAAAAGCATAAAATAGCATTTGCATGGTATTATGGTGATATATATGGGATTTATCCTACGTTATTCACTCATAAGATTTATATCAAAGATAACTCCAAACCAATCAAGTAGCCATAAAGAAGAATGAACCCAACAATGAGAGACATTGTGAAAGAAGAATTTAAAAAAAAATACTAGATATTGAATTTATATATCTAAGTTCAGACAGTCAATGGGTGTTGCCCCTTATCATTGTGTCAAAGAATAATAGAAAATTAAGGGTCTGCATCAATCATATAGATTTAAACACAACAGTGAATAAAGATCATTTTCCACTGCCTTTCAAAGATTAGGTACTTGACACTTTTGATGGTATGAAATAATTTTCTTTTCTTGATGGATATAGTGGCTATAATAAAATTCAAATTACACCAGAGGATCAAGACAATCTTACATTTACATGCCCATAGGGAACATTTACATATTACATTCTTCCATTTGGCTTGTGTAATGCACCTACTACATTTCAGAGGGAATTCTTGAGCATTTTTTCAAATCTAACAAATGATTGTATGGAGGTATACATGGATGATTTTACAGTACATGGTAGCACTTTTGAAGAAGCCATGAAAAATATGGATAAGTTTTTGAATAAATGTAAGGATCATAATTTGTCCTTAAGCAACGAAAAATGCTACATCATGATGTCTGAAGGTATAGTTCTTAGACACTACCTTTATTTTGATGGAATTCAAGTTGATCCATCAAAGATATATATCATTATAAATCTACCAACACCAAATAAACAAAAGGATGTCAAGAGTTTCCTAGTCCATGTTGGTTATTATACAAGATTCATATGAGATTTCAATAAGATTGCAACACCATTTTTCATACTATTAGGGAAGGATGTTGCCTTTTGGGTGGACTGAAAAATGTGAGGATACATTCCGAACTTTGAATTAAATGTTAACTAATGGCCTTGTATTGAGAGGAACTGATTGGAACATGTCATTCCACATCCATATTGATGCATCAAACCATTCCAGTGGATATTTTTTAGGACTGAAGGATGGATTTCTAAACTATGCAATTTATTAAATGAGAAAAAAATTGTAGCATGTTGAGCCTAATTACACAGTCAAAGAAAAGGAGTTCTTAGTATTTATGTATGATATTAATAAGTTCAAGCACTACATCACAAGTTATATGGTGTTCATTCACACTGAACATGCAACAATCAAATATCTGATCAACAAACTAGTTATAAGTAGAAGAATTATCAGATGGTTGCTCCTTCTACAAGAGTTTGATGTCACAATATTGGATAATATTAACAAGGAAAACGTGGTAGTAGCTTTCCTTTCAAGAATGGATACTAATGATGAAGCTAAGGTGGTTGATGACTCTTTTCCTAATGAGAAATTATTTTCCATTTCTACCAAAACACGTTGTTATGTAGACATAGTCAACTATTTACTTTCAGGTAAAACACCTCCACACTACTTATATTATGAGAAGAAATATATAGTTTAAAAAGATTGAATTTTTCTTCGATCAATGGATTTCTATTTCATACATGTAAAGATCATGTCATGAGAAGATGTATAGATGATGAGGAAATTTATGATGTCCTCAGTGCTTGTCATAGTGAACCTTGTGGATGACACTTTTCTATAAAAAGAACATCGCAGAAGGTATTAACAACTTGTTATTACTAACCAAAACTACATAAATATTCAATACTCTACACTAGGAGATGTGATAAGTGTCAAATAATAGGTAATCCTACCAAATCGGATGAAATTTCATTGTAGCCTTAGTTGGTCTTGCATCCATTTGACAAATGGGGCTTAGAATTCATTGGTCTTATAGATCCTAAATCTCAGTAGAATGAATACATCTTGGTATGAAAAAATTATTTGACTAAGTGGAAAGAGGTGAAGGCACTACCAAATCAAAAAATTGAGAAGGCTGCAAAGTTTCTCTATGATAACATCTTCAAAAGATATGGAGTTCCAAAGGGAATTGTCACTAGTCAAGGTACACACTTTACTGCTGATGTTATTTTTTATGTAACTAAATAGTATGAAATCAAGAATAGGAATTATACACCATATAATCCCTAATCCAATGGACAAGTTGAAGTCAAAAATATGGAGATAAAAGCTATCTTGACAAAAAGAATTACAATCCACATAAAATATTGGTCAAAAAGAATTCCAGATGCAGTATAGGTATTCAACAAAATGTGGAAGATAACAACTGGCTTCATGCCATTCTATCTTTTATATGGTAAGATTGCTATTATTCCTATTTAATTTGAGAAAAATACATTAATAACTGCACTAGAGATAGGCATAGACTTATGAATCTCAGAGGAAGAGGATTCTCTAACTAAATGAGTCGGATGAAATGAGAAGACATGATGTATAAAATATAAAGGTAGTGCAGAAAAAATGATCAAATGGCATGACAGGTCCATCAAGACAGTGTAATTTCAAGAAGGTGACATGGCCCTCTTTTTTGACTCAAAGTACAAGGATCACATGGGAAAACTCAGGAAAAAGTGGTTATGTCCATATGAGATTGAGAAAAAATTTTCCAACGGAGATGTAAATATCACAACCATAGATCTTATATGGTTCAAGATACTAGTCAATGACCACATGTTGAGGTTATAAAAGAAGCCAACTAAAAATATCACCCTATGCAACATTTCAAAGGAGGAAAAAACAATATGGAGATGAAAACATTGGAGTTAAGATCAGAATTTGAGCTTGTTAGTTCGTCTTCTAAAATTTTATAGGATTGAGATATTTCAGTGGCCTTGGTATAATCAGCTTGTTGGATTTTCCAAGGATGAATAAAATTGTTGTGATTAACCCTTTTAGTGATCAACGAAACTCTGCTAACATTTAATTTTCTTACAATCTCTATTTTGCAGGATTTTATTTATATGTTACAAGAGTACATAATGTTTGACACAGGGAGATAATGTAAAGACTAGATGTTCCACTTGCAGCAGCACACAAGAAATCTCTATTTTGTTTTTATGTTTGGTGGAACTTATGATTTAATGAAGGAGATATTAGATATCTACACATGTGAGTGATGATTGAGACAATTGGTACCCCAACAGGTCATCATTCCCTCTGGGAGTTATCTAATTTAATAAAGGATCCTCCAATACAAATTCCACACATGCATGCAACATCATAAGAAGCATCCATATTATAATAACAAGATTACATGTAGCAAAGCACTCAAAATCATCATTATAAATATACCTCAAGATAGGTGTACCCCTATCACTTTATTAAAGTATGATTACTATGATTATTATTAATTAGTATTTATGCCACAATATCATGTCTTTATTTACATTAAGCTGTGAGGTGTCATTACACATCATCCCACTCCATCATACTATTTTAGCTCACACACTTTCTGCAATCAAATCAATTGAATGCATTTCCCTTTATTGTGTTGCATGTGATTTGGTCTCAAAATTTTAAAAAAAGGTACTCCAAAAAATCCCCCATAATCCAATTTTTGCTTCATTCCTCCAAAACTGTGTGATTTCATTACCAGAGCTAAGCAAGCTGCATATTAAAAATGGGTGGAGGCTTAGTTTTTCATGATCCCAAAATGTACTCTCCGCTACTCAGCAACCCTCAAATTTCACAATACATTTAAGACAGTGGATGGTTGAGCTACATTTACAAATTCCAAGGTTTCAACAAGTCTATCGTTGAAGAATTCATTACTACATTTAGAGATGGTGAGGCTAATATCAAGGGATTATCGATGAAATTGAATGTTGACATCTTAGCTACAATGACTGGACTTCCTGTAGAGGGTGAACCCTTTCCTGATAAATCTAATCTATAGGTAGCTAGATGGGAATTCTCTCATGAGGATGATGTCTTCATCAATGATTTCTGAGGTATATAAAAAACCTCTCAAACCTCTCTGGGATGAAATTGCAAACTAAATTATTAAGTATTTTACCTGTGAAGCTAGGTATTCTAGACTAAATACAATACACTTAAAATTAATCAATCATCTGAAGAATAATATGCATGTTAATGTGTCTAATTTCTTACATGATTTCTTGAAAAATATGAGTAAGGAAGCACAAAGGATAAGGTCAACACTTTCACACCATTTTCTTGTTACTTTGGTTATAAAACACACCTTACATAGAGAACATCCTAAAATGAAATGGGAGGATTTTGCAAGGGCCAAACATATTGATGAATTATTAGGACATATAAGGAAGAGGAGAAGAATTACCAATAGTTATTCCACCCATGTAGTTGAACCCACAGCTTCAACTTGTCAACCCACAAAAACATCTGTTTCTAAAAATTTACCATCTTCTGAACCAAACCCTAAGCCAAAATCACCTGAGAGAATATTTATCGCCAAAAACCTTCTGGAAATTTCTACCCTGAGTCATATTATTCCAAAGGTAAAAGGAAATATTCCAGAACCACTCCCAAACCATCAATGCATTCACACATGATACATACCAGAAGGCCAAAAACCTCCCAACCAATAAAACCTCATACCATATCAGTTGACAGTGATATAGAAGCCGCATAAGATAAGAATGAGGCCATAACAATGGATATTGAGTAGGGAGGAACTGATGAGGGTTTGTATGGGAGAAAAGGAGAAGAAGGTGATGGAGAAAGTGTATAGGGATGCTCTAAAGACTACATTGAGGAACATGTAGAGGTATGTTATGTTGATACGATTCATGGAGGGTATCAAGGAGAAGAAATTGAAAATAAAACTGAGGAGATGGTTCCTTCATAAAATGTTCATGAGGAGAGGATGGAAGAGGAAACTTACCATACAATTCATAAACTAGAATTTGGTGAGGATATGCCCCAGGTTGTTGAAATGGTTATTAAACACCTTTTCCATAGAATTGAGGAAGAAAATATGTCTGACACATTATAGGAGCACATTCCTATAGTTACTAATGAAATAATTTACAAAGTACTAGAGAAAAAACCAGTTTCCATATTTTATCATGCAACAATCATTTTTAGCCCCATTTCATTCACAAATTGTCATGCAATAAGTTGTAAAAGAACTCGTCAAACCATTTTTTAGAGACATGAAAACATAAAAAACACTATTGGATTATTGGGTCTATCAGTTTGAAACCTATGTTAATAGGTTAAAAGGAAAATGGGAGAGAGAAAAGGAAGAACTTATCTTCCAGCAATAGTAAGAAATGGAGGAAAAATAAAGGGAAATTAAGGACAAAGATAAGTAAATTAACAGGTTAAAGAAAAATTAGGAAGAAATAGTTAAGGTGGATAGAAACATATTCAAATGCAGAACCCCTATAATATTTACACTATTTTCTTGAAAGAAAAGATGTTGCAGCTGAAACTTACATGTGTTAACTCTGACATTACATTTGAAATTAGTGCAGATGGGAGATTCTTTAGATTATATCTAAAAATGCCTCATGAAATTCATATCTTGTTGTGTGAATTATACATGTACAATTATACCCTAGAATATGATAGGGATTGGATCCCAATACTCTACATTTGAGATGTTCTAGTTAGAGCACATTGTTCTTATTTTTTGAATGAATTAGACATGGAGAAACAAATGGAAGAGTACGGGAAGTTGAAAAATGTACAACCATTAATGATCAGAACTCAATTTACAAACACTAAGGCAATTATTCAAGAATATGGAAGATATATGGAGAACAGAAACATCAGAAAAAGGGTATGGAAGATACAAAAATAAGCTCATGAGGAAGTTAGGGACAAGATTAAGTATAATGCAAAAGAGATAGTATATGCCTATAGGATGCACTGGAAAGAGATGTCCCCTGGGATGAAAAGGAAAGAGATGTCCACATACATTGAAGTTTCTACTGCATGTGCCAAAACTAGGTTTCCAATTAATTATCACCCACCAATCTTACATTTTCCTATATCCCATTGGTCTAGTGATCATCCATTAAATGAAATAATATAAGACATAATCATGGACAAGTATAGGATGAATGGAGGGTACTTCTTCAAAGAGCTTGAAGGGATAACTAATCTAGTGGATTTTAGATGCTTATGCAACACCATTCATGAGGTAACTAAGAAACCTAAAAAACCTTAGAAACCTAAAGAGCGTAAGAAAATTGAATGGGGAAACTCAAGGAGTTAATCCTGGGGTGTAATGAGTTGTTTGATTCCCTTTCTAAACAACTCATCTTCTGTAATTTTTTGAATGATTTGAATCCTTGTACTTGTATTCCCCTGTTATACTGCTAAGAAATTTCATTATAACCTGAACTTATGGCATACATATTAATTAATATAGTTATCACTAGTTAAATTTATTTTGTAGTATTATGGGTATGCATTTATTCTCTTGATTATAATAAGATGTTTGAATGATGATTTTTACTGTGCCAACTTTGTTTGCAAGAAAATTGTTATATGAAACAACTCACATGTAGCCCAAGGATCCATACAAAGCAACCCATCTGCAACCAAAGGAATCATCTACAACTAAGGGATCATCCGCAGTAACTTGCATGTAGCCAAAGGACATATCTATAGAAAAATGTCCACAGACAAAAGAAGCCACACAAATTAAAGAATCATTGATTATGAGAATATTTTGGAACATGAACATCACACTTGGGTTCACACATTTTGATCGAAGAAGAAATTACAATTAAAACATGATAACTATGAGACAAATTAACTCCAACATCTAATCATGCGGTGTAACTTAACAAGGAACTAACTGATTAAATTCATGATTTAAGAATTGATTGATCAAAATGATATTAAGTTATGTGATTAACATGTAAACACATATTGATTAATTCTATTGCATGCATCTAGTCTCTAGATTATTTGGTTGAGATATTTTACTTAATCTGATTTGAACTCCTAGTCAAACTATGTTTCTTCAGGATTCTATTGTACTGAGATATATAAAAGGAAAAGGATTAATGCTGAAGATAAAATTGGTTAATGTATGTAGATCTAGATAGAGATTAGAGGTTAGCATATACATAGATTAAAATGTTGTTTTGCATGTAGTTGTAATATTCATTCCACTATAATAAAAATTTGAGTTTTGTTCAGTAACTTCTAGGAACAATCCTTAGGAGGTATTAGCACCCAAGGCAAGGTCCACTTATGGTTTGCTAACTCCCCTCCATATTTTTTTATTTTTTTATTGCATGATTAGAATAGAAACAATTAATTTTTTTATCTACGATATGATTTTACATGTTTTACCTTAGTCACAATAAAATTGAGTTGTGCTAGATGCTCTTGGTGATAGTCTTCATCAAAGACTAAGTTGTTAGATATCACAAGCACTAAGAGAGGGGTTGAATCAGTGTAGATTAAATATTTTAAGATAATACCAATCCAAAATTCCTTAGTGAAGTGCAAAAATATACCATGAGCATTTGAAAAAATACATGTCAGAGAATAATAACACATAACAAAAAATTTATAGTGGGAAACCCTTTAAGGAGAAAAACCCACTTTGAAACCAAGGCTTTATTAGGAACACCAATTACAAATCATACAATATCTTGGTTTTGGTTGATCACCCACTCAACCTATGAAGCACCCACTCAACATATTTTAGTAAGATCAAACTTGAAAGGAGCACCCACATCTATAATCTAAGCACCCACTTAGAAATATGATATTAAAAATACATTAATCACTTAGAATCGATATTTCTTACACAATATATTATGATCACTTTTATTTTTATTTATGTGCTTGCTCTTTCAGGATCTCACATTCAACATTCTCTGTCTCTTTGTTTCTGCCTTTCAAAATCTATCTGGGTCTTTGAATTTTGTGCTCGGTCACTTTCTTTACACTTCTAAGTTGAAATATCTTACTCAATGGATCAACCACACCGATGATCTTCTCATTTGATATGATCTTTAACACTTAATTTTTTATATCTCTTTTGTCTCTCTCTTCCTCTGTCACTCCTTCAAGTTGAGTGCCCCTTTTCTTTCTTGAGCATCTCCGTATTTGAATGGATTTTTTGCTTTTATAGACAATTAACACTCTCCATCACTTGTTTGGTGTGCCATGCACTCAATCATACCTCTATGTGTTTACACATATTATGTATTAAAATCATAACAGCTCCTGGGAGTTACTCTCTCTATATTTAGATTTCGATGCTTGACTTGTTTGTTATTCTAATTGCATTAAATATTAAACACATTGATTCAGGAGCCATCTATGATACAATTTCTAAAATTAGATTTCTCATCATTCTAGGATGTCCTACTGATCAAAATGATGATCCTCATTTCCTCTCTAATATTTAACTATGCCTAGAAATCAAGAATTTTTATAGAGAATGTAAGAACATTTCAAAAAAAATAGAGAATATTAAACATTGAAAAATGGATTTGCATATTTCTCAAATCGGGTCTGAGTTTTTCGTGGAGAAAACGTTATATACATAGACATGATGTACTAACTCTCCATTTTATATTTGGATGATTATTGATTTTAGAGAATAGAATCCCACTTGACCATGTGCAGAGCATTTTGATTGTTCTCAAACCCTGTCCAATCCACAGTGGTCCATTTTGCGGCTTTTGTGACTTTCTTCTTTGTGTCGCGGCTATATCATGTGTTCTACAAATTATCTATGTTATCCATGGCCTTTTATAGTCTTTCGCAGATTTTTTATTTTACCCATGGTTTTCCTTCTTCGCCCACAGATTATCTAGTCTATCATGGCTATTCTTCTTTACCCATAGCTACCTCAATTTTCCCCTTTTTCTTCCGCAACTTTTCCTTCTCATTCGTGGCTTCTTATTTTTCACTTGCATCTTTGTCCTTCGCTAGATTTCATTGGTGACTTTCTTTAGACCTCAATAGATTCCTTACTATGTCCTTATCTTTCACAAAACATTATTAAGCCCTTTAGAATCATCCTAAATCATCTAAGAGTTGACACTACCAATCAACCTTCAAATTTTTTGTGCAAAGTTCTTCTTGAACAGTTTCCTGAAACTTGTTACAGACTTGTTAACACCTATTTCATACATGTTTGATCTTGAGACATCTGTATCTACATTGTTTACCATCAATTTTACTTGACATTAATGGAAAAACCAATGATAATAACAAAGGTCCAAAAAACTCCCCCTTTGTCATTGATGGAAACTTTTTCCGAATCACTAAACGCTTGATGGAAGAAATGTTTAAATTCTCCCTTTTTTTGTTTCATATTTTATTCTCTCCCCCTTTGACATCTATGAAAAAGAGCCATCTCAAAGATCTACCCTTAGGTAGATGCTTCTTATTTAGTTGTAAAGATTTTGGCATTCCTTTTTCTTCACGGCCAATGATTTTATTGATGTGATATGGTATGCACGTGGAAATGCTCCCTCGAGATGATACATACTTGGATGAAATGAGCTAGTAGAATTTATTACAATGATTTAGGAACTGATTTTACATGAGGATGCTCCCTTACCTTGTATCCAAATTTTCTAGTTGTTGGTGGGATCATGAATGACCCTTGATCCATTCCTTAGGTGCTCAAATGTTACTTTTAGCCATGGTTTTGTCATGATATCTGTAATTTCTATATTTTTTTTGACATACTCAAGACTGATTTTCTTTTAATTCACTTGTTCTCTCAATAAATGATATCTAATTGGTACATTTTTAGCATTTGAGTGAAACATGGGGTTCTTAGGGACACTAATAACACTTTTGTATTATCACATAGCAACGAAATTAGGTTATCTAATTTACCTTGTAATATTCCAATGTATGTTTCATCCAAAGAAATTGAGTACAACACATTGCAGTAGCTACATACTCTGCTTCACATGTTGAGAGTTCCACAGATGATTTCTTCTTGCTTAACCAGGATACTAGGAAATTTAGTACAATGAATGCACCTCCATGTGTACTCTTCCTGTCATCAATGTTTCCTTCCCAATCTGCATCAATGTATGCTTTCATGTTTAAATCATTGCTTTGGGGGTACCAAAGACCATATTTAAGAGTTCTCATGAGCTATCTCAGTATTCTCTTGACTTCCTTGAAGTTTGTTTCCCTTGGATATTCTTAAAATCTTCTAACAAGATCCACATAATGCATGATGTCAGGTCTTGATGTAGTGGAGTTGAGTAGACTTCCTCTCATGGATCTGTACAATGTTTTGTCTACTTTTTTTGAGTTTTCTTATTTTCTCATATTGCATCCCACTTCCATTGGTGTTCTTATAGGTCTACATTATTCCATCTTAAACCTTTTCAACATTTCTTTGATATATTTTGTTTCGTATATGAAGATACCTTGGTTTGATTGACTGATTTGTAAGCCCAGAAAGAATGAGATATCCCCAAGTATAGACATTTCAAATTTTTCTTTCATTATATCAAAAAATGTATGAGTCATTTAATCACGATATCCTCCAAATATGATATCATCCATGTACACAATGAGATTGAGAAGATGATCAGATTCTTCTTTGATATATATATTGCTATCAACAACACCCTTTTTGAAACCTTTCTCAATGAGGTATGAATCCAACCTAATATACCAATCTCTAGGAGCTTGTTTGAGTCCATAAAAATCCTTTTTCAAAGTGCACGCATAATCCTTTTCTTCGGTTAGAAAAAAAACATCAAGTTGATCAATTTATACCTCTTCATTTAGATAACCATTTAGAAAATATGATTTATCATCCATCTGGAAAACTCTGATTTTCTTTTAATCCATGTATGCCAGAAACAATCTAATTTCTTCCATCCTTACCACTGGTGCAAACATTTCATCAAATTTGATTCCTTCCCTTTATTTATATCCTTTGCACACAAGTATTTCTTTGTTTCTTGCCACTTCTCCTTTCTCATTCATTTTGTTTCTAAATACCAATTTAGTTTCAATCACATTCATGTCCTTGGATTTTGGATCAGGTTCCCTAGTTTCATTCTTTTCAATTTGATAAAGCTCTTCATTCATGACATCCACCCAATGTTGGTCCTTACTAGCTTCTGTGATATTCTTAGGTTCTATCATGGATATAAGTAGTATGTCTCCATGATTTTTTTGATATCGTAGTCTTCTTCTTGTGAGAATGTCGCCTACTTTTTTCCAATGATTTGGTTTGTTGGATGATCCCTCTTGACTTGTTTTGAGGGTAACTTGGTGTCTTGTCTATCTTCCACTTCATCACATGTACTTTTCATTTCTTCATCATCTCCTTGATCTTAATGATTTTCATTAGGATGAGTGATGGATTTTGTAGGATAAGACTCTTCAAATTTTACATTTGTGCTCTCAATAATTTTCTACAACCTCTTAATGTAGCTTCTATACGCCGCACTGACTGCTGAGTAACCAAGAAATATTCCTTCAGCAAACCTTGAGTCAAATTTTCCCAAGTTATCTTCATCTCTTTTGATGTAACATTTACTTGCAAAGAATCTTATGTGTTTTACATTGGTTGGACTATTTTTCCAAAGTTCACAAGGTGTCTGTCTCTGTTTATTCTCAATTGTGATCTGTTTAGAATGTACACTACTATGTAGACTACTTCACTTGAATATCTACCAGGAAGTTTAGATTCATTTAGCATAGTTCTTTCCATTTCTTGTATAGTCATATTATTTCTTTCAACAATCCCATTTTTTGAGGTGTTATGGTGGATGAGAATTATTTTCTAATCCCATGTTCTTCAAAAAACTCATCAAACTCATTGGACCAAAATTATCGACCTCTATATGATCTTATGCATTTTATTTTGGTGTTCATCTCATTCTCCACTAGTACTTTGAAGGATTTGAATATGTCCATGGTTTATGATTTGTGATTCAAACAATCTACCCATGTCATTCAGGTGTAATAATCTATTAGTAGCATTAAATACACATCTCCTTATAGATTTTCAATTCTGGTAGGCCCAAAAATATATGGATCAGTTCTCAAGGTCTTGTGGTCAATTAATCCTTGGATTTGAATGATCTTCTTGTTCATTTACCATGCAATAATTCTTTGCAAAGTTTATGTGTTGGTTTTACAATCATTGGCATATGTCTCACACTACCCTTAGCACTTAGTTTCACAAGATTTTTAAAAATCATATGTCCCAATCTAATGTACCACATCCACCTGTAATCAAATTTACTTGTGAAGCATTTTTGTTTATTTATTTCATTGGGAACATACATATTGTTCTTGGTGCGCTTAGATTTTGCAACTTTCTTTCTTGTTTTTCCATTGAGAATATAACAACCTTTATCATGGAATATCAGATTATGGCCTTTCTTACACATTTGACTCACACTTAACAGACTGTTCTTGATTTTATCAACATATAGAAAATTTTGAGGAATAGTTTTTCCATTGAATAGACTCAAAGTTCCTTTTCCAACTATGTTTTCTGAATTATTATCACCAAATCTTATAGCTCCTTATGCATTATTTGACAAAGAGATGAATTTTATTTTTTCACCTTTCATATGACTGGAGAAACCACTATCTAAATACCATATTTCGTCTTAATCTTATACATGAAACATATTTTGTACTATTGAGAAACTTTTTTTTTGTTGGCTTCTTCCTTTATAAGATACACCCATCTCTTTTGTTTAGGAGATTATTTTTTAATTTTTGAAGATATATGACCTTTCTTGTGATATTTGTAATGAACAACATTATAGTTCATTCTAGTGTATGATTTATTATAGTTTTTTTCCAAGTCCTCTAGCAAATATTCTACATTTAGAAACTTTATTTCCAAATTGGTTACAATAAAATAAATAATCATAGAAATAATGTGTGTACCTCATAGCATAGGTGATTTTGGGAGAATTAGTCTTCCTCTTGGCGTCTTTGATGACTTATTTATTTGCAACAGGAAAGGTTCTTGGTATTGATGTAGTCTTGTTTCCTTATTTCTTTGTAGGATCCATTTCTTTGCTTTATTCCTTGAAACCTCTCCCTTATTTATCATTTGTATCTCATTGATTTCTCAGTATACTAGTTAGAACATTTGATCTCTTTTCTATCTTCTCATACATTTTTAACTAGTTGATAATTTTATCCATCTCAGTCTTCAATCACTCCAATTCTGAGTTCAAATATATGCATTCATCCTTCTTTGATTTGTAGGATTTGGAAATATTTTCCAACTGGTTTTCAAGTTCTTTGAGCTCATTAGTTTCTTCCTCTTCCTTTAATGTGCATCTCATCTTTTGACTATTTATCCTACACAATTTCAATTCTTTAAGACCACAAACAAGTTTTGCTTCCAAATTTACACCTGCTTCTTCTTCATTAGAGTCTTCATAATTAACTACATTATTTCCTTTTGAGCTACATTATTCATATGCATCCATGGATATAAACAAGAATTCAAATTGAGTTTCATCATCCTCATTTTCAAAACTTCCTAGGTTGCTTGAATCAAATTCACTTGAATCTTATTTTGAGTACAAATTTATTTTGTTCTTAAAGAACTTCTTCTTTCCATTTTTCTTCTTGAAGTTCATCTTTTGATTGTTGTGTTTGTGACTTTATTTATCATGATAAGATTGATTTTTTTAATTATTGTTCGGGAATTTAACAGTGAAATGGCCTACTTGTCCACACTCAAAATATTTGAATGGAAGTTTACCTTTATACTTACTTGAGACTTTGTTTAGTATTCTCACAAACATTGCTACAATATTCTCATTATTTTCTTCATCCTCTTATTCTTATTATTTTTTTTCTTGTTTGGATTGGGTCTCTTTCTTGGATTTAAATGATACTTATTTCTTGGTAGACTTAGACCCTATTGTCCTCATCTCATATGTTGATAAGATGCTCAGTAGGTCATCCATTATTAGATTCTACATGTATTTGGATTCTTCCACAACTTAAACCTTTGCATCATACTTGGAAGTAAGAGATCTTAGAATATTTTGGACTATAAAAAATTCTTCTATCTTCTCTCTTAAGCCTCTGATCATATTCATTACTTCATCTTCTCTCTACATGTAGGTTGTTCTACTCGCATCATCTATCATCGTTAGATTCTCAAACTCGGATATGTAGGTTTGTAATTTGAATAACTTGACCTTGTCATCCCCTCATAAATACCTTGGAGATTTTTCCAAATTTCCTTTGCAGTCGTACAATACATTACCTTTACAAACTCTATTTCATTTAGGATACATAGAATGACATTCATGGCTCTTGATTTGTACTCATATTCTACCTTGTCTGCTACATAAGTGATTGGCATGGATGTAGAATTCTAAACTTTCTCAACACATTTCCATATGCCAAAACCAAGTGACATGATATATGTCTTCATATTTATTCTATAGAATGCATAATTTGTTCTGGTGAAGACAAGTGATATTGGAAGTGATAATCCACCTTGTGATTGATTTGATGCCATGCTTTTGAAGAGAGGATATCCTTGAAGATGTTAAAATTCTAATAGAAGGACTCACTCTTATACAAATATTTAGAGATCACAAACACTAAGAGGGGGTGAATCAGTGTAGAGAATTTTTTTTAAGACAATACCAATCCAAAATTCCTTAGTAAAGTACGAACATATACCATGAGAATTTAAACAAACACATGTTAGAAAATAATAACACATAACACAAAATTTATAGTGGGAAACCCTTTCGAGAGAAAAACCCACTTTGAAATCAAGGATTTATTAGGAACACTAATTCCAAGGAATACAATATCTTGGTTTCGGTTGAGCACCCACTCAACCTATGAAGCACTAATTTCAAATTATCCAAGAACCCACTTGAATATAGCTAAGCACCCACTCAGTAGATTTGAGAAAGCTAAAACTTGCAAGGAGCACCCGCCCCTAAAATCTAAGAACCCACTTAGAAATATGATATTACAAATACATTAATCACTTATAATCAATATTTCTTACACAATATATTATGAACACTTTTATTTTTATTTTTGTGCTTTCTCTTTCAGGATCTCATATTCAACATTCTCTATCTTGTTGTCTTTGCCTTTCAAATTCGATTTGGGTCTCTGATTTTTGTTCTCGGTCACTTTATTTACACTTTTGAGTTGAAATATCTTGCTCAATGTATCAAAAACAATGATGTTATTCTCATTTTATATGATCTTAAACACTTAATATGTTAGCTCTCTTTTGTCTCTATCTTCCTTTATTTCTCCTTCACGTTGAGGACCCTTTTCTTACTCAAGAAGCTCCATATTTGCATGGATTTTTTTATAGACAATCAACACTCTCCATTACTTGTTTGGTGTGTCATGCACTCAATCACACCTCTATGCATTTACACATTTTGTTTATTAAATGCATAACACCTCTCGTGAGTTACTCTCTCTATATTTGGATTTTTAAGTTTGACTTGTTTGTTTTTATAAGTGCATTAAATATTCAACACATTTATTTAGGATCCATTTATGAGACAATTTTTAAAATCAAATCTCCCATCATTATAAGATTTAAAACTAACTAAAAGAATGATCCTCATTTCCTCTTTGATATTTAACTATGCTTAGAATTAGGATTTTTCATAGAGAATGTAACTACATTTCTAAAAATTCAAAGAACATTAAATGCTGACAACTGGATCATGAGATTTCTCAAATCGGGTCTACTTTTTAGTGGGGCACAAGTTATATACATAAACACAATGTATTACTTCTCCATTTGATATTTGGATCATTATCGATTTTAGAGAATAAAATCCCACTTGACCATGTTTAGAGCATTTTGGTTGTTCCCAAACCATGTCCAATCCACAATGGTCCATTATGTGGCTTCTGTGACTTTCTTCTTTGTGTCGCAACTATATCATGTGTTTTTTGGCTTATCTTTGTTACCCACGACCTTTTATAGTCTTCCACATATTTTTTCCTTTACTCGCACCTTTCCTTCTTCACCCGCATATTCTTTAGTCTATTACGGATTTTCTTCTTTACCTGCAACTACATTTAGATTCCCATTTTTCTTCCACAGATTTCCCTTCTCATCAATGGTTTCATCTTTTTCACTTGTGGATTTTTCCTTTTACCCATGACATTCACTTAACTTTAGCGGTGGATTTTTTTAGACCTCAGAGGCTTCCTTATGATGTATATGGCTTTCAAAAATCATGATTAAGCCCCTTAGAATCATCTTGAATCATCTAAGAGCTAATACTACTAATCAACCTTCACATTTCTCATGCAGAGTTCTTCAAATGTTTCTTGAAGCTTGTTACAAACTTGTTACAACCTGTTTCATACATGGTTGAACTTGAGAAGCCAACACCTGCATTATTTTCCATTAATTCCATTTGACATCAATGACAACACCAATGATAATTTCAAAGGTCCAACAAAAATTGTGAAGAGAAATTTACAACGATGAGATTTGGACTTCAATAGGAATAATGACTTCAAAGACGTAGAGAAGAGAGAAGGGAGTAGTTCCCATACAGGTGTGAATGCTATTTTGATAGGACCAAAGGGAAAAAGGGAATGTGAAGATGTCAATTGCATCATGATCTATCAATAGTTTTGGCAAGGAAGTTAAGAATAAATTTATTAGTTACTTAAGCTTTTCCGTTAGCTTAAAGATAATAAGGAGAAGAGAAGATAAGATTAATATTAATTGAATCGCAAAACATCTTGAGATCATTGTATTTGAAGGAATTTTCGTTTTTCCGTGATGATTTTATGAGGAACATTGAAGTAGAAAATGATGTGCTAATAGATGAAGTTAATGATTTTGTTAGATTTAGTTGATGTGAGTGGAATGGATTCCACCAATTTGGTGAAATATTTAGTGGCAGTGATGATATAATGATGATGTTCAGAAGAGTGTGGATTGATAGTGCCAATGAGATTGAGGCCCTATTGTGAAAAGGGACAGATATCCTGAGCTTGTTGTAAAACTTGGCTAGGAATATGGATAAGATTGGAATGATACTGACATTTGGTGCATTTATCAACATACTCAAAATAGTATTGATTAAGGGAATGCCAATAATAGCCTATCCAAAGAACATGCTTGGCAACAACCAGACCGCTAAAGTGTCCACCACAAATTCCATCATGGATTTCTCGTATATCTTTTGTAGATTCATGAGATTTAAGGTATCAAAGAAGAATACCATTAAACCAATTTTTTTCGAGGATGCCACCAAGGATAATATAGAGGTTAAAGCATTGAAGGAATGACCTCATACCATTTTTTTATAGGTTGGAGGGAATGATGGAATGAGAAAGGTAATAAAAAATTTAGAAATAGAAAAGATCAGAAGGATTATATTTGACGAGATTGACATGAGGGATCTCTCTATTGTGATATGGTTTATCAATGTGATGAATGATAACAAGTATTTTAGATTCCTCCATAGTAAAAGGGATGAGGGATGTGAAATATGTCATAGTTTCTATAAAGAGATTAGATGAAAGAGGGATATTGTGAAGGGTATATAAATTAAATGGCTTGAGGAGGAAGATGATGACGTCCTTACATTTTTGAAGGACCTCATTTCTACATTGATAAATTCCTTTGACTTAATTGATGATGAGACAAGAATCCCCATCGATGTCAATAATTTGGATGCTAAGTATAATAGTGGTTTGAATACCTAATATGAGGGCTTCATACTTGGCCATGTTGTTTTTACATTCGAAGTTAATATTATATACAATGGGGATGGGAGTGTCCTGAAGAGAAATAATGATGATGTCAGCGCATCCCCCTTACCGAAACTTAGATCCATAAAATGAGAGCATCATCTTAAGTGGAGAAAACTCATGATCAATAGTGTTGATAGATTCATCAAGGAATTTCTCACGAGGAAGATGATTATCAGGAAGAGGGTCTTCAGCTAGTTGGTTTGGGATAGATTTTCCCTTGATTGATTTATGAGATATGAAATATAGGTAAAACTTGGTCATGAGAATGAGCTATTGAGTGATGTGATCATTATCATAAGGCTTAGAATGCATGGTTTTGAGAAGATAGAATCTAGTGAAGATATAGGTTTTTTGATTAAGAAGATAATGGAAACTATTGGAAGTGGTGAAGAAAAGAGTGAAACATAGATTTTCAGCTTCAATATAGTGCGTCTCATAATCATGAAGGGTAAAAATTATGTAATAGATGAATTTCTCCCTTCCTTTATCATCACGATGTGCCAACATGACACCTAGAGCATGATCTGAATTAGAGACGTAAAGATAGAAAGGATCCTCCTCATGTGTAGATGTAAGAACATGTGGGGATAAGAGATAATGCTTAATATCTTAAAATTATTTTTGAAAATTATCATCCTAGTTGAACTCAGTGTCTTTGCAAAGAAGATGGTGAAATTTTTTGCAATGACCATAAAGTTGCGAGATGAAATGGAAAACTGATTGAAATCAGTCTTGAAGACTGTGAAGTTGATTTATATTCAAAGGAGGGGGAATCTCCAAGATGGCTTTGATTTTAGCGGGGTCAAATTCAATACCCCTAATAGAGAATGATGAAGACCAATAGCTCACTATGTATCACTCTAAACACATACTTAGCAGGATTGAGATGGAGAAAGAATTGGATAAGATACTCGAAAATGACTTTAAGGAGATAATAGGTGATCGTGTCGATGTTTGGATTTACCCAAGTGGTCATCAACATATTCCTCTACTATCTTATGGATGAGATCATGAAATATGTAAGTTATGGATCATTGATAGGTGGATCTGGAATTATTTAAACCAAATGGTATTATGCGATAACAAAAATTCCCCTAACAAGTGATGAACAAAGTATTATATTGGTCTTCTAGTGCAATGATGATTTGATTGTAACTAGAAAATATGTCCATAAGAGAAAGCATCTCATGGCCAGCAATAAGGTCCACGAGTTGATCGATGTTAGGAAGAGGAAATTTGTCTTTAGGAAATGCAAGGTTTAAGTCATGAAAGTTCGTACAGATACAAAGATTGCTTGAAGATTTAGCAATAGGTACAATGTTGGAAACCCATTGTAGATAATCGATATGAATGATGAATTTAGTTGAAAGGAGGCCTTATAATTCCTCTTTGACAAGGAGGGAAACTTGATGGTGCATGAAAAAAAGCTTTTGTTTGAAAATATTAACATCAAGAAATGTGACGAATTTTTTTATAAGAATAGAAGCCTCGAGGATTGACTTATCAGCATGCGACCATGTGAAGGCTCGACTATGTCTAGAGATAAAGATGAAGAAGGTACGATAAAATCGGTAGGATATCATTTAAAATTCAATCTGAAATTATCATAGGGATTTTAATATTGATTAATAATGAATTTATGTATGCCTTATTCATAATGCCCCATCCCAAATCCTTTCCATACACAAAGATAGAGATAAGTGTTGAAAAGGGATTCTTTGTAAATAAAATCAAATCTATTAGTATAAGTCATGGTGTATGGATTACCATCAACATGAGAGAAAGGGAAATCTATGTCACCATAGATGAGATTGGTGTGAAGATGGGGTGAACCAAAATGAGTGATATCCCCGATGTCAGGTTGATACATTGGATATTTATCATGTCTACCAAGTTGATGAGGTGTGGGAAAGGTGTTAAGAGTTAGAAGAAGATACTCCCCCAATGTGAGATGGTCCATCACTTTTTCTATACAATCATCATTCAAAAGCTTAGATGCATGGATAAATGAGCAAGTAAATGCTTAAGAAGAATCATGTTTGGGGATGAGCATGTTGTTAGGTCAATGAGGAATGTGGGCATGCTTTAAATAGAGGAGTGTTTACAGGGAGAGTTAGGATCTTGCCTTCATGTTCATAAAGTGAGATTTTGATTGGGGACTTATGTATTTGTTTAAGGATACTTATTCCAATGGAAGTAGGCCATGGGGAAGCTAAAATAAAAAATTTGTATTTTTATGATGGAGGAAGAGTGAGCTCACTAGGAGGATCAATGAAAACAAATTTGGGTTTATACTAGGTGGGATATTGAGAATCATGTGGATGAGATCGAGTGGTAATCCAAATGACATTGATGAAAAGGAGAGTACCTACTTTGGGAGAATTCATTATTAGGGGAGTAATAACAATAAATCTCCTAGATAAATAAGGGGACTTAAATATATTGGTGAATGAATATTGGGGTATAGAAGCGAGGTTGGTAGGAGGATGGTTATCCCCTACAATAAGAAGACCATCTTCCTTGATAATATTATGGATGATAGTTTGGAGTGCCTTACAATGTTCCTTTTCATGTCCTGGGGCATGATGATATAAAAAAATGAGATTGGACTCAAACCATGAAGGTCTTGTCTCTTATTGATCAAAATACTTAATAGGGGGGAGAGTGATTGCAGATACTTAAAGTAAGCATTGGAATATTTTTGTGTATGAACCGATGGGATATTTTGAATAACATGTTGTGGATGAATTTTATTTGAGAATGGTGGAAGAAATAAAAAGGGATGGTTTGCTTTGATGAGGCTTCATGGGATCCTTTCATTCAAATTTAAGTTTAGAGGAAGAAGTGAGTGATTTTGACTTGGTTTTAATTTTTATGAGTAAGGACTTAGATGGTTTCGAATCTGATTTAAAAATTGAGGATATTGATGGTTTTGAAGAGGGATCATATTTGGAAAGAGGATCATATTTTTATGATTTGGATTTTTTGTTGAAGGAGGTCTTAGATGAAGGGATTGAACCTAATATGGATGGAGATGCTCCTAAGAGTGATGATGTGACATTATTTTACTTACGAGGGTTAGTCTTGGGAGGAGGGAGCTCCAAATTTTTTTGTGGGTGTGTAAGGGATTTTTGAATATGTATGCCAGGGTCCTTAGACTTTGGATGTGAGTTTTTATCTTAGGCAGGAATGATGATGATTTCAACCAGGGGTATGTAGAAGTATAACTAGGTAATGTGTATGGTGTTGTATTTGTGCATATTATTGGTGGATGTGGTTTCTAGCTGACATGCTTGATGAGATCAAAAGGGGAGGAGGATTTTATAGGCCTATGAGTTTTTGGTGTAGAAATGATTGGACTTATAGGTGGGGTGAGAGTATCATTTGGGGTTGTGTTGAGTTGGAGGAAGTCTACTCTAGTCAGATCTTGGAAGAGATGCTATTTGATACTTTGGATGCCTTTCAACTCTATGGTCAGAACAATATATGTAGTTGATGTGAAAGTGGGTATAGATTCATTGTGTTAATAGTTTGATCAGGATGTTATACTTTGTGAATGTGCAATTCCTGTAGGTGTAAGTTATTAACTCACCTTTATTTCAGAGTGGATCTTATTTGGTAGATCTGAATGGGAGAACGATGTGGTTATCTTGCATATCATTTGCAAAAATATTATATTCCTGGATGTTATAAAGTTACGTTATCATGTAACTTCCATAAAGAGTATAATAGGATGTATGCCATTTGCATAGGTGTATATATTGTCATGATTTGTTGATTGGGTATTCAAACAGATTTGATCTATCTAAAAGGTATGTTATGGGTGTCTTACATAGATGAAGATATGATAAGTGTAGTTGATGGCATGGCCTCTAGATTTATATTTTCCAGTCATAAATGAGCATAAGGTGAATTGATATGTGTGGGTGGATTGCTTCATCCTAGTTGGTGGATGATTAGGACCAGGTTCCGGTGTGAAGACGCCAGGGATAATTAGTCTAGTGCATTAGGGTTACTCTACTTGGTGTATCACCGTATTCTATCAGTTTATTGTTACAAGGTCTTTGAAAGCGTGAAACTTATGAATTTCATGACCATGGACTTGATGATACTTAAAATAATTCTCCTCATGATACCATCTTGGTTTGGGTTGTGAGTCATCGAAAAGTTAAATCAGGTGCCCCAAATTCCAAAGTAATTTGAACTTCTCCATTAGGTTCATCCCATATTGAACTATAGGTCCCACACCTTGGAGGATGTTCCAATGTTAGCACATGATCATAGGACCAATTTGGGGATGGCTGTATATGACATGTATCTGTGTGAAGAGTAGCTCACCATGATGCCTAGTAGAGGCTTTCTTATTTTTTTGTTATCATGCATGGTAGATTGTTTCATTTAAATTCATTTCTTTGTCTATGTCTGATAGATAATCTTTAGGTGGCCTTAATTAATTGATGAAAGGTAGATGTTAGTTTCGTTTAGTTAATTTCATGGTCATTTTACTTCCTTTCATAAAAATAGATTAGATTGTTCATTTTGTATTTGGTTAGATTAGATCGAGATATGACTTTAGCTAATTAAAACATTAAAACACACTTTCCTATCAATCTAGTCTGTGGAAGCTAAATTTTTAGTTGGTTAATTATTTAAAACAAACCATTGTGTAATGTAGTTTAAGTATTCAAATCATCATCTAGACGATATAATGGAATAGAGGAACTTATGCTACCTGTACATAGCCTCTAATATTCCCCTTAAGCCAACTTATCTTGTAATAACTGTGCACTACCCATTGAGTGAAGGAAAATCCCTGAATGTTATCCTTTAGTTTTCCATAAACATACCCTTAATTTTACACGGGTCCATCTACCTTGACATGGGGACCTGTGATGAAGTCATATGGTCTTGATACTAAGAGATCACGAAGTATGATTTTCCTAAAGCGTACATGCATATGTTACCAATCCTCCTTTTTACGTGTCAAGATATATGAGCACTTTTCAATAGGGTAATGTTTCCAGGGGATCGTAACCATATTTTACACCTTGCAATACATTGATTGGGATTGAAAATTTTCATTACAAATATGAATCATATGAGAAGGTCATTCCAATGGAGGTCCCAATGTAGCATGGTCTTAAGGTTAGATCACATTATACTCACCAGAGAATTCATTATGCAATCATAGGATAAGTGGGGATGAACTCCAATTTAAATCATAGGTTGACCTTATAGATTTATAAAACTAGGTTGGGTTAGGTTAGGCCTAGAAATGGATACGTCAGTGAGTCATGGGTAACTCATACTCTCCATGGGACCAGTCTTGTCCCATAAGGTGACATACAGGATCGGCAAATTGCCACCAATGAATGCAACTAGATCCACACTAGACTCTGGTAATAATATGAGAATATGGGGTTGGTGATAAAAAATATTTATCTGATCTGCATTAGTATCTTTTGAACATTTTATTGGGACATTAGATAAAAATAAATATACCCATGAGTCTGGATTATAGGTGATGGGTAAATAAGATGTTAAAAGATCCATTGGTTGGGAATTATTTGTACTATGAAAGATACTTGCAATTGCACAACCCCGTAAAAAGGGAAAAAAAATGATGTACTAACATGGGTAAGGTTGTAAGAGTGATCAAAATATTTCTTGTAAGAAATTGTATAGGAACAGATCTACCAAGATAAGGTCAGCAAATGATGATCGTGTACGAAGGAGGATGCACAGTGAGACTCTAGCCATAAAGCAACTAGGTACACTTCGCAACTGTAGTTCAACATGCCTAGTTTCCTAGGGATACAATTAGGTAAGAAAGTGTTCCATTATAATTCCTCATGAATTATCTGAATGGAAGCTTTGATTCAATTGAGTAGTTGGGTGAGTATCGCCAAGTAAGATTACTTAGAGGCTAGATTGGAGGAGATTCAATACTCACTTTTTTAGCTCCTTGACGAGGTTGGGTCGTAGATCTATAAAAAACTTTACGTAGTTAGGTTGTAAGGGACTTGTTTAACTAAGGATTAAAATATGATCATCATCATCAACATTGGTTGAAAACCTAGACATATCCATCAACGTAAAGAGGTTAGAATACTTCGTGCAACAGAAGTGAAGGTCAACAAGAGGTGCCAAATTCGGGATGACAACTAGTTTTTAGGGTAAAACATATTATTACCTTTATTAATTATGCATTGCAATTAATTAGTTTATTTATTTAATGTTATATGGTTATATTTCATCATAATCATCTAATTGTCTTTATTCAAAACACTACGGGAGTTTTTATACTATTTTAGCAATATTATTGTGTGTATTTGATTCTCGGTTGTAAGTGTGCAACCCATTTATCTATTTGTATATGGCAGTACAATTCCTATAAGAATTACAACACTCCATTGTAATGTTGATTAATTTCACATTAATAAAATATACAGGCTTCCGTCCCTATTTTTGAAACTACATTTGGTACCAGAGTAGGTTGAAGCTCCTAGCAAGGTTAGAGAGAGGTTGTAGAGGAAGAAAAGTCTTAGAGAAGAAATTTGCATCATTGGAGAGCCAGTGCTGCCTCAAGCAGCTTCCCAGAACTCTCTACAGTCCCACAACCTCATGCTTGATCCCCACATAAACGTAAAACATTTTTTTTTCCTTGGTGCCCTCTGCACTAGGAAAATTTTATTCTGGAGAATTTTGTCATTTATACAAATTAGATTAAAAATTAAAAAAAAATTACTTCCCAAATCAGGGGTTTTACCTTTAAATTTAGAGGTGCATATAGTCTTTGCTACATTTAGTAGACCACTGGATCTTGAGGCTCCCCCGACTGAGCTCCTAACTGAGACTGAGCTCATACAAAATCGAGATGGTTCGGGACATAGGAAATTTGCATTGCAACTGAAGAACAATTTATTTGGTTGAATTACATCAGTCGGCCAAACTATTCAGACAACAGAACCCCTTCTCCAATTTCACTGAGTTCTGTCTTCATTTTTCACTTCCCACCGTAAGAGTTCACTATACAAAGCTGAGGTATTTCATTGTGCATTCAACTTGATTGCAAAGGAGACCGAGTTACATTCGGCCGAGCTGATTACAAATGTGGTTGTTAGTGTTATCTTGACTGGCGAGTTAGAGTTTTTCCACCCTACACCTCCATCCATCCAGCTATCAACACAATCCACAAGCTCACTATTTAGCGGTCGATCCATCCCTCTTACACATCCTGTGAACTACAACCACATTATAAAAAAGGTGAGATATTTAATCTACAACGGTGGAAATAAATGAATCCGGCAGAGCTTTGCACATAGCGCCGAACCCACCAGCGGTAGTACCTAAAAATGCAAGTGGTGTTTCCAACGTTGATTGAATAGGTTGTTTCCCATACCTCCCACATTTTGTTGTTTGAGCTCAAGATCTGGGCACCCTCCTCCCTTTCACATGTCGAGCCATCCTTTACAGGTAGACCTACAGCAAGAAAACCATATACGAGTAACCCTGCAACCTCTACATCCAAAATGGTGACCATACAATCAAAACTGTAGCGGAGGAATAAAAAGATCAAAACAACAAAGGAGATCCAAAATAAGTGACTTAATATCCATTTTTTGAGGAGATACAGTTTTCCCTAATCGCCCTCCTCCCAACACGTGAGGCCTATGTTTTGAGCATAAGGATCCTCCACATAGACCGTCACCTCATTATTCTGCCACGTCATTATTTCTAAACAGGTGAGTCTATTTTTCATCTTCTTTAAATATATATTGCTTTGGATTTTATATATAAAGCGAATTGGATAGAGCCATTAGCGGGTAGAGAAAAGGTGACTTGGGGATAGGGAGGTTTGACGAGTTCGACCCCCCACCCCCAAGTTCACAAACTTTTGAATTCTTGAAATTTAGTGGTGATTTTGTGAAACTGCCAAGATTTGGTAGGGGAACTTAGCGGCAAATTTAACCAGGTCCTCTAATCTGCTTAGTTATAACTAAAACCACCTGCTAAACCTAGTAGTGAGAAAAACCCTATTTTAGGGCCTAACAAACAATTCTTGTACTATAGGCCTATTTTTTCATTCCGAGCAACATTTTTCTAAAGGAGGGGTACACCAAAAAATTGCATTTTCAACCATTTTTTATGCAATTTTTGGCATAGAGGGGTATTTGGGCTCCGGAGGCCACCATGACCTCGACAAAACAAAACAAAATTGTCTTCTCATTCAATTTTTTCTAGAATTTTTGAATGTAATTTGTATACTTCAGCATATATTGTACTAATTTGTAGGTTGCCATAGCCAACCACAAACCATTGTAACTTCTTAGAAACAGTGGTAAAATATGTATACTCAAAAATAATTTAAATTTGGTTCCGTAACATGCTCACGAGATCCTCAGATCTCATTTCACAGTGTTCGGTATAAACATGTGCCTCTGGGAAGCACTTACAGGTAAATCCGTCATGACTACTACTAGTGCACTTAACTCCTAATATAGCTACAACAACGTCGTCTGGGCATCGAACCTTTAAATCGATGGGGAGTAATAAGGTCACATTGCACACACACTATGAACCATCCCATTCGTCTGTGAATGATTGCACGACATAAATCTGAACTAGAGAAATTATCATGAGTATATAGCAAAGTTACACATGCATATGAGGATATTTATTTGAGTCCGGTGTCAATAATCACACAAAACCCTTTCAATACTATCTTGGTACCATGTATCAGTATTATTTCATATACGTTAACACCTCTTTCACGTAACGTCAGGTATATAGAAAGGGTGAGCTTCTTCCATCGTATTGATCGGGTATATTGGAAGGGCCCGTGTATAGAAAGGTTTGGTATATCAGAACTGATGGCATATAGATTGGGAGACCTTATACCTGGAGTGATAAGAGCCTAACCCTGTGTTCAGTTGATTTCTATAAAATGGGCACCAATTCCCCCAAATGTCTTTCTTCCAGATTCATTACTACTTAGAGGAAACAACTATGTTGCCTAGAAGACTAAAATCAAGACACAACTTGAGTTTGAAGAAATTTATCCTATTGTGAATGGTACTATGATCATATTAAATATTGATACAACACAACATCAGAAATTTGATAAAGCAGATCAAAAGGAAAAACTCATCATTTTGTTTGGAGTGTCAGGTAATGTGCAACCCCACATTTGAGATGCCTAAACAGCCAAAGAAGCGTTAGATAATTTGAGCACAAAATATGAGGCCAAAAATAAGAATGTCATACTGAATTTGCAAAGTCAGTTACACACACTGAAGTTCAAGTAGAATGAAAAAATTGAAGCATTTCTTAAGAATAGTTACATATTTGAGGGCTTCACTTCTAACCCTAAGAGAAGTGGTCACAGATGATGCTCTCATTCCCATTGTTGTAAGATCCCTCCCTTCTTCATACCGCATTCTTGTGACAACACTAAACTTGTCAGATACGACAATTAGTTTTGACAATTTGGTAAACCTTCTGCAACAAGAGGAAGCCATGCATAATAAGGATGATGAAGAGGATCAGTGCACTTTCTTCATCATCGAAAATAGAAAAGAAAAGGTAAAGGAAAACCTAATTCCTATCAAAAGTCCCAAAATCAATATCAGCATCAACAAGGGGACAATCAATAGAAGAAGAAATGTCCAATGTGTAAAAGGGGACATGAATTGAAATATTTTTGGTATAATACATATGTCATACAAGAAAGGTTCATCAAGAAACTTATGAACCTCAACACCACCAGATAATCTCAAAAGGGAAATTCTAACTAAAATCAAGGGCAGAAAAAGGGGAACTAGAAAAGAAGACCCCATCAAGTAAGGAAATAGTGTTGAGCAAGAAGAAAATTCAGATAATGGAGACTTCTTGTACACTGCTCGATCAAGTGAACCATCCATGTCATCTAGTGATGTCTGGTATGTTGATTTGGGAGCCACTCAACACATGACTGGCCATAGAGATTGGTTTACTTCAATGAGGGACACGCCTTCAAAAAACCATAATTCGTTAGGTGATGATTCTTCATACACAGTTCAGGGGATTGGGAACATTTCTCTACCCCTTGCTTCACACAACTGTAGATTGTCTGATGTTCTATATTGTTGATCAGAGAATACTTGTTAAAGAACACACAAAGAGTCCATGCAGGAGAGAAGGCCAGGATCAAGGGCGTGGAGGGACAGGAATAACCCGCATGTGGAGGGAAAGTTTAGCATTAGGACTTAGCTTATTTTTAGCATGATGACCTATTCTTAGAAGATGGAATGCGAAACACACCAAAAATGCAGAGATGTGCACACCATGCATTGTCTATCTTTAGAGGATCGGATCGAAGCATTTTGTATGGAGATGAGCTAAGAATAGGATTGACACTTTAGTTAATTGTAAGAGGTCTATAGATAGCACACTTGCATGTGTGGCTATGCCTGTAAATGGTGTGCGGCTATTAATAGCATGTAGCCTATTTCTGAAATAGATAAGCGGTGAAGGGAAAGTGCCCACCCTATATATATGATGTGAGGTATGAGTGTGATGTATGCATCAATATTTAGAGATATACGCATATGACTAAATTATTGTATCAAATCCATATGTTCATTGATATAGATTGACATTACTGTAAGGATCTTCTGTATTTATTAATATATGGAAGATATTGGCTGAATATGAGTGTCAATCTATGTGTAATTGAGTAGTGCATGTTATTGATTCAATCATTGATTACTATTTAAAGTTGTTCTTTCATAGATCTGAGGGTAGCATGCATTGTAGAATTATGTATTAGTTATGAATATATATGTTTCTTCCTTCATCATGCTAAGACCCTTCTAAAACAACCCTAAAGAGGGACCTGGTACCTTTGTGTGCTTCAGTTGAGCACTCAGTCAAGGCTGAGTGATGTGCAAGCGTGACTAGGGTGTTATCTGGTAAATTCTAGGCTGCATCATTGGTTCCGTTGTCGGGACCTCTTTTTCAGTTGTTTTCAAGATGGTTCATGATGAAGATGTACCGGTTAACTCTAGCAAGTATTGAGTAATGGATACACGATCTGGAGGAAGAATATGAACAACAGTTCAGCAGTGGATCTGAGTTTAATGCACACACTTGGGTGGAACATAATCTATATGATAACTTATATGAGATCTTTTTCACCATCTTTCTAGTATAACTATACAAGTGGATTACCGCTTATGCATCTCAGTGGAATTGGAGGTATTGCGCACTAGTCTAGACACAAGAAGAATTTCAGGCCCTTTATGATGTTGATCTGATCTAGACTCGCATTGTGGATACGTGGTTTCTTGGTGTTTTAAATAGTTTATATTCTGGAGTATTCAATTTTGATGTACTGCTTGCTTGAAGGTAGCTGAATTCCAATTTTTGTAGTATCCAAGAGGAGCATATTTGCAAGGTATTCCACTAGTGATCAAGATCTTGATGGTAACTTTGAACCTAGAGAGTAAACTGATGGTTAACTAAACTTCACCATGCATGAGGGAAGGAACAAGTTTGGTGAAAGATGGCAGACCTAGAAGCAGAGAGTCAGAGAGAGGATAGGTGGCTTAAGTATAATGGGGTGTGTGAGAGGGAGGTAGAGAAATAGCAATACATTGGAGAAAGTATGACATTGAGGAGAGAGATGGCTCGTGATGGATTTACAGCTCACGTAGAAGATGTGGAGCTAGAGCATCAGGAACTCCCCCATCTTGGAAAGCATGATAGAGATCCCCCCTCGGCTTCATACAGAAGTGCTCTAGTAGAGACTGCCTGGACCACAGGAGCACATCTTAATCCACCTAGTGACCAAGCCCTTGTGCTTGGTTTTATAGTGTTTAGTACGACAAGTAACTAGCAAGCTAACTTGGGAAGTAGGAGAGAAAGAGTAAGTTAGGGAGCAATTACATTCAATGGTATTTGGAGGAACATTCTTAGGTGCATCATCTACACAGAATGTGAGCACACAGAATGTTGGATTCACCTCTAGAAGTGTAACTACCTCACAAACTGTAGGGGTTCAGTATAGTACTACTATTGGAGCATAGGGGAGTACATCTACAGGTTCCTATTCCATCTACAGGTGGAGGATCATAAGGTATAGGTGGTTCTAGATTTATTGGATCTAGCGGTTCTTGAGGTAGAGGAAACATAGGAGGTTCTAGATCAGGTGGTCAAGGTTTTCAGTAACCACATAATATCTATATGGAGATGTCTCTTCCTCTCCTGGAATATAGAGGTAATAAAGGATGTTGCTGAACATGTGCATATGTGTGAAATCTTGTGGCAACGCTAAAGGGATCATGACTATTGAGCATAAGGAAAGTCAATTCGCTACTAAATTACAGGGATGTGCACATAAATGGTATAGGAAGTTTGACCCTTATCAAACTTACGTGGATTATGCAGCATTGAAGGATGCTTTCTTGAAAGAGTTCCATATCCCTGAGTTTGAGAAGAAGAGTATAAGTGTGCTCAAGGATATCAAGTAAGGAACTATTGAGAGTGTACGTGAGTATGATGCTCATTTAAGACACTTCTATCTAAGCTATCTTATGATATTCATGCTATCCAACATGCACAAATGCTCTTTTGGAGGATTGATGACACCATTTAGAAGGCCATTGTCACATAAGACATACACTGATCCACGTGAAGCACTAGAAGTAGCTTTGCATGCTGAGGCAGTTTGGAGCATTAACATTGGTGTTAGTCCATTCTTAGAGGCACAAATTACAGCTTTAGAAAAGTAGTTAGAGAAGCTATCAGCAAATTCAGCCCATGAAATGTGCTTAAAAATTTTGTGTACAGATTGTGAAGTGGAAGGTCACGCCAAGGATAGTTACCCTCAAAGATCTATACACTCATTGTTGTTGGACTATGAGATATGTCCTTTAAATCATGATGCTAACCACTGTCCTTTTTTACAGTGCATGATAAGGAAGAATGTATCCTGATTTTGTAAGAGTTACAGGTCCATGACCCATGATACTGAGGATTGTCCAGTTGATTGGTCAGATCCAAGATGTTATAGACATTGCGGTATGACAGACAAGTTAACAGATAATTCTAAGGGTAAGAATGAGCACTAGGATCGAGATCATAATCAAACGTGCTATGATAGGAATGAGGGGCGTTATGAAGAGGAGGTCATGGAAGGGGACCTGGATATCGTGGTGGATATGGAGGATGAGGCTGTGGTAGAGGAAGAGACAAGTTCCCTCATAGAACATGTGATACATGCGGATCTCTTGACCACTATAGGTGCGAATGCCCTCAGAATATTGCATGTTCTTTCTGCGGAAAGAACCATAGGTATGAAGAGTTCCTGAACTTATATGAACATCTCTATAAGTAGCATAAGCAAGAAAATAAAGGTGCCAGGATGGTTAGAATCCAGTGTGTGGTAGAAGATCAGTGGATGCCCAAGATAGCAGAAGGACCTGAGGCATTGATAGTGAAGATTACTACACGTGTTGAAGTGGCATGTGTAAGAGAGGAATTGCACCAAAAGCCTATGATCACCAAGGAGGAGGTTTTGCATGTAAGGTACCTAGATCCTACTCATCAGAAGGAAGTTTACCAGGATACCATGGAAGTGATAAGGAATATTTAGGTTGAGATACAGTACCTAAAGGAGCATAAGAAAGCATTAGAGATAGTCCAAACTGATATCGATGATCTGTGAGAGGTGTGCAAAATGTTGCGCTAGGAGAAAATTATTCCACTATTAGGAAGTTGGTTAAAAGGGAACACTCCGCATGTAATTCTTGAGACCGGATGACAGATTATGCATGTAAATATCCCCCTTGATAGCATTGACTATGAAAAATAAATTACTCTGAATGTTGTTGTGGATGGGTGGTTGTTGAGTAACATATTAATTGATACATGTGCGGAAGTAAATGTACTTACATTAGATGCATGGGTACAAATGGGGAGGTCTCCATTGCAGTTATCATCTAATGTGTTGTTTATGGAAAACCAGTCTAAGGCCACTCCCATAGGAGTTTTAAAAGATGGATCTATAACCATACAAGGGCCAAGTTCACTAGGGATTTTGAGGTATTAGCACTTGCAGAAGTAGACAATTTTCTAGCCCTGCTTGGATTCCCTTCGTGTTATGCGAAAATGTTGACTTGAGATTCAATAAGGGGTATATCAACTTTGAGAACAAGGAAGAAAGATTTATGATACCTCTAATAGATGGGAATTCTACACCATATGTTGAGCCTCTAATTGAGGAGGACTTAAAATAGAATTTATGTACGTGTTATTCAGGACCCAAAGGTCAATGAGCCATCAAAAGAAGGCATCCTACAATGGGAGGATTCTAATTTTATTAGTGATACTGCGAGTATTGCTTGCGAAAAATTGGGCTCATGGTACATATGAATTAGTAGGGTGCGAGATGAAAAGTGTGGTTGCACGCAAGAATGGACTTCATTTGATTCGATAGATAGGTAGCATAGTACCTTGGTATACAGGGGAAAAATATCTTCCTACATTTTTAAAGGCCATGGAAACAAAGTGGACAGATAAAATTAAGAGAATAGATATGTTAGTATATACCTTGTGTGGGACAGAAACGCGTTGGTGGGTAGTCCACAGAGATAATATTATAAACTAAAAAGATATTGGAGTCACTTTGTTTACTAGGTTTTTAAGGAACAATGCACCTAAGTAGATCTACACTTATCATGGTGATCAACCTGTTCAGCAACACATTCAATAGTGTGAGAGACACTAGACAATAGGACAGGAAGTATTACCACCTTCACTCTAGGTGTATAGATTTTATTCTATGCTACAAGGATACACACGTGCTTGTTATGTATATGTAGAACTACATATAGAGACTAGGAACTGGAAAGATTTGACTACAGGAATGATCCAGACCTTTGACTACTTCTTGACTAAACCTCCTATAGGAGAGGCATTAAAATTTATCAAGCGCTTAACTATGGGAGATAGTGCAAAAGTAGAAGAGCATATTAAGGAATTATTTGGTGAGACATATTCTGGAGCACGTTTTGAAAAGGAAGAAGAAATGGACTCCATAATACTTGAACGCGCTTTCCTTGAGAAAGAGAAAGGAAAGATGGTTTACATCGTGGATGATGAGGAAGTTGAGAACCTAGATATTAAACATTCACAAGGGGTGCGTGAGGTCTTAGACAGTGTAGACAATGATACACGCACCTATCAATAACCATGAAGACAAAAAAAGTGAATATAGGTTCGAAGGCTAAGCCTAAGGAGGCCATAATTGGAGACTATAGATCAGACTCAAAGGTAGAAAAGATCATTGAGTTACTCAGGGATTATCAGGACTTATTTCCTCAAGGGTATCATAAACTTAAAGGTGTGCATAAATCAATTGGGGAAATGAAGATAAAAATTGAGGATGGTGCATGGCTAGTTAGAAAGAGACCTTACAAAATGAATCCTAATTTGTGCAAAAAGGTAAAAGAAGAGATTGATAAAATGCTGAAATCTCGAATTATCGAACCACTTGATGAGTCAGAATGGGTTAGTCCAATGGTGATCAATATCAAGAAGGATGGAAAAATTAGAATATTTGTGGACTATAGGGAGCTAAATGTTGCATGTGTAATAGATCCATTCCCTACGCCATTCACTGAGGAAATACTGGAAGGAGTGGCAGGGCACGAAATATATTCTTTTACGGATGGTTTTCTGGGTATCATCAGGTTAGGATTGCTCAGGACCAATAAAATACAACTTTTACTACTGAATGGGGAAGTTTTACATATACTGTGATGCCTTTTGGATTGAAAAATGTGCCTACTTTATTATCGCGAATAGTTTTTCAGGCATTCAAGGACTTTATTCACAACTTCTTACAGGTCTACCTAGATGATTGGAAAGTATATGGCCTTTTGAAAGATAATTGTGACAACCTGCGTTTAATGTTTGAACGGTGCAGACAATTAAGTATCTTTTTAAACATCAAAAAGTGAACATTTTCTACACCATTTGGGATACTGTTAGGACATATAATCTGCAAGGAAGGTTTATTGGTTGATCGAGCTAAGGTTATAGCCATTCTAGGCCTGAATGTGTCTACCAGTCAAAATGAGGTGTGCAGATTTTTAGGTCATACAAGATATTATAGAAAATTCATCAAAGGGTATGAAAAAATTGATGCACCCTTAGAAGAGTTACTAAAGGGGAAATATACATTTTATTAAGGATAACCGTAGCAGCACACGTCTAATATATTAAAAGAGAAACTTACTACTGCACCTATTCTATGTTTTCCCTCATGGGATAGACCATTTCATGTGCATGTGGACACTTCTGGCATGACCATTGGTGCTATGTTAGCTCAACCTAGCACAGGTATTGGAGATCATCCAATCTATTTTACTAGTAGGAAACTGACTCCTATCGAACAGAATTATACAAGTATAGAGCCCGAAGCTTTGTCAATGATTTATGCATTACAAAAGTTTTGACAGTACTTGTTAGCAACACCATTTTTGTTTTATACATATCACATGACATTGAAGTACTTGGTCAATAAGCCCATCTTACAAGGGAACATATGCAAATGGGTACTCTTATTTTAAGAGTTTGATTTCATAGCTGTGGTGAAGCCAGGGAAAAGCAATTCTAGACCAGACCATTTATCTAGAATCAAATTAGGAGAGGAAGCATAGACAATTGAAGAAACCATGCCAGATGCATAGTTATATAGGTTACAACATGTTCCCATGGAATTAGAAGACATTGTTGTCTTTCTACAAATATGTGTGGTGCCAGAAGGAATGAAGGCATTAGAAAAGAAAGATCTTGCTATACATGTGACATCGTTTATGTTAATTAGTGGTGACCTTTACAAGCTAGGAAGAGATGAAGTATTACACCATTGTGTATTAGAGCATGAGCGTAAGGATATTATGGAAGAATCCCATGGTGGTATTGCAGGAGGCCATTATGTTGGTGATACAACTGCCCTAAAGATCCTACTTGCTAGATTATGGTGGTAGGCATTGTATAAGGACTGTAAATAATATTGTAAGGCATGTGATCATTGTCAGCACCTAGGAAAACTAGGGAAAAGAGATGAGATGCCTTTGAGACCAATTACTAGTGCTGAACCATTTGAGAAATGGGCCATTGACATTGTATGACCTATTTCACCATCCGCGCGCAGGACTAGATCGCGCTATATCATTACTTACATAGATTATCTCACACGGTGGGCAGGAGTAGCACCTACGAAGGACTGTACAACAACTACAATAGCTAGGTTTCTATGGGAGAATGTTCTTACAATATATGGATGTCATTTAAGCTTGAAAAGTGATAGGGGTACACACTTTTTTGAATGAGACAATCATGATCCTATTAGATGAGTTTATGGTTGCACACCATAGAACTACACCCTACCATCCTCAGGCGAATGGAACTGCTGAGGCTTTCAACAAGATTTTTAGCCAGACTTTGACAAAAATTTGTGATGTAGGAAGAAAGGATTGAGATGACAAAGTGTCAGCTGTTCTTTGGGAATATAGAAAAACTTACAAGAGATTGAACAAATCCACACCATTTCAGTTGGTGTTTGGCATGCAGAACCCATTCTCCCTATAGAATTTATGTCACTTTCTTTGTGCATTATGTGCGTTAGAGGTCTAGCTGATGAATAGGATTTAGAAGATTGTATCAAGAAGATGATTCAATTGGATGAGTGACGAGCCATAACACGATGGAGTTCAGAAGCAGGAAAAGGCCAAGAAGAAGGCATGGCATGATAGAAACATAAGGGATAAGAAGTTTGAGATTGGAAAAATGGTACTTCCTTATGACTCAAAGTTCTTGCACCATCTAGACAAGCTCAAACTACATTGGTTAGGGTCATATGTCATCACTTATATATTTGAATCAGGTGCTTGCTAGCTAGAAGGACTTGATGGAACACGACTACCTAGTTACTTTAACAGGAGTAGGATGAATCCCTACTATAAATAAGTCTTCTTGGTGTTTGTAATAAGGTAGTATTGCCATTTAGATTAGGTTTTCAATTCTATATTTCCCTAATGTATTTCCTTCATTTTCGCTATGCTTTGTCAATTTAGTTGTTATTCTTGTGTAAGAAGAAAACTTGCGCACATGAAGCTAATTACTATATGAAGAATGTTTATGTGTAGAGGACTGCACATACCTTTCATGTGGGGTGGTTGTAGTTATCCAAGTAAAAGACTGTGGGAATTGAAAGGTGAAAGGAATAAGATGCTATGGGTGTGCTTTAAGTCAAAAGAAGATTGCTTCTCAAAAGTGACCAAGGATGGAGATGAATGAAAGAATAGTATAATGTGAGGTAAGCAGGGGCTATGATAACTACCAGGAGAAAGTACAGTGATGAGGTACTCAAGCACAAGGGCATGCACTGAAGAGAAGTCTGTGACCAAAGGGTAGGAAGGTACACTAGAAGGTTATAGCTGGGGCGTGAAGATGTACCGCACAGAATGAATGAATTTGGTCAATGAATGAGGGGATATTTGGTAGGTAAAGGAGAAATAAATGCATCATAATTTGAAAAAAATTATATAAGGATGGGATGTAGATTCATTTTTACCATTGTGACTAAGAGAATTTGAGGAAAGATCCAAGTGTGAAGAGCCGAGTGATTAGGTTAAGGTGTGAAGGGTGTGAAACCAAGTGTGACAACCAAATCTATGTGAAAAGAAGCTATGTGAAAAGAAGCTTGCCTCCCCAGTGGTGAAGGGTTTGAGCGAAGAAAGGAAGTAGAGAGGAGTTAGGGCATGAAGTTTCCACCTAGGGAACAATTGAACCGAGCTAGGGTTTGATTTGCAAAGTTGCAGAGTTAAAGAGGAGACATTTGTAAGGTAAAAATGGCACCTAAGAAGGCATCGAAAACAACAAAAAAGGAAAAGAATAAGGTGGTCGTCAAGGATGAAGAGATGGCGCCCAAAAGTGATTTTTCAAAAATGCAATATCCATAAGGAGTCATCATCAGCTAGGAATGGGATTCACCCATTAGAAAGAGAAAAGTAAGCGAATACAATCACAGGACCACAGAAAACAAGAAGGAGCTCTATTCCTTGCTCACTGCTAGGATGAACAAGCGTACGGCAAATGACATGCCAATTTATGATGATGTAGGTGAGAAGCTTCTAAAGAGAATTGGGGTCTACTAATTATATGAGATTCCATATTTCGGGAAGTATGAGCCCTTGTATCAATAGCTCATGAGCAGAGTGCACGAGGACTTCTTCTACTTTGCAGGACACAGAGTTAGAATATCATTTGCACTTATCTCATCAGTTACAGGTTTGAAGGCCACATGAGAGGACATAAAAAGTGATCTCATAGATAAACCCATGATTTTAAAGACCAGAAAAGAGTTGGGGTACTTGAAGGGTCCGCTCGGTATGGATATAGACAAATTGAAGAACTATCCAGTTGTGCAAGTAACAGCACACCTTGTTACAAAGTTGAATGATCAGGAGTGGTGGTCACAGATAAATACTATGTGGTTACATGTTGCACGTAAGATGTCAAAAGGGGAAATATACAACATTGCAGGATATGTTGTAGAACAAATAGTCAAGGAAGCGCACACAAGAGGGAAGATCATCTTTGGGGATGTTTTACTATCACTTGTATTCATGGAAATTGGAGTACTAGACGAACCAAAGGAAAAAGTATGGGAATACCCCATGGAGAACAAGTCACCAACTGAGAGGTTTAGCAAGTACCTATGTAAAGGGGCCATGATAGATGACATAAAGAAAAGGGAGGAGAAATGGTATGATAGGCTCTGTGTGGCATTTGGGGAAGAGTGGCACATCCCAAAATACCTACCATTAGTAGTCAGAAAATAAGTTCAGTTTGTTGTATATCAACTTTTCTGCATCATGTGCTTCCCAATGAGAGATAGAGTCGGGAGCCCTGGTGTAAATTTCCTCATGCATTCACTACAAGGTATTTCCAAGCATCTATTCACATATTTATAGACATGCACCAACTAGTATTTAAAGCAGATAAGGTAGATTGTGACTACCATACGTTGAGGAAGGAGTATGTGTTTCCTGGAAGAAGCACCTTTACTAAGAGGATCATTTCGAAGGTGCTAAATATTAAGATAATAAGTCTAGCTGTAGAAGATGTAGGGGAAGCATTCATGTATCTTTAGCTGAAGCCAAAGATGGAGAATAAAAATTATGTGGAAGGTGAGTTCACACTTCCAACACCACCAAATGGAAAGCATACAATGGAGAATATCCTAGCATCTAAGCCCATAGAGTAAATTGAAGTGGAGGATGAGGAGGAGGAGCGTGAAGATAGTGGTGGTTTGGAGCATAGAGGTAGGAGACATCCTACAAATAAGGGTGAAGCTGAGCATGCACCATTGCACCACCTCAGCCAAAAGAGGGGGATGATGAGGACTTGAATGTAGTCCAAGGGGAGCACAAATTTAAGAGGGTGTTTAGGAGAACAAGGACCCAAGGTGCTACTCCAACCACTATGCCCAGATCACTCAGAATCTCTCCACAAAAGGAGGAAACTATGTAAATAAGGAGGATATTGAAATTAAATGAGGAGGTGGAAGAGTAAAGGGAAAGTGTGCCTAATTATCCTACACTTCCTGAGAACACAGAAGAACAGGGTGAGGAATCAAAGGAAAAAGAAGAGGATGAGAAAAGACCAGAGGAGATAGTTGCATCAAATGTTTAGGACAGGGAGACGTAACTCCTAAATTTGGAAGCTAAATTCCATAAGTAGCAGTGGTCTAGAAGAAAAAGTGGGGAGAACATTCCACCAGCCATGGGGTATGTAGAGGACGTAGGAAAAAATGTCCACGCCCACTTCCAGAGCATGATAGCGCAGAAGGATTTATTCAACAAGGAGCTAATGAATGAGGATATGGTGAATGTACACACTCGAAAGAAACTATCATGGTCAGTGCACACCCACATGGATGAGACCGACTTTGATGTGTGTGAAGAGTCATGCATTTTGAGATGGTTGAAGAAGGCACCCCAAGCTAGACACATGACAGTAAAGCCTACTGTCATGTCAAATGAGTAGGTCAGCAACACATTAGTGAAGGTTTCTTCTGAAGTGGCTAGAAGAAACATGGAAAAAGCTGTAACAATCAGAGCATCGCGTGAGGAGCTAAAAGAAAAGGATGCAGAGATATCACACATAACACAAGAGAGGGACTTCATACAGAAGAAAAAAAAGGTATTTATTAGCATCGTAGAAGAGATTGGGGAAAATGTCATCAGAGCAAGGCCACACTTGGAGGCCAAGGTACCACAAACGTTTCCTTCAGTGATACACTATGTACTAAAGTTGGTGAACTTGGTACTTGAAGATGAACATATGCACATGCAAGCACCAAGAAGCTTAGAGAAAGATGTAGAACAAGAGAAAGCCTCAATGATGTGAAACATTACATCTTATGAAGGGTTGTTGCAAGCGTTACAAGAAGTATTGAAGAAAGCAAACTAGGATTTAAATATATGCACAACTCTAGAGGCACTTATCAACATAAAGACCCTAGAAGAAAAAAATGAGGTCCAGAAAGAAATTAAGGATGAGACATTGGGATGCGCAAAAAGATTGTCAATGGTTAAGAAGAAGTGCGAGGCCCTGGCAGCAGTACAAGAGCCGCACAAGACTCGGATAGAAGATCTTGGGAAGGTAATTTCCTAGAGGATGGACCTTTCAGAAGGAAGAATGACATCAATGTCTAGTGTTGTGTTGGTTCTACAGAATGAAAAAGGAGAGATTTTAAGAGATGAGTTGGAATCCATTACTGTGGACATCCCGGAAAAAGAAGAAGAAGCACTCACTGAATGACAAGTTTTGGAGGCCAAAATAAAGGAGGAGTATCCAGAGTTGATACTTCAAAATGATACAGAGGAGGCTACCTCATAGCCTCATAAAACTTTGTTATTTATCTACATTCTTTCATTCTTATATTCTTTACTTCAATTTTTGGAGACACCAATTATCAGGATGACAATGATATTAGTGTGGGGTAATGTTGATCAAAGAGTACTTGTTAGAGAACACACAAAGAGTCTGTGCGGGAGAGAAGGCCAGGATCAAGGGCGCAAAGGGACAGGAAGAACCCGCACGTGGAGGGAAAGTTCAGCATTCAGGACTTAGCCAATTTTGAGCATGACGACCTATTTTTAGAAGATGGCATATGGAACACACCAACAATGCAGAGACGTGTGCACCATACATTGTCTATCTTTGGAGGATCGGATCAAAGTGTTTTGCATGGAGACGAGCTAAGAATAGGATTGACACTTCAGTTAATTGTAAGAGGTATATAGAAAGCACACTTGCATATGTGGCTATGTCTATAAATGGTGCGTGGCTATTAATAACATGCAGCCTATTTCTGGAATAGATAAGCATTGAAGGGCACATTCCCACCCTATATATATGATGTGAGGTATGAGTGTGATGTATGTATGAAGATATAGAGATATACTCATATGACTAAATTACTATATCAGATCCATATGTGCATTGGTATAGATTGCCATTACTGTAAGGAGCTTCTGTATTTATTAATAAATGGAAGATATAGGATGAATCTAAGTGTCATTCTGTGTGTAATTGAGTAGTGCATGTTATTTATTCAATCATGATTAGTGTTTAAACTTGTTCTTTCATAGATCTGAGGGTAGCATGCATTGTAGAATGATGGATTAGTTATGAATCTATATGTTTCTTCCTTCCTCATGCTAACATCCTACTACAGCAACCCTAAAGAGGGACCTGGTACCTTTGTGCACTTCGGGTGAGCGCTCAGTCAAGGCTGAGTGATGTGCCAGCATGAGTAGGGTGTTATCTAGTAAATTCTAGGTTGCATCATATATTTCCCTTGTTTGACTAAAAATATCTTTATCAGTCAATCAACTCCTAGATCAAAGCTTGAAAATTGACTTTGATAGTCATTTCGGTAAGAAAATGTGTTTAATTCAAGATAAATCAAGAGTCTCGAAAATATTTACAAAAGCCTCTAATGTGGGACACATGTTCCAACTTTATTTTTTCATCTGAAATGATCAAACACTTGTGGATAAGAACTCTACCTCTGCATAGTTATGGCATCGGAGACTTGGTCATATTAGTTTCAAGTATCTCAAAACACTTTACCAGCAAAATATGGTAAAAGGATTACCATATCTACAAAAGGATACAGATAAGTGTCCTCACTACCTAGCAGACAAACAACATAGAGCTTTGTTCCAGAAGAGTACTTATTTATCTCATGGAAAGCTTGATCTCGTTTATACCGATATTTGTGGTCTGATGCAACCGAGTCATTATAGATTTCAATACTTCATGCTTTTTGTTGATGACTATTCGAGAAAAATGTAGATTTTTTTTCTTCACAAGAAAAGTGAAGATTTTTAAAACTTCAATAAGTTCAAAGTGGTTGTTGAGAATGAAACTTTTCATCACATCAGAACTCTTCACTCAGACCGAGGGGGGAATTTGCTAGTGACGAGTTCAAAGACTACATACAAGCTCACAGGATTCGTCGACAAATGCCCCATCCACAAACACTGCAGCAAAATGGTGTTGTTGAGAGAAGAAATCGTACTATCATGGAAATGGTGTGATGTATGATCAATGATTCTAGACTAGTAAGGACATTATGGGAAGAAGCAACAAAGACAATAGTGTATTTGTTGAGTAGAGTTCCAACATTTTCTCTTGACGGAGTAATGCCACATGAATCATGGTCAGATCAGAAACCATTTGTTTCACACCTCAAAGTGTTTAGGTGTAAATAGAGTATGTACATACCCAAACAAAACAAAAATAAATTAGATATGAAATCACAAAAACTCATCTTCATTTGGTATAGTGAAGAGACTCTTGGGTACATATTGATGGATCCAAAGACTAAGAAATTCTACACCAACAGAGATGATGAATTTTTTTAGAAGAAGGAAGAAAAGAATCCTCCTCTAGACTCACTTGATGTAGATTTTTCACCAGTTGTAAAAACAGAAGTTTATGTTCCCATAGATGATGAAAGTGATGATGGGGATGATGGTGATGATTAGATAGAACAACGACCCACGAGAACAATTTATCTTATGCCCAAGTGGTATACTAGCATGCTACAAGATGCAAGAATGGGTGCTCCACCAGATACATCCACCACTAGACCATGGACTTGCAATAAAGAAATAGAAAAAGTAAAATTTTCTTTGATGAGTAGAGTTATTGAATCTTATTATCCCTCTACAGTCTAAGAATCCATATAGTCAAAATATAGGAAAGATGTCATGGATGTTGAATATAACTCAATGATGAAAAACAACACTTGGTAGCTTTTCAATCTTCCACCAAGGAAGAAACCCATTGGATGCAGATGGGACCATAGAAAAGTACAAATCAAGATTAGTAGTAAAGGGGTATGCAAAAAAGAAGGCATTAACTACAAGGATACATTTTCTCCCATAGCTAAGATCAAAATGACCAGGATGCTCTTTTCTCTACCTGTACAGTTTGGCTGGAAAAACCATCAAATGGACATAAAAAGTTCCTTTTTGAATGGAGATTTACAAGAAGAATTCTATATGAATCAACCTAATGGATATATTGTACCTGTTCAAGAAGTAAAGGTATGCAGACTCAGGAAATCTTTGTATGTCCCTAAACAGGCATCCCAGGATTGGTACATCAAAATTGATGAGCATCTCGTACAACATGGATTTGTTATAAATCCATACGATTCTAATATCTACCTCAAAAATCAAGAGGGGGAGATCGTGATTGTCTTTGTCTATTTCGACGATCTCATCATCACTGGTAGTTCATTGAGGATGATTGATACAAAAAAGAAATATCTTAAATGATTGTTTGACATGACACATCTCGGGGTGATGCACTATTGTCTTGGATTAGAATTATGGAAAAAGGAGAATCACATATATTTTTCTTAGTTGAAGTATACCAAGACGACACTCGATAAATTTGGGATGATGGATTTTACACCTATTACTATACCTATGGAGAACATATTGTAGTTATCTCGTTCAAATCCATCTCCTGCTGTAGATTCCACTCTCTATTGGTAGTTGATTAGGAGTCTCATTTACTTGACCTACACTAGACCAGATATCAGCTTTACAATGAGCTATCTTTCCAAGTTCATGCAGGAACCAAAAGTTTGTCATTAGAAGGCAGCAAGGGGAATCTTGAGATATCTTAAGGGAAAAACGGATCTTGGTCTAGAATACAAGAAGAACAATAATTTCTTCTTGTCTGGATATTTGGATTCAGATCATGTAAGAAATATTGATGACATGAAATTCACTTTATGGTTTGTTTTATTTATGGGATCTAGACCAATATCATGGGGAAGATAGAAACAAAACTTTGTTTCTCACTCTTCCACAGAAGTCAAGTATTGTTCTGCAGGTGAATCTATCTGTGAAGTGATATGGCTATGTCATATACTTGAAGGACTTGGAATACCACAAGATAAACTAACCACCTTGTATGTTGATACTGAAGGTGTTCTCAAACTTATTCGTAATCCATTTTTTCATGAAAGAACAAATCACATTGAGGTAAAGGTACATTTCATATGCGAGCATGTCTTGAAGCACAATATACAACTTTAATTTTTTCCAATAGCTGAACAACGAGAAGATATCTTCACAAAGTCACTTGCACATGACAAGTTTGATTTTTTCATAGAGTTCCTCTCCTCATCCCTTGAGGCAATGAAAAATTAAGGGGGAGAATGTTAGGTAAATTATATTTTACTATATTTAATTTTGCATTTAATATAGTAATTTGATAATTAATATTAATTGTAATATGATTATGTTTATATAACCATCTAATTGTTTTTATTCAACATACGTAAGGTTGTTTTAGTCATTGTTATATTGTTTCCCAATTGTACATGTGAAACTTATGTCTTTGTTTGTACTTGGATGTGTAATATCTATAAGTATTGCAACCCATTATTTGTAATTTTGATTGGATTGCTTATTAATAAAATAACTAGGGTTTCATCCATGCTCTTAGTATTTCATGGGTTAGCATCAAGAAGCTCTTGGAATTTCACACATTTGTGAGGGATGGTAAGAGGCCCAAAAGCTTCAATAGAAGTTGTGGATTATGGTGTAGATGGTATAGATGGAACAAAATGATGATAAAGAAAAGGATTGGTTTCAACATGGGTGCTAGTTTTGATAGATTGAGATTCTTGAAGTGGGGGAATGTGAACCATGGGTTGAGTAACCACATAATAAGTAACTAAAGGGGTGGAAGAAATGATAGAAAGGGCAGAATTTTGTTGGGAAACTATGGTAGAAGTAGTAATAGTGTTAGATGACATGTATTTTTCAATTTTATTTTCTTGGGAAAATGTAATATTGGGCATGAAATAAGAAATAAGAAAAAATACTATGCTGATTTTTAATTATTTCAAGCAAGTCATTTAATAGAGTTTTGATTATCTTGATTATTTAGAAAATGTGATAACAAAAGAAAAATGGGCTTGAGGGGAGCTTAGGAAATGGCCAAACTATGGATGTTTTTGGGTTGTTTTGGTTGGATTCCTTGATATACCTGAAGGTATGTGAGGCCTAAATCTATGATGACTACCGGTATGGGGCATCATATTTTGTAATACCCCTGCACTTCATGCACCATAGTGATAAGGGTGTTGGGTGCTTAGCCAATATAATGATAGCCAAAAAATTGTAACACGACTAGCACACCGTAGTAGATTTCCTATTGGGTGATGAAATACCAATAGTTGCACCTCGAATGATATTTTTGAGATGTGTATTTCTTATGCACATGTTTTGTGATGTGTGTGATAAAGTAAACAAGATTTCCAAGAAAATATGAAGGTTATTTTTTAGATCCAAAATGAAATGTGTAGCTTTAATGAAAGTAGCAGGAAAGAGATGCAATGAAAATAAAAATAGATGGGGAGAAAAAACAAGGAATACCCAGATAATTCTTTTTCCTTTTTATTTTAATTTTTAAAACAAACAAACAAGAAAATCTAAGAAATGCAATTGATTTATTAAATCTAAATATTTTATTAAAATTTTGAAAGAAAATATGTGCTATAACTGATACACTATGAAATACAAATTCTATGAAATTTTATTTTATTTTATATGAAAGTAAATGCAAGAGATAGGGCACTTAGCTAGATTTCACTTATCCTAAAGTGAGTCTAAGAATGAGAATGTGATGGAATAGTAGTGTAAAACGTCACAATTGAGCTCAGAAAAATGAAAATCTAGAGCTTCTCGCTAGACAAGGACACTTTGAGAAGGACTGGGGCACCCATGGGCTCTCGGGACATGGTTCTCAATTCTTGGGTCTGTGTAGGAGGTCCAAGAGTCAATTTCACAGGGTCGAAAAATGATGCAAAACCCTCGTTACCTATCACTGAATTTTGTAGAGTGTCACTTTAGATCTGAAATAAAGGATTTACCTAAAAACCCCCAAACAAAGAATCATAACCCTAAAAAAGAAGATTAAAATGTAGGTTCAGAATTTCCTCAGCTATCACAATAATGAACTTATGATTGAACGCTATACTACATTACAGACCCAATGTAGTTCTATGTGCTTGTGTGTGTAATAATGCTCCTAGGTCACCGTCGCGCCAATGAAACCAAGATAACAGGAAATAACTAGATGAAATGTAAATGTATGGATGGAACAAAATGAACCTCCCTTCCTATGTAGTGTGTGCATGTAGAATAATGCACCCAAATGCATCCCTTGAAGTAGATAGATAGCCCATGATAAGAATTAGCCACCATTATAATAGTAGGTATGTTATGTTTATATAGGGATGTCTTACTTGAATTTTGACACTAATGCCTTGACATGTCGACTAGTACCTCAGGATGTGAAAGGGAATACCGAAAATACCATCCTCAAATGTCAAAGATAAGATGAAATATAAAGAGGACATGGGTGCCTAGGATGGATAGGGGTTCCTGGTGCAAGTGTCCAATCCTTGGCGCTAGTGTCTAGAGAAAATTGATGACAAATGAGTAGAGACTGACTAATAGGGATCCCAATGACCATGACTAGAAAAAGGTGTATGAGTGTCAAGTGTGAAATAGAAAATCAATAAAGAATAACAAAACAAGGGAATGGAACATCAGTGAATACTCTTCTTATGCAATATCCATATATAAAACAACATACTTGGTAGGTATAGTAAATAGCAGTAAGTGTGTGATATTGTGTCTACATATTCCCCCACTTTATGTTGTTCAGTGAAATCTTAGTATCATAAATTAGTTACAGATGTATACCCCAAAGAATTTTAGAGAATCCCATGTTGCAGAAGAAAGTGAAAAATAGTGTTGCAGAAGTACGCACAAAATAAGAACATATAGCACAGTGAACCATGGATCAGTGTGTTGATCCATGTGGTGTAATGAGTGACATGGGACTGTTATGAGGAAAACTAAATGAGAATAATGATTGAGTGATTGGAGATTGAATGATTAGAGATTGGATGAATTTTTCATTGATGGAGATGTGTTTGGGAATGGAGCAATCAATTCCCAACCTGATTTTGTATGTGTGTGGAAAAACTGAGGATTTTTGCATCTTAGTGCTAGAGGAAGAGTATATGGAGAAAAAAAAATTATCCTTCAAATTTAACTACATTTTCAAAAGGTCTATCCATTGTAGACAAAACAAATACAAGATTTGGTTAGTTTATTTGAATCAAAAATATTTGTTGAAAACCCGTATAGGAGTAGTATAGGAAAGGAAATGATGTCTCATTGCCTGCAATCCATGGGTGTTTCTACAATATGTATAGCTTCCAAGTTAGGTCATCTGGAAGTGGATGCAACATGTATATTAATTCCCCATGTTTGGTCATTTGGGAAAATGGTGATATAAATCCCATGTTAGGTTATCTGGGAGGATAAATGTGTTGTGTTCATGTCGCTTGGTTGATTGATTTTAGATAATATAGGATTTTTATTGTCAAGATTTGAATGGATGTGATTGATTCACTGGTTACTCATGGAGATATTTTACACTTTTTGCCCCCATGTTAGGTCATTAGGGGGAAATTTCTAGAATGTCTGCGGGAATTTTTGATAATGCAAACTTAGAAGTGTAGAATGATCATGTAATGGTGTGAGGAGATTTTGATATGCCCTGATTTTATGCCCCCTTTTGGAAAAAGGAAAAGTGATGATGATAACAAAATTTGAGGCAAAAGTAAGTATATAATGATGAATGTATGATAAATATTGCAAACGTGTGTATAGATAAATTTGAATGATGTTGAAGATGAATATTGTATGTGTAAAAAGTGTATGATATGACAATAAGTGGAATTCTAAAGAGAACAACACAAATGAGATGATAAATGGATTTTGGATGCTCTAAATGTGATTGAAAGCATGCAAAGTGTATTAGTTAGGAGAATTAGTGAAAATAATGACTATAAAGATGTACGTGGTGAGGAATTACTATAATTAGTAATCTAAAAGGGTGAATAGGTAATCATTTGGTTATTGTGTGAGTGTGATTTTGAGCTCTAGGTGTGTGAATATACCTCAAGTGATATCACCTCGATTGAGTCAATTCAAGATGGTGGTGGAATTTGTGACATCACATATGACAAATGAACAAGAAAGTGTGGTTTTTTTGAAACTTTTGATAATATTGATTTTTTGATGAATTTTCGTAAAAAAATTAATTTTTTATTTTCTCAATGTTTTTGATTTGGACAAGATCAATGAAGGTGCTAGTGACCTTCAAGATACAAGTACCCAAGCATGAGCATTATAGTCCTACTATTGTGCATTGCAGTCCTAATTTTTGGCACTGGTGACTCAAAAGGCTTGATTTGAGCCTATAGTGTAGGAAATGTAAAATGTGATGTGTTTGATGTTGGTGGTGATTTTTTGCACATGTATATGGTGTACTAATATAATTTTTTGTTGTCAATTGGTGATATGCAAAGGGATATTCATTCATAGGAGTTTCATGGTGGCCACCATTTGAGTACATTGTTTGGATTTGGTTTGTCAGATGATGAGTGGGATGTATTGGATTGTGCTAGCTTATGACACATAGTAAGGATGGGGAATGTACCCCTTAATATACTATTGATTACCACATTATGTGACATATGGTGTAAAAATATTTACACATTTTGGTTACCTATGGGGGAGATGACTATTATGTTGGAAGATGTGTAATGCATATTGTGTTTTCCTATTATTGGAGAGAGGGTTTAGATGATGACTATAGATGATCCAAAGGAATAGTTGAGGGTCACGAGGAGGTATTTTATGGGGTCCTATTTACACACCAAGGTCCATATTATTTTTGAAACTATATTGAGGTCAAGGGTTCTATGATTAAATTTATTGTTGTTGTGATTACATCATCGATGGTAGTGGAGGGAGGATGTGTAAGAATCTTATATAATATGCATGACATTTTCCAAAAGATAGAGGAGGATGGGACCATATATGTATGGGTACGATGTGTGTTGGCCTATTTATAGAAGGACTTGTATAGATTTACACAATAGGAACACGAGTTGGTATTGGAGCTACCACATTATTGTATGTATGGGTCTACAAGCATATTATAGTATTGAGGCCAATTGGAGAACCTCGTGGAGAGTGGGAGAGGCCAGATATATTTTTTGGGAGGTAGGTAGGTGTGTGCAGAAAGAAAATGGATGTAGATACATATAGGGCTATGTTAGATCACATGGGGCCAGAGGTATTGATATAGAGACCATAGCGATACTATGGGGGATAGACATAGGATGTGGTAGAGATACGATGCATTCGACAATGAATGTGGTTAGAGGCTCAGTTTCTAAGAGTGACCGATCTATTCTAAGTGGATCATGTGTTATGAAATTTTTATATTACGTAGGATGTACCCTGATAGCCATATGTCTAGGTGGGGACCATTACGGTACTAAGGAGGGTTGGATCTAGAACAGGGCCAACAGGGGCACAACTATTTCCTCCCAGGCTAGACAAGGAAGATGCGGTATTATAGCCAATAAATATAGAGGATTCAGAGTGTATGGAGATATATCATGTATGGTGGGAGGCACATAGATGAGTGGGAAGTGGGAGCACCACCAAATGGAGGATTAGAGGGGAAATCACATGCCCCCAATAGCATGACATCAATCGTAGTAAAGTGTAAGTATTTGTGTAGTGATGTTTATATTTGAGTAGTGGAAGCATGTGGAATGAAATCAACATGATTGCATGATCGAAACTAAATGCATGATGGAGTAGTTCTAGTGATATGAGATACAGATGTGGGAGATGTAGATGTGGGTTATGTATGGAGCTAATGTAGAGAAGTATCATAACATGAATAAAGAGATGGTGTAGTAATGAATGGATGAGATGGAGGGGGTACACGTATAATAAGCTTCTACGGTGGATGAATAATAACCTTAGCACTAGATGGAGGAGCCAAGTCAACTGGAGAAATATTGTGCTTGCATGAAAGTGGTGACATAGACTGATCACAAGAGTGAGAGCCAAAGGAAATGACACCGTTATCTTAAAATTCTTGTAATCAATCATGAAGGGTGCAACAATCATTATCATGATGGCCATTAATATGATGAAAGTTGCAATATGGCCTATCACATTGGAGTTGCAAGTGATGAGGTTGATGATGTTGATTTAAAGGTAAGTAGATAAAAAAATCAAGCAAGGAACACAACACATCATGAGTTGCATAGACATGATGTGAAGGGTGTCAATGGATATCGACATGGACATGTATTTAAGCCTATGAGTTGGAGCTCTGGACATGAGATGGAGGTGGCATAAGGATAAGGTTTTCAAGTTGACCTAGTTTTAACTATCTAGTGAGGTGGAGGAGATGGATTGACTTATGAGGATGCTTAAAAGGAGGAATTCTGAGAAGACCAATATCTTGGATTTTTTGATGATTATTATACATTGGAGGAGTGTTTTATGAGATTTTGAAGAGTTTGAGATAATTGTATGGGAAGGTCAATGAATTAATAACATGAGAGTGTGATTGATTCACATAGTCTCATAGTTACTTGAAGGGAGAAGTTTTTGTTACGGCTTTGAGGAATAATACCACGACATAAGGTCTAGCATTTTTTGTGATGATTATATGGGCTTAAATACTAGTTGATGTATGCAAGAATTGAAATCGTTACATGTAATCCTATATGATTTGTTTTGATATGGTTTTTGACTTGATGTAAGTGAGGTAGACAATCATATGTTACTCTAGGGCCATTGTTCTGACTTTGAAGTAATGAAGAAACAATCCTACTTCCATGGTCATCATGAAGGACTGATAGATCTAATGGGTAAATGTGAGTACCAGTGATAATTTTAGTGGTGAGATATTTATATTATGTCCTTGACATATTTTGAGAATTAGGAGGCATCATGGAGTTTCTTTGTTTCCTTTGAATCCATAAAGTTCTCAGTGAATGAGGATTTAGCCTTTTAGGCCTAGTTTGTTCTTGTTAAGTGTCTATGTACATTTCCAACATATACGGTGTCATGTTATAATTTAATATCATGTATTATAATTTTTTATTTTATTTATTACTCACCTCAATGGTCAAATCCTACATAGAGGTGTTTAAGAGTTGATTCATATATGTAAGTTCATTGTAATTTCTCATTTGATCTAGTTTTAGTGAGAGAGAAAAGTGCAATCCTAGAGAGACTGTCAAGTTGGTACAAGGGAATTAGGGGGAAATTTCTAGAATGTCTGCGGGAATTTTTGATAATGCAAACTTAGAAGTGTAGAATGATCATGTAATGGTGTGAGGAGATTTTGATATGCCCTGATTTTATGCCCCCTTTTGGAAAAAGGAAAAGTGATGATGATAACAAAATTTGAGGCAAAAGTAAGTATATAATGATGAATGTATGATAAATATTGCAAACGTGTGTATAGATAAATTTGAATGATGTTGAAGATGAATATTGTATGTGTAAAAAGTGTATGATATGACAATAAGTGGAATTCTAAAGAGAACAACACAAATGAGATGATAAATGGATTTTGGGAATGCTCATAAAAATGATAGATTTCATAGTGCAACAAGTGTATTACACAAGGCAGAATTCAGTTTCCCCATTTAATTGATCGTTATAAAGCTCCTCCTCTATCGAACCTAAGGAATTACTATAATTAGAAATTAAAAAGGTAAATTGGTAATATTTGGTTACTTGTGAGTGCTTAGTTTTCAGCTCTAGGTGGGTGATGAAGATACTTCAAGTGATATAACACATATGACTGGAGTCAATTCAAGATGGTAAGGATTGAAGTTGTGAGGATGATATACAACAATTGATAAAGAAAGAATGATTACATATCGACTCTTGAGGAGGTTAATAAATACATTATTGTTGATGAATTTTCGTAAAAAACATTGATGGTGAAGAGATCGATGTTTTTGATTAAGATATATGATCAAATGAAGGTTGAAACCCCCAGGTGACCCTCAAAATACAAGTTGATCCAATCAAAGAATGCATTTATCAAAGAACCTACACCAATATTCTTAATTGCATACCTACTCATTAGCTTAGGTCATTGGTAACTCAGAAGCATTGGATTTCAGCCTATAGTTCAAATAAATGTAAAATTCGGTAGATGGGCCCTTCAAGCTGGTAAGGATAATTGTTAGGCCCTTAATGAAGTACTAGTATAGTTCAAATTTGTTAGTCAATTTGTGATATGCAAAGGGAATCTCCATAGGACTCCAATGGTAAGTCACCATTTGAGTACTATTGTTTGGATTTGGTTTGTTACGCATGATGAGTCCTGTATTGGATTGTGCTAGCTTATCCACATAGAAAGTGGGGATGTACCTCCTTAATATCTATTTACTCGAAGTCCACATGTTTCCTGACCACCTCATTCCTAATCCTTCAACACATTTTGGTTACACTACGGGTGAATGTTGACACATTCATGTTGGAAGATCTACCATTCTACTTCCTGTTTTCCCATTATTGGAGAGACCCAATTCTAGATGATGGCTCAAGATGATATATTCCAGTCCTCCAGGGTCATCAGGGATTAGGTCTTTTCATGGGTTCCTATTTACAAAAGACTCCATATTATTCTTGAAAATATCCACTGGGGTCAAGGGTTCTGTGATTATTCCTCTACGTTTATTGTTGTTTCTTCCTTACATCCATCGATGGTACCATGGAGGGAGGAGGTCTACTCCTCCAATCTTAGCCTAAGATGTCACGACATTTTCCAAAAGATAGAGGAGGATGATATCCATATCCTCTTCATGGGTACAAATGTGTCCTTGGCCTATTTAGCTAGAAGATTGTACCTAAAGAAGAGCAAACAAGAGCAGAACACTTAGAAGCATTGGTATTTTAGCTACCACATTAGATATGTACTCCTTCTACAAGCATATTAACAATTGAGGCCAATTGGATGAACCAATATCACTAATGGGAATCCAGGGATATATTTTCTTGGGAGGTAGGTGTTGTGTTGCAGAAAGAAAATAATGAGCAAGGATATAGGGCTATGTTCAAATTAACATGGGGCTAAGGTTGATTTGGAAATAGAGACCATAGCAAAAATGGGGTGTTAGACATAGGATGTGGTAGTTTTCATTGGTAATATATTTGGAAATCTTGAATGTGGTTAGAGGTCTCAAAATTGTGGTAAGAGTGAATATACTAGGTGGATCAACCCTGTTGCATAAAATTTTCAGCCTATTCACACAATGTACTCTTGCAAGCAATGATGTCTAGGTGATCATCCATTACAATAGTTGACCAAGATAAGGCAGTAGGGATCTATATTAATTAGATAACAACTATTTCCTCATGGATGCTAAAATAAGGCAGAAGAAGTTTATAGCCAATAACATGACGAAATCAAAATTATGAAGTTATATCAGTCGATGAAGATGGGAGAAACATGAATATGAGTGTAAAGTTGGGAGCACTCAACTCAAATGGAGGAATTAAGTGAATTAAAAAGGTACATGCCCCCAACACCATGACATCAATCGAAGAGATAACTAAAAAAATAGTAGAAACTATGAATACTGATGTTTATATTTGAGTAAGTCAGGAAGCATTGGAATGAAATCAACATTTGATGGGTGGCAAATGATCCGAAAATAGGTATTCGCATGATGGAGTAGTTCTAGTGATAAGAGGGTTTCAGATGTGGGAGTTGAGATGTCGGTTTTGTATGAAGCTAAGTTAGAGAACTATCATAACATAATAAAGTGATCTGGTGTAGTCAAAATGGATGTCACCATTCAGGACAACATCATGCCATGTGTGGTTCACGTCATGGAATAAGTTTCCACCCGGCAAACATGAATAATGATTTCCATTCGGTTAGCACCATCATGGAGGACCAAACTCAACAATAGAAATATTGTGCTTGCGTCAAAGTGTGAGATCGACTGATCACAAGAGTGCCAAGCATAAAGGAAATGACTACACGTTATACGTCTTCAAATGTATTGTAATCAATCATGAAGGGTAACATGTCATGTATCCATGATGGCCATTAATGATGATGTGATAGTTTTTACAATATCGCTTTATCACTTACCTTGGAGTTGCAAGTGATGAGGTTCATGATGTTGATTTGAAGACAACATACGCTCAAAAGAGATCATGCATATGTATCAAAACAGCATATGAGGCATAACATGATGTGAAAATACAAATGGATCTGAGCCCAATAATGATGTAAAAGTATGCAAGGTGGATTGTAACAGTGTGGATGTCTACCTCCAGTCGAAGCTTAAAATGGAAAATAGGTTGAACGGTTCGCAGTTGAGCTGGAGGAGATGGAGACCATACGAGGATGCCCAATAGGAGGAAGCGGGAAGCCCATCCGAAAGAGGTGGGAAGTATGATAACTAGGAGGAAGTTTCATAGACAGAGTGCAGAAGATGAGAAAAGAGTGCTAGAGGAAATGAACCTTATACACATAAGAGAACCCCCAACTGATTCAGGATAGCACATATTCGAGAGTTGTTTTAAAGTAGGAAGAATACCCCCACGATCATTCAGATGAATTAGATTCATAAGGATATGAGGCTGGTATATGAGGAACCACAGTGGAACAGAGGTATGAAAATTGAAGGATGTAATGAAGGCCCTCATGATAGATTTTGAATTTTCATTGATGATAAAGATAAGGTAGAGCACGTGCATGAAGAAAAGTTACTCTAGGTGGAGATTGCACAAGAATGAAGACAATGAAGAAAAAGGGTATTCATCTCATCATAAGGAACTAATAGATCATGGGTAAATGTGAGTAAGAGGCGCGATAGCATTTTAGTGGAGAAGGCCATTTGTACTATGAGTGGACAAGCCATGCGTAATTCATGTTTAAGAAACCTCGTGGAAGCGCTGGGAATTTTTTAGAGGCAGTTCAGTATTCTATTTGCCTAAAATTGAAAAAATATTTTCTTAGGGGTCAGGTTCATCTACATTTGAAAACATCTAGCTATAAAAACCTAGGTGATTTCCTAGGCGTATGGGTAGTATACTACCACCAGTACCTTACTAAGTTACTACTAGTTGAGATATCCGACATATCATAATCCATGATACTTGCATACTCTAAGCACCAGTAGAACAGTGACTTTTTAACTGTATAGTAGTTTCCATTGGGGCAACATATCTTATTATCAATGTGTGACTAACAATTTTCTGAAGCACGACAGAGTTTTACGTGGATGGCCAAAGTAGATATTGATCTTACGCAACAAGAAGTCTGGTTTTGACACCCAAAAAGAACTCTTGGCTGATTCACGACTATAACTCTTTGTTGACGTGCGACATAAATATTCTGTTGACATGTGACAAGAACTATTTTTTGAAGCATGACTTATTAATTTGCTGACTGACACACAAAGGTTTTCTTTGGGCTACAAGGGTTTGATTTTTGACGACAAGAACTGCTCTTGTTGACATATGATTGAAATTTCTGTTGACATATGCAAAGGGTGTTTTCTTTGACACATGACAAGTATATTTGTTGACTGATGATGTAACATTTACTGATCCATTGACAATCATTTTTTGGAACACGCGAGAAGGAGAATCAACTGGTTGACGTGACAAGGTGACTTTGGTTGATGCGTGACACAGTTTGTTGTTGCTTATCTTGAAGTGTGACAGGGAACTGTTTCTCTGATGCAGTGACAAGGTGTATTTGTTGACGCACGACTCAAAGCTGTTGATGCACAAAAAATTTTCAACTTAGTCATTCAAAACAATGAAAGGTGCTAGTGCTCAGAATGAGAAGACCCAAAAAGTAACTAAGAAATCTCAGAAGTCTTTGTTCAAGTATTTTGGAAACTCTGCTACTACAGATACCGCAACCGCCAGCACCCATATAGCTACCACTGGAAATAATGAGAGTACAGACTATGTGGAAGGTAATATTGAGGTGGACATGCATTCTGTATAGTATCAACCAAATGACACCTATGATGATACCATGTCAGATCTTGAAGATATACCTGTTGGGATGGTAGAGCTTGAAGATATTCCTATTGAGGTGAAAGTAGGATTGCATCAAGATATCACACATATAAATACTTAGAAAAATGGAACTCAAAAATCAAATGTAAATTTTGGTTCATGAAAGAGGAAAGAAGATGATTTTGGTAATGCTCAAAATTATACTCATAATAGTAAAACATTGAAAATGAACAAAAGTATGTGGACACTTTGGAGGACATACAAGTTTGACTGGGTTGTAAAATTTCCATTTATAGAACCTGTACAGCTAGCTAATTTTGAAGAAATCTCATCTAAATGTACATGTACAATATGTACGTGGAAATTGGGAAAGCAAAAAAAAATGCAACTGAAGCTGACACTATTGAAAAACACTGTGGAAAATAATATTTGACAGTAACGGGGAAAGATGGCCAAAAAATCAAAACACACAGGTGGAAAAATGAAAAAGAATGCATGCATGTTAAATACAAAGAAGATTATGAATTAGAGTAGAAAAATGTATACATCTTGTGGAAAAGGGGAGGAACGATCACATCACAAATTGGTAAGATGAATCAATCAAATCTGCATGCAAAACTCATACAGTTCTCTACTTTATTTCACATACTTAAGAAAGGAAGACCGATTTTAGATTTTCATTGATTTCAAAGTTTTATATCAATATAATGGAATGCACAACGTTCCTCAATCTCATTGGTCTGATAGTAGTGCATGGGAAATGGAAAAAATGCCTTTCTATGATAGAGAAGGAAGATTTGAAAGAGAATGCAAAAAATCAAAGTTTGTCTCTCTTTCAATTGATGAAGTGACAACACTCAGCAACACTTCATGGGTATGTATCGACACCTATAATTAATAAAATCATATGAGGACAACTCATCTACCAGATGTTATGAAAATGGTTGAAAATTGTAATGCCGAAAACCTACAAAAAATAGTTGTTTCTCATTTGAAAGATATTGTTGGAATGACTGATTATGAAATTGCTACAAAGTTGGTATGCATGGGAAAAGATGGTGCATTAGTCATGCAGGGTCACTGAATAGGGTTGTGTGTTAGATTGTAAACAACAGTGGCCCCTTATATGCTAGCAATTCACTATATGGCTCACTGAATGAATTTAGCGTATAAAATTGTTAATCAACTATGAAAATGTTGCTAAAGTAGAAGACCTTATAAGAGAACTTCATGTCTATATGGCAAGCAGCCCAAAGTGATTTCTTGAGTTTGAGAAATTCACAATTAGAATTATAGATGGCAAAAAAATTCTAAAGGATGTTGAGACGAGATGGATTTCTTTGTATGAAACTACATGCAGATTTCATGAGGAGTATCCTTCGTTGGTTGGTTTCATACACAAATATAATCTTGAAGCTGATAGGGTGAGGGAATTTTTGTTCCATTTAACTAATTTGGAGACATTGCTTACATTGGTTGGTATTCTTCTAATGTTGTAGGAGATCAATACATTGCTGAAGCATGCACAAGGGGAGATTAATCTATATTGTGGATTTTATACGGATGAGAAAAATGGTATGTCAAAATCTTGATATCTTGTACACTTCCCAAGATAGTTTTGATACACATGTTTTCAAGAATTGGAAAGCTTTATTAGATCTTAAGAATCCTAATAACTATTTGAGATTTAATATCCATGATCACCTATGCATCAATGTTAATGGGAGTGACATACCACTGCAAATTTTGCAAAAATGTCAAGATATTAAAAGATCAGAAAGAGAAGAAGTTCCTGTGACACATAATCTCTTTGATTCTGTTACAGTTGAAAAAAGTAATAAAGCTTAGAAAAATTTTAGAATCCTTATCATCAAAAATTACAGAACATTTCTCGAAAGATAAAATTCTTGAAGGAATGGGTGTGATGAATCCTAATTTTTGAAATACTGAAGGTGCTCGTGCAGAATTTATAAGAAATCATTTCCATAAATCCATGGGTATAGTAATGTAACATTTCACAAATACTTCATAGGTCAAGGGTATGGAAATAAAAGGTATACTGAATTTTGATTTATTAAATTCTCAATTAACATTTTTTTCAACAACAATGAAGAACCAATATAAAAATCTAGACAAACCTTTTGAGAGTGGTGTTATTACAAGGCTCTGACGAGGAATCTATCAAATTACTATCCTATAAGAAGACATTAGTGAATATTTCAGATTATATGATTTATGCCAAACAATGATTTTGGGGTCTTTGGAGGATGAAAGGGTTTTTAGTGCTTTATAATTTATAAAATCAAATTTGAGAAACATGTTGGATAAAAATATAGAAAGTTGCATGAGGTGTTATGTTTCTCGCTACTCCTTGGAAACCTTTCCTTTTGACAGAGAAATTACGCATTGGAATTCCCTTTCTGATAGAAGAGGTGTAAATAATACAACTACAAGTACAATTGTTCCTAACGATGAGACTGGAATTGGTGTGTTGTCACACTCTATAGAAGAGAACATCGACTTTGAAGAATCTATTGATAATGGATTGTTTCAGCTTTAAATAGGTATCTCCTTGACCTTAATTTTATTGTTTGTCACCTTACATTTCAATTGTGTTTATTTATTCAATTAAATATTAACATATTCAAATATAATATTTTGTAGTTAGATGTAATAGTGAACACAATTGTAACTCTACAAATGTAAATATTGACTGAGGAGATTTTTTAACATATTTTGTTTCAGCTCTTATTATCATTAAATATGTTACAGGTATATTTATTTACATTTATTTAAATACAATTATTTATAAAAAACTATTTTATAGAATTATTATTTTGGATTTTTCGAATACCAATTTTTGTTTTTACATGCATTTGTCGAATACTAATTTACAAGGCCTTCAGATTTCAAATCTGCATATTCTTCCACTATTATACTCTTCAAGACTTCTAGACTTGTATTTTTCAAACATGTACATGTTATCATTTGCATTTTCTTTAATCTATATGTTTCTTCCTTAATCTACTCAATCATTATTTCATCTTGTTTTCTTGAAAATGTGGGTTGATATCCATTCGAGGAAGCTCTCACTTCTTGGGAATGACAATGTCAGGAAACTCACCCATCTATATACTAATCCATTTTTTGTGTTGATTTTTCTTGAAAAGAAGGCCATCTAGCATGCTACAAAGGATGATTTCTTATTTTCCTTCCATATGCTTTATCACAACCATCTAAAAGAGAAGAGGTAGCTTAAAACCTATCATATGATATTGCTTAAGTTTGTACAATTATGTTTAATTTATTTTTGTATTTGCAAAATGCTTTGATGAATTTTGTGGGATGAATATCAAATTACATGTAAAAATCACACATTCAAATTTTACAATTAGAGAGAGGAAGAATTTTCTGTATTAAGATGTTTCTATCATAACACATTCCAATTTTTCTTAAAACAATTATCCATTATCATCATCCATAATCATGCTTGAAGCTAAATCTATGTCCACATACGATTCATCATCATCCATATCTATTTTAATTTCATCATATCATTGATTCATTATAAGCAGAGAGAAGAATATTTTGAGAAGTTTTAAATGCGAAGAAACTTGATACCGATTTCTAATTTTACAAGTAGAGAGAAGAAGATTTCACTGTATTAAGATATATTTGTCCTAAGACATTCCAAATTTTCTTTAAACAATTATCCATTATCATTAACTATGATCGTGCTTGAAGCTAAATCTATGTCCACACAATTCATCATCATCCATATCTATTTTAATGCCAACATTCACATCTAATGTCATCGTATCATTGATTCATTACAAGTAGAAATAATAAGATTTTGAGAAGGTTTAAATGTGTAGAAACCTGATATAGAGTTTGAATTTTACAAGTAGAGAGAAGAAGATTTTACCGTATTGAGATGTCTTTCCTAACACATTCCAATTTTTCATAACAGAATTATCCATTATCATCATTCATCATCATCTATATCCATTCTAATGTCATCATATCATTACAAGTAGAGAGAAGAATATTTTGAGAAGGTTTAAATGTCTCTGACGTACGACATTCCAAATTTTCTTAAAACAATTATATATTATCATCATCCAAATTCCACGATCGTGCTTGAAGCTAGCTATTAAATCTACGTCCACATACAACTCATCATCATCCATATCTATTCTAATGTCATCATCCACATCCAATGAAATCATCATTACAAGTAGAGAGAATATTTTGAGAAAATTTAAATGTGAAGAAACCTGATACAGAGTTTGAATTTTACAAGTAGAGAGAAGAAAATTTAACTCTGTTAAGATGTCTCTATCATACCACATTTAAAATTTTATTAAAACAATTCATTAACCATTATCATAATGCCATCACATTCATATCAAACATAAACACCACATACAAGCTAGAAATTCTATATATAATATATAATAAGATATAAAAAATCCATATTATAAAAGTAATTCAAATTTTGAAACGCCATCACATTCAAGTTTCATACTTCAATATATAAATTATTTCGAATCTTCAAATGCCATCACATTCAAGTTTCATACTTCGATATATAAAGTATTTCAAATTTTCAAAATTTCAACCCTCAATCATGAAAATTTTCCCCAGACAAACTAGCATCTTCTGTACCCCTTTCCCCAATGGATTTCTCTCATGTACTCTTTTTCTTGAATAATCCTAGAACAAATCAGATCTTCCGCAGCACTGTTTAGATTCTTTATGATTCTTTGTTCTTCCTTTTTTGCATCTCCATGGGATAGCAAAATTTGCATCTACAACTTCCTTGGTTTTGAATAAATTTTCAGGGTCAAATCCATTCGCTTTAATTATCCTGCTTCAATGTATTGTTTTGTTTGTTAACCAAAACAATATTTTCGTTCAAATTCTTTGCTGTGGATAAAATTTTCTTTACGGTTTCCAAGTGAACTTGGAAAAGATTTTCTTGACTCTTCAAATTTTCATATTTCAACTACAAAAAAAATTAGTGATCTCAATTAAACATATTACTAAAATAAGAAAAGGTCAAAAAATTAACAAAAAATATTTATTTTGAAGTGATAATACTTACAACCACTATATCTCTTTCGGCATTTTCAATTTCTAGCAGATCCTTGTTCTTAGACCATTTGTTAAAATATGCCTGGGCTTCAACACTAATAATTTTCCAATTTGTTGTAATGCTTTATCCAAAATATTCATCTTTATAGTTGTTGTTATACATGAAAGTCCCACCTTCTTACTTGGGTAAGTAAGGAATCAATCTTCGTAGGTTGATTGTAGACTGCATCATATAAACTATCCCTTTGCCAATAATTTTCAAAATGACTTATTATCTCATTAATTAGTAACTTTTTCCCTTGTCTCCCATTCTGTGTGAGATGACCGATATGAGGTACAATAAAATCATAGGAGATGAGGATTGAAAATCATAACCAATAAAGTTCTCTAAAAGAAATGGTAGCAACTGTTCACTAGTTGTATCTGAAGAAGATGATCTTGTTGGAGGGGTATGGAGGGATTTTGGGTTGATCATCGTCTTGCTACTTGTTTCTTGCCTTTGTGTTCCCTAATCCTATTTGTAATAAAATAAATCAATTTTAAAATATTGAAATCGAAAGTGAAATGTAAAAAAAGTTGAATAAATTATGTTGAAATAGAAATATACCTGTTGGCCTTGAATCATCTCACGTGTATTAAAAAATCCTGTTGGGTCATTGCTATCAATTCCCAAGTAATCTTCATCTAAAGTTATATTATTTAAAACTGATAGGACCTGGTTGCACTAGGGCAAGCCACCGAGAGAGAGGGTTGGAATTCGAAATGAGGAGGCAATGTTTAGTGTCCTACTAGGGCCAAAGGAATTGGCATGCATTTACCAATGTTATTTTTTCCTGAACCTCTGGTTGGCATTTTGAATCATAATGGTGGAGGATGTGGTAGGTGCCACTGTTTGTACAGATGGCGAAGGACTGCAATGTACTGAAAAGTCCAAGAAAATTCAACAAAATCATTACTAAATCATATGAAAATATGTTATAAGTATGTAAAAACTATGAAATTATATGAAAAATATTCAAAACTTGTACTAAAGCAATAAAATCATACCTTGTTGTTGAGGGGTAACCTTTCGTTGTAAAGGTTGAGGTGGACATGTTGGAGTAGTAATTGGTTGTGTTTGAGTTGTGTGTGGATTGGGATTGCTGAGCAGGGTTATTGAGAATCAACAATTGCATGCGATTGAACTGAGTGAGTTGGCGAAGATGGTTGAGAAGCACGCATGTATAGTCCAAAGTCCCTGTAAGTGCAAACAACATTCGATTGCATGTCAATTCAATATGGTAAATGGTAAATTGTAAATATGAAAATGTGAATTTGTAAATAGTAAATTTTAGGGTATTACTGTCTCATTCATTTAACTAATGCAAACTATTGGGGGTTCGGCAATGAGTGAACTTCCATTTCAGATTGTGAATCTGCCGATGCCTCAGCGTGTTGTTGGCCTCTTCCTCTTGATGCCTCTTTTTTGGAAGGGCCTCCAAAAATCTTCTTTGCATACGGTCAAGATTTAATAATATTCAGAAGTATATAATGTTAGTACTGCATAAAGATGTAATCACAATTACATAATCAAGACAATAACCATACTAAAGTCTAATGTTGAAATATAAACTATATACCTATTGTTCTTCAAAAGGAATTGAAAAATTCTTCATTGTCTCATCCATGCAAGTAGGAATTGGTTTGTCTTTTAAATTAAAAAGAGCCTCGTAATAAAATCCAAGGAGATAGTTTGTGGATTGAAGTGACTTGGTTTTTCAGAAAGCAATTACACTTATAATGTCAACTTTTAATTTTATTGGATTAAAACGGTTCCCCAATCAAATTTTTAGCTTTTTAATCGTTAGTAAAAATGTATACAATAGCCTATTTTGGTATATCTGTTTGGCTGACCCTGTCAAAACAATTCTTGTCTTGAATGAAGGAGATCATAGCAGCAAATAAAGTGGTGTGTAATTCCTTGTGTATCCACACCACGTATGGATTTATTGAAATGAGTTGTAAATTCCTAAACAAGTCACTGGAATTACTATCAATTTGAATTATATCAAAATCAGAAACTGAATACCAAATGAAAATTGAAAACAAATTAACACATACAATCAACATAGAACCATCGAAATTCGATTCTAGGTACTTCTTATCATCTTCAACGAGTGTTGTCCTTCGTTGTAACAATGGGGGAAATTTTTTAATGGGAGACCTGTTAACTGATGAATTTCAGCTAGATCGATACCGAATTAAAACATTCGACCATCGTTCACTGTAACAGTAAACGGACCGTCGTCTGTATTGTACTGAGGATAGAAGGTAGTTCATAATGTCATGGTCTGTTTTGAAATGGGGCATCCTAATGAGACCACCTAAGTCACATGCATCAAGCATATCCTTGTATTTTGTATTCATTTACAAAATCGTCTGAATGTGGGGGCACAACAAGTTCTTGTATTGTATCTTGCCCTTGGGTAGGGCTTGTGGGTTGACCAATGCCTCGTTAACCTAATTTTTCATTGGATCTTGGTCTTGAGCTTGGGTTGCACTTGCAGTATCCATTGTACTTGAGCTTGATTAGAGTATCTTGTGTTTGGTTACACTTGGTTGCACCGTTGGTGGAGTGACGTACGATTCCTGTAGCAGTAAGTGTCTGGGAGAACGGAGAAAATTTGGGAGCCGAAAAGTGTAAACATGAAAATGAGGGGAAGAGGGGTATTTATAAGACAAAATTAGGGTTTCTCGAGACTTAGGCACATGAACAATGAGACTTTGTTGATCGTGTGAAAAAAACAGGGTTGTTGTCCCGCATGTCAGCAAATTTTGTTGACGTGCGACAACAAGTGTTGTTGTCACGTGTCATACAATTTTTTTTGACATGTGATGATCAACAAGGGTTGCTTTCGTGCATCAATAAAATTTGTTGACGCACAATAGAAACATGTGTTATCATGCATAGAAAAAATTTACTGATGTGAAACAACAGCATTTGCTGTCGGGCATCAACAAATTTTGTTATCAACCAATAGCAAGATTTTTTTGTCACGCATCATCAACTCTTATTGTCATGTGACAACTAAAGTTTTTTGTCCTATAAAAGAGTTATTGTTGTGTGTTAATAATCATACAACACTCACTATCGAGCAATAACTATGCATCAACAATGAATAATACATGTTTTTCTGTGTCTGCATAATTTTTTTTTCTTTAGGGTGCTCAATCTCACTCAAATAATATCAAGAAAAAATTCCGTTCTCAAAAATTGGAAAATTCACATTTATGTGAAAGTGGTTCTAAGTATATTTGTCAGGGATTTTCCACCTCCATTTTACCAGAGGCTTCTTAGAATTAACCATGGTGCATACCATTAGAGAGTGTTATCAGTAAGACTATAACGGAAGTCCTTGAATAATAAGAAAGCATTAGAATAAAAAGCCATAGCTAGATGATAATGTTTGAGGTGCAAATAGGGATTCACAGTACTATCAAAGCATGAAAATGTAGGCATAATGAAATCCTTAGGGAAGGCCAAATTGTGAAAAAAATTTCAAACAATGTTACCATGTCAAGAATTGTTTATCGATAAAGGTATAGTAGGATTTTCTTTCAAGTGTGAGATACTTGAGATGATATTGTAATTGACCTACGACATGCATGAGTGATAAGATTTCCTGTTATGGAAAAATAGGATACGGAGATAATGTATTGAGTGGTTGTAGCTTTCCATTATCAGTGATCATAGTTATATCAGGAGAATAAGTAGGAGATTTCTATACTAAGGGAACACTAGAAATAGGTTCTAAATAAGTGGTAGGAATAATATCAAAAGTTTTATTAGGAAATGATTAAATAGAAGGATGTGAATTATATGTGTTATTAGAGAAAATCTTAGGAGAAGATGAAAGAGGGGTGGAAAATTCACATTATGTTGTATGAAAATAAATAGAATTATTACTACCATGTGGTTCATTAGTATTAGACAAAGAATCAAATGCAAGAATCTCACTATGTGGATCATCAACATACAATGAAGGATAAATAACATGTGATGCAATATGGGAAACATTTTCAACAATAGGAGTATGAGATGAAACTATAGCATCATCATGACTACTATGAGGAGAAATATCATGGACATGTGTATTTGTATCTTGTTGTTGTGCTAAAGCATTATATCTAGATCAAGCATATAATTTATAACAACATCATCTCAAATTTCATTACTAATTTCAAAAGCTGGAGTATGGCTAAATGAAGAACAAGCCTATAATGAGTAAATATTTCCAGATCATCAATAAGGCCAACATCAATATGATCAAATTTAAGTGACATAGTGTATTGATGAGATAAGGGTTGTCTTTGAGTATCATCAATAAGAACAAGATTGCGATATAGAGAAGTAAGTTTGGCTATGGTAGTGCCATCATAAATAGGATTGACATAATGAGGCATGAAAAACTTAGGAGGATAAGATCTATCCTTAGTCATTAGGGTTTGTAGTGGATCCTAGGGAAAAGATTTCTAAGCTATGGTGTATAGAGCCAATGTGGAGTACTATCATAACGCGACAAAGGAGATGGTATGGACAAGATGGAGGGGGTACACAAATAATAATCTTCTGTGGTGGATGAATAATGACCTTAGCTCTAGATGGAGGATCTAAGTTAGTTGGAACAACATCGCTCTTACGTGAAAGTGGTGATATAGACCGTTCACAATAGTGAGATCCAAAGGAAATGACACCGTTATCTTACAATTCTTGTAATCGATCATGAAGGGTACAATAGTCATTGTCATGGTGGCCATTAATATGATGAAATTTGCAATATGGCCTATCATGTTTGAGTTACAAGCGATGAGGTTGATGATGTTTATTTGAAGGTAAGTAGATAAAAAAAATTCAAGCAAGGCACATAACACATCATGAGGCCTAGTATGATGTGAAAAGTGTAATGGATCTCAAGAAGGAGATGTAGAAGTATGAGGTGGATTCTGACGGTGTGGAGGAGAAAAATGACACTTTTTCAATGGAGTAGAATGAACTTTCTTGCGAGGTGTAGGAGATGGATACCTATGAGGATGCTCAATAGGAGGAAGTGGAGAAGAAATAGATGATGCATGGGTAAGATAACTTGGAGGAAGCTTTATGACATGTGTAGATATGATATCATGTTCTAGATCAATGAAATTATAACATAAGAGTGTGAATGCTTCACATGTCTCATATTGCAAGAGTTTTTTTAAAGCAGGACTAAGACCATGACAAAAGATAAATTACTTCTCTAATTCTATGGGATTAAAGACTAATTGATGGATGTAAGCATTGAAATGTAAGATGTAATCCATGATAAGTTTTGTTTTTCCTTGATATAAGAGAGGTATACAATCATGTGTTACTCTAGGGCCATTTTTATGAATGAATCGACGAAGAAAAACTTCTTCCATCTCATCATAAGTATTGATAGATCTAAAGGGTAAATGTGCATACCATTAGAGTGTGTCATCAGTAAGACTAAAGGGGAAGGCCTTGAATAATAAGAAATCATTAGAATAAGAAGACATAGCTAGATAATAATGTTTGAGATACAAATAGGGATTCACAGTTTCGTCAAAGCATGAAAATGTAGGTATAATGAAATCATTAGGGAAGGCCGAATTGAGAATATTTTTTTGGACAGGGTTACCATGTAAAGAATTGTTTAGTGATAGAGGCATAGTAGGATTTTCTTTCATGTGTGAGAGATTGGACATGAGATTATAATTGACATACGACATGCATGAGTGATAAGATGTCTTGTTATGGAATAATAGGAGATGGAGATAATGTATTGAGTGGTTGTATCTTTCCATTATCATTATCATAGCTATATCATAAGAAGTAGAAGGAGATTTTGATTTTAAGGGAACACTAAAGATAGTTTTCAAATAAGTGGTAGGAATAATATCAGAAGTGTTATTAGGAGATGATGAAATAGAAGGATGTGAATCATATATGTTATTAGAGACAATATCAGGAGAAGATGAAAGAGGGGTGGAAAATTCACATTATGTCGTTTGAAAATTAATAGAAGTATTACTACCATGTGGTTCATCAGTATCAGACAAAGATTCAGATGCAAGAATCTCGTTATGTGGATCATAAACATAAAATGAAGGATAACTAGCATGTGACATAATATGGGAAAAATTTTCAACAATAGGAGTATGAGATGCAACTATAGCCTCATCATGACTACTATGAGAGCAATATCATGGATAGGTGTATTCGCATGTTGTTTTTGTGCTAAAGCATTATCATCTAGATTAAGCATATAATTGATAGCAACATCATCTAAAATTTCAGTACTAATTTTAGAAGTTGGAGTACGGCTAAATTTAGAACAAGGCCTTCAACGAGTAAAGGTTTCCAGATCATCAATGAGGCCAACATCAAAATGATCAAATTCAAGCGACATAGTGTATTAACAAGCTAAAAGTTGCTTTTGAGTATCATCAATAAGAATAGGATTGTGATATAGAGCAGTAAGTTCAACTATGGTAATGTCATCATAGATAGGATTGACACTCAAATTAGGCATGAAAAACTTAGGAGGGTAAGATCTATCCTTAGCCATTAGGGTTTGTAGTGGATCATGGGGAAAAGAGTTCTAAGCTATGGGTTCACCAAATGATTTAATAAAATCTAAATATTTTACTAAAAATTTGAAAGCAAAAATGTGCTATAACTAATACATTATGAAATAAAAATGATAGGAAATTTTATTTTATTTTATATGAAAGTAAATGCAAGAGATAGGGAATTTATTTGGATTTTTCTTATCCCGAAGTGAGTCTGGATAGGAGAATGTGATGGAACAGGAGTGTAGATTGTCTCAACCAAGCTCAAGAAAATGCAGATCTGTGGATTTTGGTCGGATTGAGGTACCTAGAGAGGGACTTGGTAATGCACCCTAATTAATGACTCAATCCATTTCACAAGTTTAGTAGGATTCTAGTATAAATCTTCTAAAAAAATTTCACTAGAGGATCATTTCATGCCCAAATAGGCTTGTAGTTTGATATCTCTTCTTGGTTTACCTTAAGTAATTCACATGAACCTCATGCCCTACTAGGCACCATATAAGCACCTTGCTATAGTCACTCAGTACTCATTTAGTTATCCTTTCAAATTCACTTGTACTTACCTAGTTATCCCTTCCTTACAAATTTCTTAGCTAACTCATGTGGCTCAAACATGAAAAAATTTCTTCCTAGCTAACTGCATTCTAGGTCCTTAAAAAAATGTCACTTTCCTCACTCATACCCATATATTTATAATGCTACTCAAAAGGTCTATTGAACTCCAATAGCTCCCTTTTCCATTTCAAAATTTCTCACAAAATCTCACCACCAAACTCTTTATAGTTCTCTTTCTTTATCACTTTTTGCATTTTAGATCTCAAACCCTCAACTAGGTCTTACAAGGATGATTGTCATGCATAAATATTACTGTGGATGGTTTTAAGATTGAATGAGTAGAAATTTTTTCACCCATTGAATCATTTCACCTTACCTAAAGTTTCAGGTTTGAGTTCAAGAGCTAGATGCAACTTCCTTTGTAGATTTACCTTTTCCAATATGTCTCCAAACTGTGTGCACAGTCACATCCACATCTGGTAAGAAAGTATCCAATTTCAACAGCTAAAATTAAAAAATTCTTTTTGAATATCCTTAAAGACATATTCAAGATATACTCTTCCAAATTTCAGGGTGAAATTCCATGTTTAGAGCTTCCAATTATTGACCCTAGTAGGAGGTATGTGATGACATGAGAGCACGAAATGGAATACCAAATACAATAAGATATTTTTTTATCCTTAAAATATTTATTGTATCTTCTTAATGGCCTCCCACACATGACAAGAATGACAGTGACCTCCCAGGATTGTAAAATTCAATATTATACTTACATTTTCCTTATCTCTAAGTGTCTACTCAGGGTTTTGATCCCTTGACCCTCATGTTTTAAAGTTACAAGTTCTTCACATTATTCAATGAATATCCACACTCTAATCATTTATATTATTAATAAAAGTTACCTTGAGCACATCAGTACATTCAAGTGCTCACTTCACAAATAACAAGCTACAATATCTTAAAATGAAGGCATCGCAGTCACAGGTTCATAGTCTTGAAGAATAATAATTATGCAAAGGAGTTAACCTGGTGGAATTAAATCTTTAAGCCATACAAGATCATGATTAAACTTCTCGTACTCATTTCTACTAAGGATCCACTGATATCTTCAGCAAAATGTTTATTAACAAACTTTTACAATCACATATCACCGTTAAAGTTGCCAAGAAACTCGTAACTTAACAAAATAGATAATAAACCTTCTAAATGATATTTATCACTTTAAAATTCATGTAATTAAAGAGGAATCATGAGTAGATAAGTTCCTAAAAAATATTATAGCCACCAACTAATCCTTGCAAATATGTGATCATGGCTACAATCAATCATAAACTTGGAATCATATTAACAAAATAGAGATATCAGCTTTTCTTGACAACATTGCAATGAAAATTCTTCCTTTCTTGTTTCTAAGTGTGTGGAAAAGGATTTTTCTCATACTTAAATACCAAACTTTTCTTCCTACAAACACATACATAGTCATCATTCTATAAAATAGAGTTCCAAGTTATTAAGCCAATCCATTCAAACTCAGATTCTTCATCCTTTTCTAAATTTCCTCCTCGATAAATAACCTTCCTTTCATTGCAAGAACATAAATAAATAGATAATATGCATGCAATATAACTCAGTAGTATTCATACAAGAACATTACATCAAAAACAAAGACAAGTATGTCTATTCACAGTCTAAATTTCATACAAAAATACTAAAATTTATTCACTTCAGGACTCTCTCTTTCCTCCCATGAGGAATACCTTCCTCTCTTTCATCCCCCACTCCCTTGGAGGATCATTAACTATTTCATTTGAATTATATTGATTAATTTCATTCACTTTCATGTTTTTCCAAACCCTAACTAAATCAACTATGACCTTTATACATAACTTTACACACATCAAGAAGCCATGTTACATTATTTTTCATTATATGAACATGAAATCACTACAAGGATATGTATTTTACTCATCTAACTACTAACATTCCTTTAACAAGCTCACTAGACTTCTTTACATGTTTTAAAAGTTCAAATTTGAAAATGGAGGGAAACTTGTGTTTTGAATTCTTGAGTAACTTGACTCCAATTTTCCACTAGTTATTGCATCCTTATCCCTCGCTCATGACTTAGGGGCTATTATTTACCTTCTTTAATTCCATACACATGATTAGGAGAATATTTTTCCATTGTTATAACTTCTTCCCTTGATGGTCCTACATCATACACCCAAGGTGGGTAAACAATTCTTCACAAAGCTTGTTTGAGTAATCATGTCTTCTGATGAGTCTTCATTTTATTTACATTATATGTCCTTTCTCTTTCCACTCTCAATATCATTTTATTTTTCATAGCCACTTGGGTCCCATAACTTATCCTTTATCCTTGTATTTTCTTTAACATTGCTTCTTTTCTTCTTGAATTGCATCTTTTCCCCCATTATCTTCATGTTGTCATCCATTATACCTACACAAACAATCATAACAATAACAAATATAGAATTTTCTTCATCCTCCATCACTTCTTTCATCCATTTTTAGTGCATTTTATTCATGTAATAACCTTGTTCTTTGCCAAAGTATACACTTTCTTGACTTTTTTCTTATTCTCTATCATTATTTATCACCTCAAGATACTTTAAATCTGTACTTTGTTTGTATTTGTTCTTCATTTCCAAAGAAATCAATTTTATCTCAGCAGTAACTTTCCTTATCTCTTCATTTTCCATTACACTAGACAAATTGATCTATTTTACTCATGCAAAACTGATTATTATGCTTCTTAAATTCATCATTCCCATCCATCCACTCATTTTTTCTTATTTTATGATTCTTAAATGTACTAGTAGAGTACTTTGGCACAATTTGTAAGAATTCACTTAAAAAATATTCATTATCAAGAAAAAAACCATCAAATGCAATTATCTTTTCTTAATTCTTGTCTTTTATACCTTCTTAGGAGTTAATGATCCCTTCTATCATTCACATTTCTTCTCTTAACATGAAAATGTCTTCTCCATCCATGACATCATCAAAATTTGGGATTCCATGTTCATCTTCTTTGGCACAATCTTCATCTTTATTCCATGTTTGTTCTTCATTTTTGTAAGAGAATTCACCAAAATTCGAAGTAGCTTCTTTTTTCACTTCTTTGAATGTTGTGTATTTTTATTTCCTTGCTTCATTTATTTATTTCAAGTTACCATAATCAATTTCATCATCAAACCTTTCAAAATCACCCTCATACCTAGAAGTTTTCCTTGAACTTATTCTTGAATTTTTGTATTCTTCTATAGAATGCTTGGCTGCCATTCTTGAAGTGGTTCCTTCATGCCATCTTGTCCTCTTGAACTAGTGTTCACCTCATTTTCCATGCATTTTTGTAGTATGTTCATTTCATTCTTGGTCTTGACTATCCATCTTTTTTGTTCCATATGTTTGGGCTAAGTTCTAGTTCTCACATCAACTTCTTGCTTACATTTATAGATTTAATTTTAACTTATATCAACTTTTTATTCTAATTTTTCTTGTAGATTTGAATTGGAATCTTGGTAATTATACTCTTCACTTGCATTCTCCTTAAGCTAGCTTCACTATTTTTGCACTTCCTATAAGCCACATAGGCACAATGTACCCATGCTTTACACTCTATTTTGAATGATAAACTTGGTGTTTTCTCTTAGCATATTCCCTCTTTCTCTTGGTTTCATTATAAATGGATTTGATACCTCTTTCTTCTTCTTTTCCAGACTATAAAATTTTATGTCTTCCATATTTCATTTTTAGCATCCTTTTCTTGCTCACTAACAATTTCCTTTTATTTAAAATAGCTTTCCCATGCCTCATAGAATGAAATTTTGTTTTCATAGTTCTCTTTTTCAAGTTTAACATCTTCCATTTTGTCTTCTTTTCTTTATATCAATTGTACTTGCATTATCTTAGTTTCATCTTCTTCTAAATGTGCTTCATTTGACATTATTTTTATCCATTTTGAAGTATTTTTCTTCACTTTCATCATATTTTTATTCATACCTACAAGTACCCATTCAAACATATAGTTAGATAACAAAAAATAAAGCCCATAAGGCCCACATAACAGTCCTCTTCATCTTCACTTCTTATTTTCTCTTTTCTCATTCTCTTCTTCACAGAACATCTCATTTTCCTTCCCTCTTTCATTAGTGCCTTTCACTATTTCTTTCTCTAAAGCCATCATATTTTTAATGGTGTTGAAGATGAAAGTAAATTTATAATGAAGAATGTATGATAAATATTAAAAATGTGTGTATACATCGATTTGAATGATGTTGAAGATGAATATTGTATGTGTGAAAAGTGTATGATATGATAATAGGTGTAATTCTAAAGAGAACAACACAAATGAGATGATAAATGGATTTGGGAAGCTATAAATGTGATGGAAAGCATGCGAAGTGTATTAGTTATAAGAATTAGTGCAAATAATGACTATAGTGAAGTATGTGATGAGGAATTACCATAATCAGTAATCTAAAAAGGTGAATAGGTAATTCATTTGGTTATTGTGTGAGTGTGATTTTGAGCTATGAGTGTGTGAATATGACTCAAGTTATATAACCTCGATTGAATCAATTCAATATGGTGGTGGAAGTTGTGACATCATGTATGAAAGTTGAACAAGAAAGTGTGGTTTTTTTGAAAATTGTGATAATATTGACTTTTTTTGATAAATTTTCATTAAAAAAAAAAGTATTTTTGATTTTCTTAATGTTTTTGATTTGGACAAGAGAAGTGAAGGTTCTAGTGACCTTCAAGATACAAGCACCTAGGCATGGGTGTTATAGTCCTTCTTTTCAGCACTGGTGACCCAGAAGGCTTGATTTGAGCCTATAGTGTAGGAAATGTGAAATGTGATGGGTGTGATGTTGGTGGTGATTGTTTTCACATGTATATGGTGTACTAATATAACGTTTTTTTTAAATTTGTGCTATGTAAAGGGATATTCATTCATAGGAGTGTTGTGGTGGCTGCCATTTGAGTACATTGTTTGGATTGGGTTTGTCAGATGATGAGTGGGATGTATTGGATTGTGCTATCTTGTGACACATAGCAAGGATGGGGGATGTACCCCTTAATATACTACTGATTACCACATTTTGTGACAGATGGTGTGAAGATTGCACATTTTGGTTACCGATGGGGAAGATGACTATTACATTAGAGGATGTGTACTGCATCTTGTGTTTTCCTATTGTTGGAAAGAGGGTTCGGATGATGACTATAGATGATCTACAAGGATAATTGAGGGTTGTAAGGAGGCATTTAATGGGGTCCTGTGTACACACCAAGGTCCATATTAGTTTGGGCACTATATTGAGGTCAGGGGTTTTGTGATTGTGGAAATTTATTTTCGTTGTCTCCATGCGACCTTCACCAAAGTCTCTTTCACCTTGGTTTATTGGTTTCTGTAGGTCTTCACCTAGGTGTTTTACACCATATTATTTTATCCAATTTTATCTGTTAGCTTCTTAACCTATCCTCCATTCAATTATTCACCACTTTTAGGTACATATATGCCTCAAAGCTTCATCAAAATTGATTAATCAACAATTTTTTTGGAATATTAAAGATTCAAAGTACTCAAAATATCAAGAAAGTCAAAAATTATCACGATTCACTAAAAGTTTAAGAATGATTCACTCTTCAAGGATCACAACAAAAATATTCCTCTTCAAGGCCTAACCACCTGTAATTTCATACCTTTGAGTAAAATATCACTACCAAGAAGTATTTGGAAATCACCTTAAGAAGTTTCTTTCCCACTTATTTCTCCTACAAACTTGTCTTATTCAACCCTAAAAATTACCCATTTCAATGTTAACACAACATATCACAAAAAAAATCATTTTTTGATACCAAAAAATATGTACCCCAATCAATGAATCAATCCATTTCACAATTTTAGTAGGCTTCTAGTAGTAATATTTTCAATCTGCACTAGAGGATCATTTCAAGCCCAAATAGGCTTGTAGTTTGATATCTTTCCTTGGTTACCTTAAGTAATTCACACGGTCCTCATGAAATACTAAGTACCCTATAAACACCTTGCAACATTCTAATCAGTCCTCATTTAGTTCATTCTCCTTTCAAATTCACTTGTACTTACCTAGTTCACCCTTACAAATTTCTTAGCGAACTCCTCTTTCTCAAACATGTAAATTTTCTTTCCTAGATTAATCAATGCTTCCTAACTCCTCTAACCTGTTCCAAAAATTCCAATCACCTTATATTCACCTTAAAATTAACTTAAGAAGGCTACAAGAATCAGATTTTACGAAAACACTTCCTAGACTACCTTTTAGGTCCTTAACATAATGTATCTTGCTTCAATCATACCCATAGATTTATAAGGCTACTCAGAAGGTCTAGTAAACTCCAATAGTTCCATTTTTACATTTCAAAATTTCTCACAAAATTTCACCATCCAAATCTTTATAGTTCTCTTGCTTTGTCACATTTTTCATTTTAGTTCTCAAACCCTCAATAGGTCTTACAAGGATTACTGTCATGCATAAATCTTAGTGTAGATGGTTTCAATATGGAATGAGTAGAAATTTGGGCACCTATTGAATCATTTGACATTCCCTTGAAGTTTTATTTTTGATTTTAAGTGCTAGATGAAACTTCTTTTGTAGAGTTACCCTTTCTAAAATGTCTCCAACTTGTGTGCATAGTCACAGTCACAGTCACAACTGGCAAAAAAATATCCAATTTCAACCGCTAAAATTAAAAATTTATTTTTTAATCTCCTTAAGGACCTATTCAAGATATACTCTACAAAATTTCAAGGCGAAATTCCATGTTTTGAGCTTCCAATGATCAAACCCTAGTAGGAGGTTTGTGATGACCCGAGAGTATGAAATGGACTACCAAATACAATAAGGTAATTTTTGATCATTCAAATACTTATTGTATCTTCTTAATGGCCTCCCACACTTGACTAGAATGACAGTAACCTCCTATAATTTTAAAAGGAAATATTAGAGTTATATTTTTCTTATCTCTAACAGTGTACTCAGGGTTTTTATCCCTTAAACCTCATATTTTAAAGTTACAATTTCTGCACATTATTCAAGGAATATCCAGACTTTAATCATTGATATGATTAAGAAAAATTACCTTGAGGACATCCATACCTTCAAGTGCTCACTTCAAAAATAACAAGATACAATTGATTACAATGGAGGCATCATAGTCACAGGTTCATAGTCTTGAAGAATAATAAGCATGCGAAGGAATTAACCTGGTGGACTTCAATATTTAAGCCATACAAGATTAGAAGTAAAATTATCATACACATTTATACATGAGGATCCACTGATATCTTTAGAAATATTCTTACTAAAAAAAATTCAATCACATATCACTGTTAAAGTTTCTAAGAAAATCCTAACTTAACAAAATAAAGAATAAACCTTCTAAATGATATTTATCACTTTCAAATTCACGCAATAGAATATGTATCATGATTAGATAAATTCCTAAAAAATATTACACCCACCAAATAATCCAGCAGGGATATAATCATTCATGCACTTGGAATCATATTCATAAAAATATATATCATTCTTTCTTGACAACATTGTAATGGAAATTCTTCCTTTCTTGTTTCTAAGAGAGTGGAAAATTATTTTCATTGTGATCAATACCAAACTTCTCTCCCTAAAAACACATACAAAGTTATCATTCTATAAAACAGAGTTCCAACTTATTAAACAAATCATTTCAAACTCTGATTCTTCATCCTTTTCTAAACTTTCTCCTCGATAAATAACCTTTCCTTCATTGTAAGAACACAAAGAACTATACAAGTATTTTTGTATGAAATTTAGTTTGTGAATAAACATGATTTTCTTTGTTTTTAATGTAATGTTCTTATATTAATACTTCTTAGTTATATTTCACCTCATGACTCTCTCTTTCCTCTCTATGAGGAATACCTTCCTCTCATTCAGCCCCCACTCCCTTGGAGGATCATTAACTATTTAATTTGAATTTTCTTCATTTAGTTCATTCACTTTCATGTGTTTTCCAAACCCTAACTAGCTCAACTATGACCTTTATACATAACCTTACACACATCAAGAAGACATATTACATTATTTTTCATTATATAGATCTCAAATCACTACAAGGATATGTATTTTACTCATATAACCACTAACATGCCTTCAATAAGCCCACTGGACTAATTTACATGTTTTTAAAGTTCAAATTCTAAAATGGAGGGAAACTTGTGTTTTGAATTCTTGAGCAACTTGACTCCAATTTGGCACTTATTATTACATCCTTAGCACTCACTCATGACTTAGGGGATATTATTTACCTTCATTGATGTCATACACATGATTAGGAGGAGATTTTTAATTTGTTATAGCCTCTTTCCTTGATTCTCCTCCATCGCTCGAGCACCCGTGGGCACCTGGGTGTGTGTAAGACGTGTGGGAGACAATTTTACAGGGTTGTTAGATGATGTGAAACCATCACTTCCTATCAATGAATTTCATAGAGCAAATTTGAAGATATGTAATGAATTATTCACCTATAAAACCCTAAACAAAGCATCAAACCCCTAAAAAGGAAGATGCAAATGCGGGGTAAACTTTCCTTAGCTATCAAAATAATGATCTTACGAATGAGCATTGCGGTACCTCATAGACACAATGTAGTTCTATGTGCTCATGTGTGCAATAATTCTCCTAGGTTTCCCTTGTCTCAATGATAACAAGATAAAGAGAGATAACTAGATAAAATGCAAATGTGTGGATGGAACAAAATGAACTCCCCTTCTTATGCAGTGTATGTATGTATAATAATGCACCCAAATACATCCCTTGAAGTGGATAGATAGCCCACGATAAGACTTTCCTATCATAATAATAATAGGTATGTTGTGTTTATATAGGGATCTCTTTCCTGAATTTTGACACTAATGCCCCAACATGTCGAATACTAGCTCAATATATGCAAGGGAATACCAAAAATATTGACCTCAAATGTCAAAGATAAAATGAAATATAAAGAGAACATGGGTACCAAGGATGGAAAAGGGTGCTTGGAACTAGTTTCAAGTCCTGAGCACTATTATCCAGAGAAAAATGACAATAAATGAGAAGATATTGACTGAAAGTCACAAGGATCTGAATGAACATGACCAAAATAGGGTGTATGAGTGACATTTATGTGAAATAAAAAAGAAATAAAAACTAGAAAAATGAGGGGATGGATAAAGGAATGGGATGTTAGTGAATACTCTTATTACACAAGATCCATGTATAAAACAACATACTTGGTTGGTATAATAAATAACAGTAAGTGCATGATTTTTTGTCTACAACAATCCACCGCATGAAGTAAAGAAACGATCCTACTTGTGAGGTTAATAAAATATGGATAAAATAAAAATGAAAATGAAAGATAATGAAAAAGAAACACCAAGGAAGGGTGGGTACCACCGAGCATGCCAGAATGTTGAACCAATTTTCTTGTACTTGTTTCATATTAGTGAAATCATAACAAATAAAGATATATCACAAAGTATGAGAGGGTTTAAGGTAACTCTGAATGGGATGAATATGGATACGGGTGTAATATAAGAATCCTCCTCGTAGTGAGCTAAATGACCTAGAGAACAAAAAGAAATCAATAGAAAAAGGATTAGTATATGGATGGGTGGGTTTCCCGATAGTTTCGGTCCCCATAAGTGAAAACTTATTAGGATGGATGTTAAACAATGTTTAGATAAAAATATAAAAGAAAATAAATGATGGATCCAATATAATGCAAAATCTGAGATAAAACAAAAAGATGAAATGCTATAGATAAAGTAGAAATGTAGATTTGAGCTAAATACATGTAAATTAAATCAAATATGGATGGGTCGATGGTGACCCAAGATTACAGAGAACATTGAATGATGATTGGGATAGGATAAGAAGAAAATGTAAGAAATCATATCTGCGTGACTTCCTGAAGTTGGATATGAATTTGATTCTGACTCTGAATGATGTTGAGTTAATAACATAACATTGTAAAAGTATATGGATATGAATCTGATAAAAGGATGCAATAAAATTAATGATGGATGGGGACTACTAGAATGGGCTGAAGGTGACTAGATCTGATGAAGTTGGGATTTGAAGCTAAAAATGTGTAGAATGACAATATTGGAGGATTCTCAGGGACTATGAGATCATAAATTTGACTACTGGTAGAATGGATGACTGAAAGAAAAAATAATATGAATTTGGTTGATAGTAACTAGGTAGGGTCGAAGGAAACGAGGGAGTGATATAGGGGTTGATAGATTGAAATGGATGGGAACAATGATCTATAAATGGCGTAAAGGATGACTATTGTAGTGGATGAACTTTGAGATGAATAAAAGACCTGTTAAACTAATGGGGGATGGTTGAGGGAGTGGAAATGAAGGATCCAAGTATGTTAAAGGAGAAAGAGACTCCAATTCACCAAAGGTGAGGCACAATATCTCCAAAATAGCTCTAAGATAGTGATAGCAACTAAAAATGAGAAAGAAATGAAAGTAATGTGACAAGAAATCTCCAAAGTTGTATCCCTAAAAAAGGAGTGGGATGGTCCTATTTATAGGCTTAAGGTTAACTTGGATGGGTCACCAGTGATTGTAGAGCCCATCCATTTAGGTGGTGGAAGGGTGAATGGCTCAAGATAAAGATCCTATGTGAAGAGATATTATGGTTTTGAGAAATAAGGAGGAGGTAGGGTTGCTTAGGATGGATGAATGGGTAGGTGAGAGGTGGAAAATATTAAATAAAGGAAAAGTGGAGGTGAAATTATTAAATGAGGGCATAGGGATGGAAAATTTGGAGTTTTAGGGAGGATAAATGGATTAGGTGATTATTTATGATTAATTAATGGTTATTAGGGAAGATTAGGGAAGAAAAATTTAAGGGTTTGATTAAAATTAGATTAAAGGTGGGAAATGAAAATTAAAGGGATAAATAGAATTTATGAGGGAATGGGAACTTGAATGGATGCATGTAATGATAAAAGAGAGTGAATGTGGAGGGGTAGCGATACCAAAAACTGGTGTCTATAAAAACTTTGGGCTTAATGTGAGTAATAACATTCACAACCATACCGTTTATAATTCCAACTTCTATATGTGTGATGGGACAAAAAAGTGTCGTATATGGTTGACTACATAGGAAACCAAAATGTATATCAAACTACCTCACAAAAATTCACAATATTATATTTATAAACATGTAGATAAGATTTCATCATTATAAATGGGCTACATTTAAATAGATCAAAATGACTAAAATAAAGGGTGTGTATATTAAACCATATCAACCAATATTTTCCCATAATTTACTCCAAAATAATTTAATCCTTCTTGAAAATTATTAGATAAATATAGTATGAGGCTTTTACAGCCCCAATATTCTATTCTCCTATCTTTTCACTTTTATGAGTGCACCTAAATAGTCATTATAATTACATCCACAAAAAATTATGAGAATCAAATTTACCTAGCAAACATTCAAATATTTTTTCCTCATTGCAACCAATTCCCACAATAACATTAATTAGTTTTTCACCCTATGTGCAATTTCCATTTTATGTTTCTTTCCAATGCTAAATTATAGGAACACAAAATTATTTTTCCTAATATGATTTTTGTATGACTCCACCACAGAATGAGTAAGTGCTATTTTAAAATCAATCATGAATCATAAGATAGGTTTTGATTACATAGGAAATTCCTACCTATTCAATTTATAATGAAATGCTACAATAGTAGTAGGGGTATGTCCTTCATTATTCACATAAAATATTATAGATTAAATTCATCAACAACCATGTACTAAATTTTGGTACAATTGTTGACTTACCCTTAGTTTGTAGTGCATATATTAGAATTAGCTAGTTTTGTCTCACTCGTGCAATAAATATATGTATAACTAAAACACACATAACTTTTTTTAGTTATGAGTTATATTTGATAACCTAAAAGGAACCCAATACATCAACTATTAAAGGCATCATCCATTAATATATACACCATTTATAAGGTAATGATAAATTCACTAAAAATTAATTAATTATTTAGGAGACCAGAACCATACCTCACACATAGGTTACTTACATGATGTTGAAATATGAACTTAAGTTGTGTTTGGATTTCAATGTATCTCATTGTTATCATATAGTTGATTGAAACAATGAATAAAAATATATTAGTCTTTCTAAAGTACACAAAATTCAACTAAAATATTCATCCCAACAATGTCAACTAATCTTTACTCCATATATAATTATTCATTATCATGTGTAAAGGCTAACAACTAAGTCTTATTATATATTTATACATTTATATGTTTATATATATACCAAATACTTACAAACACATATATGTGTATATATGTATATGTAGGTGTATTTGTGTGTGTGTGTGTATGTATAAATGTGTGTTTTTGTGTGTATGTATTTGTGTATATACGCATGTATACTTGAGTTGACCTTATGGTGAAAAATTTGTGCTCTTGAAAGAGAGGCCATGACTTCAAATGTTGCAGGGGTAGTGTATGCATGCTTCATATTTGATGCAAAGTTAGGTGCATCATGTGTAATGGGAGTATGTGGTAGTCTTATATGTTATAAGCCATTTGTAGATCCAAAAATAGGCCATCTGACATCATGGACTATAAAACTTATATATTTATATATGTATGCATGTACACACACACACACACACACATCTATATGTATGTATGCACAAACATACATGCATATACACACACGTACTTACATATACATACATACATACATACATACATATTATCATTGTAGGTTTTCATATTCTGTTGCTTATGCATATATATACATATATATATATATATATATATATACATATATATATATATACATATATATATATATATATATATATATATATATATATATATATATATATATATATATATATATATATATATATATTACACACACACACACAAATCATGGTATATAATTGAATGCATGGTTTTTATTACACTTGTGTTTAACTTGCTTATGCAATAACATGATAAACGGGAGTTATTCTTCTCCATTCCAAAATCATACATGCTCCCCTCTAACAGGTGCCCCATGTTAAATATTTGAAAATTCATAAAATGAATCTTATGGGGATGTCTCTCAAATCTCATAGTCAACACTCCAAATTATTAATAAGCATCATCACTGCTAACATGTTATAAGAACCCAATGATTATGATGTGTACCTAATGTCACCTACAAGGATTCAAATAAATTCTATACATAAAATAAGATAAAATTTAGATATATATATATGTTGAGTAGTATATATACACATGGATAGTGAGAGACCGTACAAAATGTATTAGATATATAATTAATTCAAATTAAACTTACTAAATTAAAATGGCTTTATAGTACTACCACTAAATGGTAGAGGGAGTTCATGAGGTTCTTCAAATGAATAATATAGGTTAGCATATCGAAAATCTAAATCTAAATTTATAAATCACAAGCTATAAAACATTTAGGTTTTTATTCGGTTATGGGATATGCCTCAGTCTAATACCTAATCTCTTATAAGGTGATAAAAAAATTATGAAATTAAAATAATAATGAGTACCATAACTGAAATTAAATATATTAATTATTACCATACACCTAGATTCAGGCCCTCAAGTTCAATTTCTCGTGGATGCTTTTGATGTAGGTTCCCTAAAGAATGTTCTTTAGGAAAGACCTATTTGACAATGTTATGCTTCTTTGTGAAATGGAGAGGAGTGATTCAGGCACAATGAGCTTATTGAGATATAAAAGGGGGGAAATGTACATAATGGAGTTAATAATCATGAATTTGTGTCTTGGATTGAAGTTGGAGGGTGTATTTATAGGGTCTGGGATGTAATTAGTGAATATGGCTAGTTAATTTATCTTAATAATGAGAAATTAGGTAGTTGAATGGTTAATAATTTTGAAAATGGGGGGAAGTAGGTGGTGAATAGTGACACATATTTTAAAACGTAAGGAAGTTAGGTGGTTAATAGTGAGGAATCTTTTGGAATTAAGAGAAGGTGGGTGATTAATACTAGAGCATATTTGAAAACGGGAAATGAATTTTATTATTTTATTAGGTAGTGGGGAACATGATGATAGTGATAGGTTGATGTGGCAGAGATGATGTTATTTTTCAGTAGGATGTGATTAATTAGTTGATTAGATATTAATAAGTTATGGGATTTTCATTGGATTTTATGAGGGATGAAGGATCTAATTAATTGATGAGGTGATAGAATAAAATTGTCTATATTGTTTCCCCTTTTTGGAGTGGTGTCATGATAGTAACACTCTTTCAAAGAAAGTAGACAAAAGAGATGGATGAAAGGATATGAACCTAGCAATAGATATAATAGATTTATGAAAGAAGTTGGAAATGTTGATTGATGGGCCATTTCATCAAGTTATGTTAAGGCATCAGTAGGATGATTTCATAAGATAGATGGCTTCTTCGAAATTTTTATTGATGGTCAATTTTTGTCAAGGGATTTATATGATGATTTTAAAGATATATGTTTCTTTGAAACGTTGATAGATGGGGCACTTCAAAAATTTGTGTGAATGAATCAATAAGATAATTTTGTGAGATAGATGTTTCTTGTAAATTTTGATCAATGGGACACTTCAAAAGGTTCTGTGAAGGGATCGGTGGATTGATTTTTCAAGTTGGATATTTCATTGAAATATTTATCGATGGGCCACATGATCAAGTTATGAAGGATTCAATGGTCTGATTTCATAATATTTGAATATTTTAATTAATGATACCCTTAGTGATATGATTGATGATTCAAAGGATTCTTCTCAAACCATATAAATGAATAAAAAAATTATTTGAGAAGTTATTGAGTGAAGAAAAGAGTATTCTTTAAGAAAAAATTTGAACAAAACTTTTGTGCTCAAGAATGGAAGGTGATTGATGATGAATATGATGATTGTTTCCCAAAAAAATAGAAATTTGATGAAGTGATTAAGGGTGGATATGATGATTCCCCCTTGAGAGGAATAGAAAGGATTGAATATATGAAACATTTCTAAAAAAAGACACATATGAAAATGAGATGAGAGAGCGAAAATTAGTGGACAAAGATGAAAATGGAGAGGTAATGAATGTACTAGGTTGGGTGATTAAGAGGGAGATGTATTCAATCATCCTCAATATTAGATGATAAAAGATAATGGGAAAAAAGATAAAACTTATTATGATGATGTATTAAGGGATTTAAATGGATATGCATAGGTTAAGTAATTAGTGAATAAGATTGGTCATTAAATAATAAAATATGGATGGGGAATGGGTAAGGTGAGGGAATGAATAGGTAAGGTGTCAAAGGTCAGCCTTGATGTTAATGGTAGTTTAAGGAGAATTATGGAGAATAAATGATGGTGCAATGTAAAAAGAGAGAAATAAATATATGAGAGGTATAGGATTAGAAATTTATTTTTATGTTCTAGTGAGTATGAAATAGACCATATGAAGATGTGTAGAGAGAAGGTAATAATTTGGTGACCAGGCTGGAATGAATAAGGGGAATTCAGAAATCGAAGAGTAGAATAAAGGAAATTTTTGGGAGAAAATATTAAGGGATATTGGTGCAACAAAGGTGAGGATCAACCTTGAAATTAGGAGACAAAATATGAAGATGAAGGTTTAGAGAAATGAAAAGAAGGATATGTGAAAATACAAAACATGGAGATGGAATGAAGATACGTGTTTATTTGTTACGCATATAAGTATGGAACGTACTACAAAGAGATGCATGTAGAATAATAGAGGTGATCTTGAGGAAAATTTAAAGTGAATATGTTCCCTAAACCTATATAAACCATAACAGAATGGTTGATCATTCCGCGACCTTTTTTGATGATATCAAGAACACAAATGCTTGATATTGTATGCTCAAGTTACCTTTGGTCAAAATTGGGTTAAAGTTTGGTCAACAGGTAGTCAAATTTGGTCAAAATGGAAAGTTAATGGTCTTGGAACCTCACAAAATCACTTTTATGGTGTAGATATTGTCTTGATATTTTCGATGCATTTTGAACGGACCAAATCCGAGTCCTTATATGAAAGATATGGTCAATCAAAGTTTGAGTCGAACTTGCGAGAAAAAGTGACATGGCAAAAGATGAACCACTCATATGATGACACGTGGCACTATTCCATTTGAGCAAGTGGATATATTTTCCCTTGACGCTTGGAAAGTTGGTTTGATGGTGGATATTATACGTAGGATTTGTCATCACCAATCCGGCACTATGATAATTCTTCACTAGGAACTCCTCGTGCTATGATTATTTACTAATGCACAGCCTTTAGTTTGGTGGATGTAATCTGGAAACAAAACAACAAACATAACACAAGAATACCATCGACTATGATAAGACGGAATGATGACAAATCTGGAATATCAAAGTAAATTATAATATTAACATGAAATTGTTACAATCTCACCCATGAGATACTTCAAGTGCTATTGACTTCACTTGCCTTCCACCAATACTATGGGAGAAACTTTACAATTACACCTCTTAATGACTTCTTCAACACACCTTTAAACTGATGGCTTCCTTTGCACACTTCCTACAATATTTCTCACTACTTCCTTCTATGCTAAATGAGGGGGGTGGCCTCTCTATTTATAGAACTTCCAAGCTTATCCATCTTATCTCTAAGATAGGATAAGAAATCCACTATGACGAATCATATTCCATACCTTAACTCTTATCTGTACATGTAAGCTTATCTTTTAAGATAAGATAAACCTTATCATTTTACATGGGTTCCACATTTTTAGACTTTTTACAAATAAAATATACAAAATATTTATGACCTCACTCCTTGTCCTTATTACTAATATAATATTTCTAATTCCTAATCACGTAGACCCTACTTCTCTAATTACCCAAACTTTGACATTTTAACATTACCGGACCACTTACGACAAATATTTACTTTTTACAACATTCCTATTGTACTTTGACTGTTACCGTACTCCACATTATTGGCGGCACCGTACTGACGGTGCCGTTATCTTCTATCAGACGTTACTACTAATTATACTTAACAACATCATATTCCTAATACATACATTAATGAAATAGAAATTACGGAGGAAAATTTTAGTGTCGACAGATTCACCATAGAAATAAAGCCTTAAATAAAAGTTATATATATATATAGGATGTTATGGTTTTTAATCCCTTAGAAAGTGGGATTTTAAAATTAGTTTATTATTTCTCCCAAAATATGGGATATTAAGCCATACCCATGATATGTGGTATTTTTACCCGTATAAACCAAAGGTTTATTAAAAACGATGTTAAAGTAGTTCCCACAAAAGTGGCATATTTTTTCTTCGTTTGGAAAAGACAAAATGGTTAAGCACTTAGTGGGGAGTAGAACATGTGACCTCCTCCAAAAAATAAGGGTGGCCTTACCAACCCAAAAACCACTTGTACATGGTATTAAAATAGAGAACTTTTTATTTAAAGTGGCTTTTTTGCAGGTCTGTGATATAGTCCATAACAGGTAGTTTTTAGAAATCTTTATTTTTGAGACACTTAGAGACCAAACCAGATTTTGGTGTAAACTGGAGAGTTGTGAAAATTTTCAAGACGATTCCAATGATATAAGGTTTTTTCCAATTTGGAATTATTAAAACAACTTTGGGAAGCTTTTTGTGCAGATTTTGTCAGAGAAATGAAGGACAAGCTACTGCGAAGCCAAGAACAATCACAGAGAGAAAGAATATTATTGTTTCAAAGCTCACGGATTATTAAGGAACTTATAGAAGGTTTATTAAGGTTGGTTTATTTGATTTGTATAATTTAATTATATTTGCAAATCTGAAATTAATGGATCGATTCTAAAACAAACCCAGGGACATAGGAATTTTGAACCCTGTAAACAATCCCTATGTTATTTTGTCTGATTTTCTTTCTCAGTATCTGATTATTTGCAGTAAATAAATTCATAATTTGAATGTGGATGCAAATAATTAATCAATAATTGAAAATTTGGGGAAAATCTGTGAAATGGGGTAAATATTGAACTTTATGAGCTTTGATCAAACAATGAATTAAGGGAATTAAAATCCAGTTTTGGATCAGTCCTAATTCAGATTAAAATCACATTCTGATCAATTTTGGATCAATTAAAATCTGGAAAATTGATGAATTTAAAACATCCTAGTAAATAGTTAAAAAAAGTTAAATTATTGCTTGTGTTTTCAGATCAAGTTTTGGTATCAAAGCATGATGCTTTAATAGTGTAATTGCTTTAGTTTGTGCATTTGGTTCACTATGATTGAACAGGTACAAGTGCAATATGGGAAAGATGTCTAAATAGGAAAATCTTGATGAGATTGACGCTTACAATCACCAGTTCCAGGAAGACAACTCTCTCTTGAGATAAATCTATTACTCCTTAGAAGATGAGAATGCTCGATTGAAATTAGAATTGTAACCCAAGGATGAGCTCTTGGTAAAGTTGCAGAGTGGTGAGAAGAAAAAGGAAATACCCTTAACTTCAGATGCAAAAACATTGAATGGTGAATGCACTGTATGTATGTCACCTCAAGATTCCTCTTCCCATTTGGATTCAGATTCAGGTAATGATGTTTTTAGTGGTTTTGAAAAGTTCACTAAAGGATTTGGATATAAATTATTAAATAAAATGGGATTTAATGGGAATGACCTTAGTAAGAACAACCAAGGAATATCTAATCCAATACAGGTCGAGGATCGTCCTCCTTATGTAGGTTTGTATTTTTCTAGTGCGGGAACAGATACTGGAGAATCCTCAAAGGACGCTGAAGGAATACAAGCTTATGATAGAAAAGTGTATACCCCACTAGTACAACAAAATAAAGTTAGTACGAAAAATCATCGAAGAGGTAATGAGATTCCACCTCCACTTTCTTATCATAATCATAAGCATGAAAGAAATTGTAAAACTTTTGATGATCCACTCTTTCCATTAAAGAAATTTGGTTTTGATATACAGAAAATGATGAATGATTTTCCTTGCACTTTTTGTGGAATGGATAACCATTATGTTTTCAATTATTGGAAGAGAAGGACATTGTTAAACAAGTTAATGTTGTTTGTTAAGAAAAAGGAAAATATGAACACCCAATCTCGTAGCTTTTAGGTGAGAAATGGTAAAAATATTTCCTCATCCCATAAGAAGGATATGAGGAAATATTATGCTCATTGTCACATGAGTGGAAACAAGGTTGAAAACTGTTGAAAACTTCATCTAATAAGCCATCCGAAGAATGGTAAGAACAAGTTGGTTTACAAGGTAAAAGTTGTTAATACACCAACTAAGAATGAACCAACTTTGGATCTATCCACATATGAGTCCATTTTATTTTGATATGGAAATTGAAAACTCATTTGATTTGAATAGATTATAATTTCATAGCTATAAATGATGAATACCATGCATTTTTTTCAGAAGAAATTTGATAATAGTGTCACCTGAAGGAAAGATCTAAGGGACAAGTTAATCATACTTTGATTATACTTCTTACTTGTTAAGGATGAAAAAATCCATTTCTATTTTTAATAGCAGAGTATGCAGATTCAGTGGGCATGGGTATAATGTCTGTTTTTGGAAAATTACATTTTAGTATTTGTTGTTAATTTTCATTTGTGTAAAATCTAGACACCAATTTATTATTGTAATTAATATACAATCGTATTGTGTCCATACATGATAGTTGCACATGATTTAAGTCCATTAATTTGGGAATTTATTGTAACTATCCTATATAGTTATAATCAAAGTGTACATTTATTGCACTAACAAACTAGTTTACAAATTTTCCACAGTGAAATTTTGTAGTAGATAGCAGTTTCACCGTTGTGGGTATACATATAGTTTGTTTTTATCCTATTTATAATTCAGTTTTTGGGATATATATTACATTTACAAATTCACGTGATTCAATTTTGACTATAGCTATTTTTGGCATGTGTGGTCCAAACATTCTGGATTGTGATATTTATAGTGTTGAAAATTTCATAGAACATCAGACACTAGCTATTTTTGGCATGTAGTTTTCTTTTTACACTTATTTATTTTGGTGGAATTGATTTTACAATGATTGGCCATATCATAGAGTATTAGTTAGAAACTTACTTTCTATTATTGAATGGGTGTTATTATCTGATCGATTATTTATGATGGCATTACAATGGGATGACATTCTACATGATTTAATGAGGCATTAGCCTAGTATTTAGGAATTGGTTTTTCTTTTTGCATTGATTCAAGTTGTTTGTAGAAGTTGACAGGGTCACAGATTATCAGTGGATAGCTACCTTTTTATGGCTTATAATTATCTAATTTGATTGATCGATTATTTGTAACTTGTTACTCAAAATTTACATTGATTAACCCATATTGTTATTCCTATGGCGTCCTATATGTGTTTGTGAGATTTGAAGGGGATTGATAATTTTTGGTGGTGAAAATAACATTTTTTGGACAAAAAGCCTTCCCAGTTAGGAGGAGTTATCTGGAGGAAATTTTAAAGTTCATATGTTCCCTAAACCTACCTAAAATATATGAAAATGGTTGATAATTATGAGACCTTTTTGACGATACAAAGAACACATAAAATGGGGATCGTATGCTCAAGTTACTGCAGGTAAAAGTTTGTCGAAATTGGGTAAAACTTGGTCAAATGTCTAATCTAGACATGACATGTGGCAGAAGTGAAAAATGGGCAAAATGTAAAAGAAATTGTTTTGGACATCGTTCTTTGACACTCGTGTTCATAGAGGTGGGCTCCAACAATTTTTAGCTGGAGGCCCTCGACCAGGTCAACACACTTTTTATAAGGAGGGGTTCCTTTACTGCCTTTTTTTCACATTTACATTGTCACAAAACTCATTATATATGCCTCATAGTGTCTATGTAGGAGGAATGTGGGATATTATAGGGTTAATGAATATATTGAATAGGGTTTAGCTTGTCTAATATACTCATCAACTCAGCGAGTTGGTCACATATACCACATTTCTCGGCAATACATCCTACCAATTCGGTGGATCGATCAATTGTCCATCGATCAAACATTGCACCATCAATAATACTTGGGATTATCTAAAACAACTCAATGGTCAGCATCCCACGTAGACTGAAATACATAGGTCATCTTGATCAACATTAACGTGGTCACAAAACTACATCACGGGGATAAACAACATGGCCCAACTCACATGCCAACAAATAATGCTAACTTGCCACTCTGTGACCTCCCACAACTCTGCACAAGTGTTTAGAGAGTTAACTCAATAACCAACCCAATGCATGGTAAGAAAAATAGTTCAAATGTTTAGACTTAACCATGAAATAATGTACGAATTAGCCTATTTATATACACTTCAACCTCCAACTACCCTATGAATGTGAGATTTGCCCCACTTTTGGAAAACTATGCATTGGAGGTAGTTAGTGGGGCTCAAACACCTAAGCTCACGGTTGACAAAATAATAACTCACCATTGATCCATACGAGCTCGGAAAGTGTTAAAAGTAGCTCATTGGCATTTAAACATATCTTTGTGCAAGTCTGAGATAGAGGGACAAAATATAGAAAGTTATATAAATACCTATTTTAGGGGACTTAACCTCAAAACCAAAGCTTGGATTGATCTAGTGATTATTTAGAATTTCGATACACTCGTGAAAATATAATTATTTTCCCATTTTGAATATGTGATGTTGTTTTATGCTACAAAATTCACGGGAAGAGAAAGTTCCTTAGAGAAGAACCTTTGTAAGTGATTTAGGAAGGTGAAAGGCAAGCACTGAGCTCCTTCACGGTCTTTCAAAGGTCTGAAAACACATTATTAAATGTGTTTGATATATTTTTTGTTAATTTTATGGGTTATTATACTTGCAATTCAAACAATGTTAATGGATTGGTTCTAAACAAACCCTGGGACGTAGGAATTCTGAACCTCGTAAACAATCCATGTGTTGTCTTCTCTAAATTTTCCTTTCAATGTCTCATTATTTATAGTAATTGAATTCATAATTTGAATGTGGATGTAATAATTAATTAGTAAGAGACAATTTTGGGAAGATCGGTGAAATCAGGTAAAAAATCAACTCTAAATTTTATAATGATTTGATCAAATAGTGAATTAAGAGGAATTAAAATTCATTTTTTGTTTGATCCTAATTCAGATTAAAAATCATACTCTGATAAATTTTGGAGTAATTTTAATATGGGAAATTGATGAATTTAAACGATCCCAGTAAATAATTAAAAAAGTAAAATTTTTACTTGTGTTTTTCAGATCAAGGGGAGATAAAATATGAAAAAATGATGAGAAATAAAAAGGGACATAACCAAGTAAAAGGAAATGATAAATATGGAAAACTTTTGAATCAGGTGTAAGAGGGGAATGTATTATGGAATAGATAATTTGAATGAAATAGGTGTGATGGGAAAATGATTGATAAAATAAATGTGGAGAATAATGGATGGGGTGAGTGCATTAAAATTTGAGAGAATTCCAGTTAACCATGAGTTCATGAAGGATTAAGTTTCCATGGTAGTGGAAGGGGAAAGGGGTGAGGAAGAATGGGTAAAGATCATGAAAATAATTTTGTGGGAAGGAATAAAAATGGTTAGAGTGGGAGTAGAGAGAGGAAGAGAAAAAGGAGAGGATAAAAATACTGTAGGGGAATGAAGTATTGAATGTGGGTGATGGAGTGGTGGGAATGATGATATGGGTGAGCATGGACATGTAAGGAGTTTGAAAAAGGGAATTATTGTAGTCACAAAATCATGCAATTAGGTACATTTCTAGGTCTTAATCACATACTTACATTCATATGATTCCTAAGAGATAAAAGTACTAATTGATAGCTATATCTGGCCTTTTATGATTTCTTTCCTATTATCTCTTTGGCCTTACACACCCTATTTCTTGGTCTAACTTTTGATACCTCATTTTATTTGGCTCTAGACACTAACACCTAGCTAGGATGTTAGTTCCCATATGCCCCCATCCCCTCCGGGTGCCCCCGGTCTCTTTATATATTTTTCACTTCTTTTGGTTCCTTTCTAGATGTTTGACAGCTTTATTTCTTAGTAGTCAGCCATTTATTAGTTAATTACGAAAATAAAATAAGGGAATCATATAAATACAATGTTATGTGATCAAATTAAGGGACCAATTTGTAAGCATCTACTACCATCACCTAAGGTTACATGCAAAGGCATTCTAAGAGCATCAAAGTATCCATCTAGAATCATTCAAGGGATAAGGGACTGTTAAATCTACATACATGCATAGGAGGGGAAGTTTCTTTTGTTTCATCCACACATCTACTTATATGGGTACATCTAGCTATCGCTCACTATCTAGTGCATCGTGTACAAGAGTTTTCCAAGGCATGATTTCCCCACACACTCACTATAACGACATGGAGTTTGAAATTTAGTGTAATACCTAGATCATAAGTTCACTTAGTCGGGTGACCACCGGGGTTAGTCTAACTCCCCATTTTGCATATTTTATTTTTTAGAATTTGAAGTGTTTTTTGGTTTTACATGATATTTGTTTCGTTGTAGGTTATAAGAGACATGTGCAAACTTAGTGCTACACAAAGGCGATTAAAGGAAAAGGATAACGAACATCTAGTGACCCTGTAAAAACTAGTTATTGAGGTTTTGTGTAGACCTTGACACCTAGCTAGGGTATTTGGTGCCTATGTGCCCCAATACTACTCCAAGTACCCTAGTTCTCCCTGGTCCAACACTCCTATACTTTTTGGGGTTCATTTGTGACAGTATGTAATTTGGTTCCCTCATTTTTCTAGCTTCGCACACCTCCATATTTATCATGAATCAGCTAAGTATTTTCTCCTCTTTCTTGCCCTTAGGTTTTTAATTCATATACTTATTATTTGTGTCACATTCTATAATTTACTATTATATTATTGTATTGTGACTCTGAAGTATCCTATCTAGGGTTTTATAAAAAGTTCTTTTTTTTCAAATCTATTATTCTATAGGAGAATTCCTTGTGAGGAAGGGTGTACTAGATGAAGGGTGAATAAGGGGTTTAGAATGAAAATATAAAATGTCGAGGAATGAGTCCAAATATATGGATGTTGTATATAAGGTGAGGTGTAGTGAGGAAGGATAAAAAAAATAGTATGGGGGATGATAAAGATAAATTAAAGGAAAAAATGATGAAGATAGTAAAAGGATTACATGGAAATGAATTCTTGAAATAGGGTGATGGTGATTGGAGGAATGATGATATCACTAAGAGAGGAAGCATAAGTAGAATGAAAAGGAATGAGTTGATAAGGAAAAGGTAGATATTAAAAGAGGTGTAAAAAAAGTGTGAATAAATAGAGGTGAAGAAGCATGATATACGGATAGAAGAATGAGTCCAAAGATAAGGATAAGGATAATGGGAATGGAAACAAGATGTGAAGTGGAGAAGGATGAAAAATAAGAAGATATATGAAGACAAGGAAGATGATAAGGATAGTGAAGAAATTGGGGTGGAATGGAGTCTCAAGAAGGGATTATGTGGAGAATGAATAGGGTAGGAGGAAAGAAAAAAGTGGGTATGAAGGAAAAAGAAATGGGTTATAAGAAAGGAGATATATAAAATGAGGTAGGAAGGGAAGGGAAAATAAAACTAATAAGGAATATAGAGATAAAGATGAAAGGGTGTTGGGGAAGAAAGCGCATAAGTAAAGGAGAATGATTTGGGGGAAATATGAGAGGATGATAGAGGTATTATACATATGGACATGAAATATTCTGGTGAGAGTGCATGAGAAGGGAAATGACAGATGGTGTAAAGGAAGAGTACTATTTCATAGTAGTGTTAGAAATACTTATGTTAATGCTCTCATTATTACTGATTAACGAGTGAAAAATAGTGTAATGTATGAGTTTTCATATAAAACAACTCATATAGACAAAATACGTGTATAATAATTATATTTGTTATAACATAGGTTATTTAAACAACCTACATAGATATAATTATGGAGATATTAGATGAATTATATTATGGTCAGTGGTTATAGATCTCTCCTTATTTATAAGAAATTAGAAATATATAAATGTGCAAGTATTAGTATGAATAAGATGGTGATATTATCATATATTATTAGCTATTAACTTTTGAAATATGAACTCAATTTACATTTGGTACCAAGAAAGGTTCAATGTAAGAGAAATATGGTGTTTTGAAGGTGTACTCCAAATTCATGGCTGCCTTTGAAGATTAAAAATCCACCACAAAATTTCATCATCATACTTATCAAACACATCCCCATGCCAGATCTTGGGAAGATGATTAAGAATTGGGGCTCACATTTACATATGTTGTTTGATATTATTTCACTTCATGGTCTTGATCCCAAGTTTAATTAGTGAGAAGCTAAGATGTCTATAACCCTTATCATTTCCAAGTATAAAAACTAAGCCCATAGTTAACTGAAAGTGCATACTATGAAATTTTAGCTCCATCAAGTCACCATTATGTTCCATAATTGGACCAATCACGATGGGATGTTCCTTCATCAGCGTGGATAGTGAAGCATCCCTATTTATTGACCAATATTGCAATACTTACTATTTTTAGTAAATATCAATTCATTCAAGAGTAAGGCCATCACAGAGAAATATGGTTTTACATGAATTTATCATGTTTCCAGGAGCATCTGAGAACATTTCAGGAGGTTAAAATCATTCAAGGAATTTTTTCCTCATCTGGATTTTGAACCTTAAAATTCAAGATAAAAAATGAACAAGTGTGGACTGACACCTAGCCAAAATAGGCGGAAGAGAGAAAAAGTGAAAATTGTCCTGGGAAACCCTATTGCTTCCACCTCAACCTCCTATTCCTTGAAAATTCCATTCAAAAATATTAAAATGCCAAAAATGGAAAAAGTGGTCTGTGGAGAGTAATAAAGCTAAAAGATATCCCGCTGAGTTATAGTGGACGAGACTCAACTTTGAGGTGAGCCATAGCAGTTTGGGGGATCACAGGTATGCGGCTTGGGAAATCTTGTCACAATCCAAAAAGCAACGAGTTGAGCTCTTCATGGGATCACATCGAGCTCATTTCAATGAAGAGGTCAAGATTAAAGACCTCCCATCTCGGCATGCATGGCTCACTGCATGGTGAGAGCTTGGGGAAGTGAACAAGGTCAAACTCAAGCGAAAGGAATTCAAGATATTCCAGCGGATGAAGTTACTCACATCGTATGGAAATAGTGGGTGGATTCATAGCCAAATTACTCGAGGTACACATTGAATGGTTGAGGCCAGGTCAATGAGCTAGGATGGAAATACAGAGATTGAGCTCGAAGAAAAGCTTGTGAAATGAAAACAAGTGAAGGATCTCAATCAAGGAAGTGAATTTTGTAAGGGACATGTAAGTGAACCCATATGAGGATTGAGCCCACAGGGAGTAGGCCTTAATTCCAAGGAAAGGAAGAACAAAGAGCTGAGCTTGTGGAGCTAAGTTCAGTATGCAAGGGGATGAAATTCGGCCCAAAAATATGAAGGACTCAGGGGAATTTCGGAGTCAAATCTTATTTTGGGGTCAACGAACCTAATTGTTCGGATAATTTGGTGGCGAGGTGTGAATAAATGTCTAATAAGATAGACATCCGAAGTCCAAAATTCACACTTTGGAGACATGTGAGTTCAAAGTTTTAGGGAAAATTAGACGATGAATAGTGTTAGTGACTGCAAAGTGGAAAAATCAGAAATCTTAAAATGGGATATACCATAAAAATCCAAAATGGTGGGGAGACATTCAAGGTAGTTTGGTAGACATGCTCAGAGGCCAATCTGTCGAATGCAAGGAGTAGTTGTGGCAGGTAGAATTAGGAAGAGGAATCGGCCTTCTCTAGAGAGCTATCCCATTTCGCAAGGTCTCACACTTTGGGATAGCTCCATGTTTGACAAATCACACTAAATGCCTAGTTATTCACTTTCAAGCATTCAAGGGTGTTGTGATTTTTCCAGAATAGAAAATTCATATGGCCATTAAAAATAATGCAGACTGCCTGTATTAGGAAGTTTTCGATTAATGTTATCAGATGGCGAAAGTACCTAAAACTCATAAATAGAAGAGTTTACCAATACCTGCATTGACAGTTGCAATGTCAAGATTATGGAATGTAGGAAATGTAAAAGTGATCCTCCTTTTTCTGAGTGAAGAGACATGCAAACAAAGACAACTAGATGAGAGATATTAGATAGATAGGATAATGATTTGCTCAGTAAAATATGATCCCATGAATCCAAGGGGACTTCCTTTAAGGGTGTCAACTCATTGATAAAATTAATTGTATAAAGATGTTATAGATGATACAAGATAAGGAAGAAAAAACTCAAGATTGATAAGAAGATCATGTTCAGATTTGTAAGTGGACCATATTAGGGCTATGATGAGCTCAAAGTAGTTGTACTAATAACCCTTGGTTGTTTCTCTTATCTCGTTAAGGATATCGAACTATTATTCAATATCCTTAGGTTGGTGTAAATATGATGTCACACAAAGTGAACTTGTGTAGGATGTCAAAATTTTCCCACATGAATGGTTTTTGGGCAATCAGAAGATCGTAAATGCTTGTGATTGGATGGGATTGTCCATTGGTATGAGAATGTTGCAAAATTCTTATAGGGACTAACTAGGCTTGTGATGATGAATTTATGATTGTCTGATGATGTGAAGAGGTTTTTGAAGGTACGTTATTACACAAGGTGATGTGGTATGGATACCTAGAGCATTAGGGTCTTGTTATGGGGCTTGATGATTTTTGGAATGATAAAGTTTCACTATCAAATTTGAAGATCCCTGAAACAAGAGCATTAAGCTTCTATTTACAATTGTTGGTGATTTGTTAGAATGTTTGGTGATCCAAGAAGTTTGGATAAACCCATCTGGAAGTGTTTCAAACACTTTTAAAATGGTAATTTTTGGTATGGAGATGAGGGGAAATGGTTATTCGAAAGGTTAGACATGGTTAGGGTAAAAAGGGTTAGGATGGGTTGAAAGTGGTTATGAGGTTTTAGGGAGGTTAGGGTAAGTTCGGATAGGTAAAGAAGATTTACATGGAATAAAAAATGATTTTATGGGGTGAGGGTAATGACTTAGGTTATGCTAGAATGATAGATTAAATAATTTAATGTGTGTTTATCTGTTGTAGGGGGTGACAGAAACCCGATGTCTACACCGCCATTAGATGCAATGTTAGAATCATATGAAGGGTGTTTCTGAGAAGGACCTGAGCTTCTGTTAAAATTTCATTGAAATCTAGTGAGGGGTTTCTAAGCCATGAAATTTTTCCATCTTTGACATTTGAGGTCCCTAGCACATTCTATCCGCATAATAGTAAGGAGAGTGAGCTTTGGAGGGAAAATATGCATTTGAAAACATCAAACGGTATGGACCAAGATTAATAGTTTCATATAGGATTTTGCATGGTACATTCCCATAATTTGGAATGAAACATCTACAAGATGTTTTAATCCTTTTTATCACTCTTCCATATAAATATCTACTTCAAAATTAATAAAATAGATAAGTGCATTTATCTTATTATTTTTTCCATAGTTATCATATGTTATAATTGAATGTAATACTTATTTATCATTATTACATATGTTATTAGATTATAAATGTTGGAGTATTTAGATATATTAAATATAATTTCATATCACCCCTATTACAAACCCTTACCAATAAAATCAATTAAACCAAATAATTATAATTAAGGTTAAAAATTTGAGGAACCCATTTACTTATTGAATTTTCAACCACTTTGGCCTAGGTTACATTAAATTCCAAATCATATCTTCTACTATAAACCCTTGCTACCCTGATTTTTTTAATTTTTTTCTTAGTGCATGATCTTCATCCCAAATATTATATTTTATTATCATCTTCTCTTGCATGGATATCTTATCTTCTCTATGTACCAATATTCGATGTGATTTGTTATTCATGTTTCTGATCGATGAAAATTGGTTTGTGTGTAATCACTCACCCCACCTCCCCCTCATTCTAAAAATTATTTTGTCTACAATCCTACACCAACTATTCATCCTAAGCTCATATTTCGATTTGATGTTTATTTTGTTGATACAAGATAAGGAAGGCCATTCACTATGGGAAATCCACATAGTCCCCCACCACCTATTGCTCCTCTCTCTATACCTACTTCTCAACTAATATAATATGATTTCCTATATCAATTTCATATTACACATGATAAGATATCTCTTTTTGAATTACTTGTATGATCACTCACTTAGAAATATATCTGTGTGCATGATTTGCTAATTTAAGCTAATGAAAATAAAGACTAACACCTAGTAGTCTTAATTAACAAAATTAAGCAAAATACAAAGCACCATCAAGATAAGAATTAAACAAGGTTAGACGCTAACAATTATCATATTAAAACTTTGAAACTTAACATGTTAGTTGTCTAAATCCTCTATTCTCTTAATTAACAACAAAATTAAATGGGTGAACCTATGTAGGCTCCATGGCAAATCAAAGTGGTTGTTCTTGATATTCCAAGAACCTAGGAATGGGGGCTTATCAAAGTTGGGCTACAAGATCCTTTTGACACCTCCCATATGACCTAAGCACTTTTGGCTAGAAAAGAGGGTTAACTCTCCAAGTGGTGAACTCTCAAGAAAACAAAGGAAAGCTTTTAGTCTATTTTGCTATATGCTTTGTTTTTGTCTTCTCAAGAGGTTTAGGTGTAAAGGTAGAAGGAGGGCTCCTTATATAGCCTAATGGATAAAGGAAACACTTCATCCCTTTGCATGTGGGATAATAGAGATGTTGAGCTAGTTGTGGATAAGGGGGGTTTAGATAAGGTTGAGTTAACTTTAGGAGGGTTTGTTTGTGCTTTAGTGACTCATGTGGATAAAGGGGGTCTATTAATTAATCAAGATGATTTAATTAATAGATGTGCAAGCTTATTAAATATTTTTAGAAGAATATTAGCATGATTTAGACTATAAAAGAGGATTGAATCAATTGAATATTGATTTATAGGTTTAAATGAAAAGGGGAAACTAATTAATTAATTAGTCTAGATAGATTTAGACTATAGAAAGGGGATTAACTCAATGGAATATTGATTTATTGGTTAAATGAAAGAGGAAGGCTAATTAATTAATAATAATTAATTAGTCTAGTAATGGAAGGTCGTTGATTAGGGTATTGGTTGGATAGTGACTTAATTAATTAGCGTAGAGTAATTAATTAATAATGATAGGAGAGAAGATGGGCTCTTTTGACAATATGTCACCAATTTGTAAGAAGGGAGATAATTAGCGCAATTTAAGTATTTAAATTACTTGGGCGTAATTATGGGTGTCTACAATATCTTATTGCAATCCCTTTGGTCCATTATTCTCCTTGATAATACTCAACTAGAATGCTTCATATCTATCATGAAAACCTCTAAATGTATAAGTAACACATCATGATGCATAATTGGCACGATCTCTTTATGTCTTACTAAGTCCTAAAAAGGTCCCCACTACTTTTCATATCATAGACACTGACTTGTAGTGTAATATCTTATTAGGTCAAACTTGGATAAATTATATGGATGTCATATCCTCTATATTGAACCATAAATGTATCAAATTTATACATAATGGCCATAAATATACTTTTAATACCGGACCATAACCATTGAAATATTACAAAAATGATAATCTTGCTTCTGGGATACCTATTTTATAATTATTTAAGAACCCATTCCAATGGATAAGTTACACATATATGAGGTTAGATAATCTTGTAACATAATACCTCTTTCATATCCACTTATGACACATATACTAATGAAATAAGATGGATTGAATAATGTGATCTAAATGGACCTTTCTAGGACTAAACAAGTTCCTATATCACATACACTTAAACATGAAGTACTTACATAGCCACCCTTACTAGTTAGTAGTAAACAACGAGATGAATTCGTTATTGATTAATATAAAAGTAAAGAGGACAATATAAAACTATCCTATGAACACTTGTGCAAGATCAAACTTGATCATATTGATAACAATGTGTAGACACCCATAATTATGTCCAGGCAATTTAAATACTTAAATTGCAATAATTATCTCATTTCCTGCAAATCGACGACATATTGTCAAAAGTGCTCATATGCCCTCTTATTGTTGATAATTAATTACAATACGCTAATTGATTAAGTCGCCTATCCAACTACCATCCTGATAAATTACCTTCCGTTAATTATTCACCCCTTATATCTAGACTAATTAATTATTATTAATTAATTATCCTTCCCCTTCATTTAACCAATAATTCAATATTTAATTGATTTAATCCCCTTCAAACAGCCTAAATATTTTTCATATTTTTCATATGGATGAAATGAGAAGTGCTCTGCACTACCTGCTTGCCTAGTGATTCCTTTGTGAGTTAGAGTTACAAGTTGTCCCTATGCAACCCTTTTAAGTACACGATGGATGCATTTACTGCCCACTTTTCTTGAAGGGGGAAAAGCTGAGATACTCCCAAACTAGTCAGTGTGAATTTTTGGGTAAATCACCCCGCTCGTGGATAGCTTTGTAACACCTGGGATGAGAGAACCACCTAGGAAAATATACTTTGGCCAGGAGCCCACTTTGACCATTCTAAAACGATTTTGAATTGTGAGCCATCTTTTCATCACGAAACATGTGATGCGTTACTTTCGCTTAGTTTTTCACTTGCCTTAAGGTGAGGAAAAACTCTGTCGAAGTGAAGCCAAAATTTTTCATCCCCATTTTTGATTTATTTCCTTCACATTCTTTTAATACTTTGTTGATAAAAAGAAGAGTGACTACCTTTGTGTTACCAATCGATTGCTTCTGCCACTTTTTTGTCCATTTACGTACATCCATGTTTGCGGCTAGATAAGTTAAACATCTAAAGTGTGCAGAGGCATAACTATATCATTGGTAGCCTTTGTGATCTTGATACCCACGTCAATATCATCATCATAGTTTCGATTAATTCATCATTTGATCTCCCTTTGATGTGTTACCTTGTTTGCATTGTCTCGACACAATTAAGATACTTATGTCGTGTATTTTGTAAACATGATCTAAGTATCCACATTGTGGCATTACCCTACACACATTTTAACACATCCTTAGTATACTTTGACTTCATGTGATTTCAAACATTGTCCCAAATCTTGAAAGGTGTCGCTTACTTTGTTTACGTCATTTCAATACCACTTTGACACTAATATCTCACTTCTCTGTGAAGCTTGATAGATGTGTCCAATTGGTGTGGTTACGTGGCTTACATTTGTAAACCTCACCCTTTAACATTTAGGTATTGTTGGTTGTTGAACTTGTTGTGGTATCCTTTGATTTGGACTCACATCTACCCTTTGTTAATATTTGTGCCTTGTTCATTTCGAGCTTGACGTAAATATTGACATTGTGTTGATCATTTTTGCATCAGACTATCACTTTGCATCACATTTTCATAGGGTGTATTTACTTGTTGATTGGCTTTGTGTTTCACACTTGCATGATTGTTCCTTGTGATTATTTATTCAGAAAACTTGTTTTCTAGGACAATCCCTCTCGATCTCATTGAGATTGCATCATCATGATGTCTATTTTCCTTAGACCTTCTTTAGAAAATCACGCATGCATCTCCATACTTACACAATGTCTACTTGGTTGTCCTTATGCTACCCAAATCGACATGTAAATTCCTTCCCTTTGAAGGATTTCCATCACACTATCTAGATCTAGACATTTGTGCTTTAAATAGTGCCAAAAATGATTGACTATCGCACAGTTCCCCATACTTACAAAAATATGAAACCTAGGTTTAGCAATTCAAATCAAAAGATTCCCATTACAAATAAACCTCGTTTGGTTCTTCGTGCTAGAGAGCCGATACATGTAACTCATTCCCCACCTTCATCTCATAGTCAGTGGTATGATTTGGACACTTCTGATCCAAATTATTATTCGAGTTCCCCCCACTCTTCTTCTAATTCTAATTCAAACATTTCCTCTTCTTCTAAGGATTCCAATCCAAATATTTCCTCTAACTCTTCTAATGATTTAGATCTAAACTACTATTCACATCCAAACTACTATTTAGATTCATCTAATTTAACTCCCAAGTCATCTAATGTGACTCCTATTTCATGGTCCTTCCTATCTTCGTAGGAACCTCTTCATCATACATTTAATATGACTCATATGTTGTGGTCCTCCCTTTCTTCACAAGACCCCTTTTATCAATCGCCTTGATGACATCTTCTTCCTTTGAAGATACGTGCGACTTCAAATCCCTCCAATCAAACATCTAATACAATTCTTGAATCACGGTCCTCTCTTTCTTTGTAGAACCCTTGTTATTATTCATCCGATGTGATTCTTGAATCACGGTCCTCCCATTCTTCACAGGAACTTCTTCATCAATCACCCCCAACTTTGAAGGTTAAGGTGACTCAAATTCCTTCGATTCAAACATCTAAATTGACCTATGCGTCATAATCTAGAAACTTTGTACTTAATCCTACTAGCTTACAGATGATATATCATCGTATAGGTAGGTCCACACCACCTTATTCTACTCCTAAGGCATATAGCTACACATATTATTCGTCCCCCCCATCATCTTCTTCTATCAATCATCATCAAACATCTTCTAAGTATTCCACACCGAGTGAACCTCTTTCTTCCAATCAACCCCTAGTGGTCAATCAAAAACTCATACCAATTGATCTCTTTTAGCATGAAGAAACAATCAGGGCATTTATAGGGGCATATGAACATATTCCTTTAGCAGATTATGAAAAAGGATTCTCTTTAGACTTTGATACGTTTGCATACTGTGAGGAAAAGTTTGATTCCTTTTATCAAGAAACAAAGGAAGAGCCTTAAATCATGCAACTTGATCCTCCTCTTAATATTCCATATTCCCATTCTTCATTATGTGATGAAACTCCTTGGTCTTTCATTTATCCATGGCCTATCTTCTCATCACCCAATAAATATTTTTCTATCATAATTTCTCAATCACAATCTCTTATGGGGTCAACGCCAAGTAGCCCTTCATCTTCATCTAGCTATGGGTCAACTTCTAGTAGCCCTCCCTCTGCTATTTATGGGACATTTTTGAGTATTCCACTATCTTCTATTCTTGGGGCACGTCTAACTAGCCCCTTATCTTCTATGTATGGATCACCCTCGGGTATTCCATCATCTTTTATTCTTAGGCCACATCCTAGTAGTCCATCTTACATCTATGGGTCACGTCCTAGTAGCCCTTCTTCTTCTATTCTTGAGTCACATCCTAGTAGCCATTCGTCTTCTATCTATGGGTCACATCCTAGTAGCCCTTCTTCTTCTATTCTTGGGCCACATCCTAGTAGCCCTTCATCTTCTATCTATGCCTCACCTCACAGTAGCCCATCTTCTTCAATCCTTGGACCATATCCTTTTCATCAATCACATCATCCTTCTACTAATGAATGGGGCAAGCCCACCATCATTTCTCTCATCCCTATCATCAATCATAAATGTTCGCTTTCTTCTCCTTCTCAAGGTCAGAAAAGTCACAAGCCGACTTATAAGAAACCCAAACATGTTCACTATCAAGCTCAGGTCAAAACTTCCAAGAGCTCAAAATCCCCCACCAACTTGAACAATCTCAAAGTTGTAAATCAAGCGTGATTCAAGAATGCACATCAACGTAACCATCAAGTATGGCGTAAAGTGCATAAACCTCTAGATAGGGACCTCAAGCTCCCGCATACAAAATCCATGTTTTAGGATAAATCACAGTCCTTTGATGAGTGTGAACTCACCACGATCATTGACATTGGGGAAAACACGACTCTTGATAAATAAACACGCCTAGTCTGCCTTATCAAGGAAGTCACAAACATTGTTGTTGGATCTTACCACATATAGTGACTTTTTTAGTCCCAACATCTTAAAATTTTCAAAAATCTAAAAATAAAAATAAATTCAAAAATACAAAAAAAACATTGAGAAAACACAACAAAAATCTAAGGTACAAAGATCAAACATTACAATCAGGTGTTGCTTACATATGGATATTTCTTTCTTCCCTTCCTTGCTATTCTTCTACAAGTATTCATGTCATTCTCATGCCTTTGGTGATATTTTGGTTAGCTTATTTGAACGCATTTTGCAACATTTATGTCTATGGTATCCATTTGACCTTGGTATTTTGTCACCTTGGTAAATTAAAGAACGACTGACCTGTTAGAGGTCCTATCACAATCAACATCTAATAAACTTGTTGCGAAGAACTTTTGTACATATTTTTTGACACTAGCCAATGTCATCATCGTAAGCACTTCCACCTCCTTCCATCAAGTCATCAGTGGTTCTTAACCCCTTGTCTAACAAGAGAGTTAAAATAAGTTTTCAGAAAGAAAAAGAATCAAAATCAATCAAAAATCAAAAGCTAAAAGCTACAAAGCAAAAGCAAACTGATATATTACTCTCTCTTAGGATATTTCCAATAATCTCTATCGGGGCTGTGGATGTTTGACTGACAGTAGAGAAATGTTGAAATTAGAATTAAATACATATCCATCGGGGCTATGGACGTCTGGATGGCAGCGGAGCAATGTATGACTATCCTTTCACCATCCATTCACAAAATCACCTTTCACAATAAATCATTCCTACACATTGGCTAGGGTATCTTCACTTGTTGTCTATTAAATATTCACTTCAAGAGGTAATAAACTCCATGTGCACACACTGGATCTCTATGAGTAGGCAGGATTAGTATGTTACCAAGTGTCTCGTTTTGGATTTTTTTCAGACTCTTACTCTAGTCCATATCTCGTCTTACAATTTTTGGCTTTGGTTAATCACTTCTTCATCATGAGGTTTCTAAGATACATTCATATCATTCACATCATTCTTCTACTTCATTCAAAACATCCATGTGTATAATATTACTTACTTTCCATGTTTGCGGACATGTTTGTCACCTTTCAAAAAAAAAATGTTCTCCTTCCTTTCTATCATGTGCTTTTAAGCCAACTCACACTGGGGGCATCCTTGCTTCTTCCCAGCATTTCATTGGTTTATGTTCATCATCGTGTTAAACCTATCCATAATGGCCTTGGGTCCCACTTCTACCTGTGAATATTTTACCTTTGAATACTCCCACTTAATCATTGGGGCATTTTTACATCTTCACCTTTTTGGTACGCACGTGGCCTTATGCCCTTGTACATCTCATCTATTGCTAGGGGCATCCACACTTCCTTGTCTTCCTGTACATAGTTTCATAAAACTTTCAAAATCAACCAAAACATTCAAATATGTTAGAAAAATCATCAAAAACATTCAAATATGTTTCAAAAAACTTCTAAAAATTGAAAATAATCCTTTAAAACATCAATCTTTGGTTCTCACTTGTTCACGTGTGTGACTTGTGGATCATCTTGATCTACCTCCCTCAACAAAAGCTTGGCTGCTTACTTCGTCTATCCTCTGGGGCACAACGAGTTTCCTGATACTATTTCATAGTGCACATTACTTTTCTGTCAGACCCAAGTGTCCTCCATTATCCCCCTCGCATGTATCCTTACTTGGGGCACCATCATCAACCCTTGTTGTTAATTTACACAGATCATAATTGAAGCTCGATAATAAAAACATTATATTATGTTTCTCTGTTAGTTTAGCTTGTTTACTTTCTCGTATTGCATTGCATTTTGTATGTTGCATGGAGCTAGGCATCTTTCACTTTCTCGTATTGCATTGCATTTTGTATGTTGCATGGAGTTGGTATTTTCAGCAATGGACAATTGTTTGTAGTATGGCTTTTCATTTCATTCTACCTTTGTCGTATGCTTATATTTTTCATAAGGAGCGATGACGTAGATATCTTGGCAATATGATGACATTAAAATTGTTCCAATACACAGAGGCTACAGGCTAAGCTCTTCTCTCCCCTCCTCCATATTTCTTCTACATCACTTTTCTCTCACCCCTAATCTTCCGTCTCACTGGCGCATCTTGCCCCTTTCCATTCTTCTATCTACTTCTCATCCTTTTTTATCATCGATCACCTTCCTTCACCACCCCATCGACACTCGAGGGGGCATCTCTCCCTCCTACTAATTTTTCTTCTATCCTTTCAAAATATCTTCTGTCTACTATCTTTGAAGCAGCGTCACTTACGCCACCCCAAAGAGGGGCAAATGTAGACACCCATAATTACGCCCAAGCAATTTAAATACTTAAATTGCGGTAATTATCTCCTTTCCCACAAATCGATGAAATATCATCAAAAGCACTCATATTCCCTCTTATTGTCGTTAATTAATTACAATACGCTAATTGATTAATTCACCTATCCAACTAACATCCTGATAAATGACCTTCCATTAATTATTCACCCCTTCTATCTAGACTAATTAATTATTATTAATTAATTAGCCTTCACCTTCATTTAACCAATAAATCAATATTTAATTGATTTAATCCCCTTCAAATATCCTAAATCGTACTAATATTCCTCTAAATAACTTCTATAAGCTAACATCTAACTATTAGTTAATCACATTTGATTAATTAAAACAACCCCCAACTCCCATGACTTGCTAAGTATAAATTAAACCCTTTTAAAGTAAGGTTACCTTCTATAAAGCAACCTTATCCATTCCTAATCATGTTTTACCTTTATCCCACATGCAAAGGGATGAAGGGTTTCCTTTATCCATTGGGCTATATAAGGAGCCCTCCTTCTACCTTTATACCTACAACTAAAATTCTTGAGAGAGAAAATGCAAAGCATATAGCAAAGAGACTAAGAGCTTGCCTTTTGTTTTTTTGAGTGGTCGCCATTGTTAAGAGCTAAGCTTCCTATTCTTGCATTCCTTAAGGATCAAACAAGAAATTTTTTATTACCATTGGAGATAAATAGGTCCATTCATTTTGTTGGTAATCTAGGAGAGTAGAGATTTTGAATAGCATGCTAGTTTTGATCTTATGCTTTCAAAGTTATGATGTTTAGTATATATCTTGTTTAGCTCTTTATCTTGATGGTGCTTAGGCTTTGTCTTAGCTATATTATAGAACTATTTTTAGGTGGTACTTCTTGCTTCATTTAATTTAGCTTAAGAAAAGTACACATGCACACACAATGACTCTATGTTTCATATTCTATTTACATAAATTAGCCCTAGACATTACAAAATAAAACCTTCTATCAGTGATACAAAACTTGCTCTTACTTCTACTACAACTATACCATCTACTACTACTCATAGTCTAAATCACTCCACACCTCTTTATATACCTCTCTATGAAGTCTTAATTAAGTTTGGTCATACTGTGATCCCTTGTCTCAAGAAAAAAATAATTATTCTATCACGTACATGTAGATATATTACAATTCCTTAACATTACGACAAACATTACAATGTAATAGAGCAAGAGGAAAATGCAAAATGAATATTGACATTTTTTCCTTGAGACAAGGGCTCACAAGATATCTAGTCTTGAAAAAAACTTCATTGATAGGTGTAGCAAGAGGTGTGGAATAATTTAGATCACTATTAGTATAGATGGTATAATTTTAGTATAAATAGAAGCAATCTACTTATCACCGATATAAGATTCTGTTTTGTAATGTCTAATGCCAGTTGATGTAAATATAGTAGGAAATATATGTTTTTCATTATCAATAGGATAAAATTTGATCTTGTGCAAGTGTTCATAGGATAATAAAAAATTTTCCACATCACTATTAGAGTAATCAATAACTAATTCATCTTTTTGTTTAGTATCAACTTGTAAGGGTAGCTCTGTAAGTTCTTTATTTTTATTTGTTTGTGATATAAAAAGTTATTTATTCTTTGGAAGGTGCATTTGGATCACATTCTTTAGTATATTTGGTTTCATTAGTGTATACCTCATACGAGATTATAAAAGAGGTATGGTGTGATAGGATTATCCAACCTCTTATTTATGTAACTTATCCATAGGAATGGGTTGTGTCAAATTTGTAAAAAAAGTTTTTTTAAAATCATGAGTACCAATTTTCCAATATTTTAATGGTTATGGAACGTTAGTAATAGTAAATACATGATCATTATGTATGAATTTGATATATTGATGGAAAGTAGAGGGGAAGATCTCCATAGAATTTATTTAAGGAAGACCTAATAAGAGATTATACCATAAATCCTTGTCCATGAAATGAAAAGTAGTGCAGACCTTTTAAGGGCTGGTAGGAAATTTAAAGAGATTGTGCCAATTTTTGATGATGATGTGTTATCTATGTATTATCATATTGCTCACAAAATGCATATAGTGTCCTATAGGAATCTCTTACTCTTATTCCTCGTACATATATTTATATCCTTCCTACCTATTTGGGGGATGAAACTATTAGAAAGGGGTGTAATTTTCCAATAGATTCCTCTTGACCTTCCTAATGGCTAATTTTCTAATTTAATATATTTACGGGCTGGTTCTTATCCCTTGGGTCATCCCTAATATTAAATTATACCTTGAAAACCCTATATAAGAAATTCAAACATAATCAAATAATCACCTACCACCTACTTGGATACTCTCTACAAATCTCAAATAAAAACTTCCAAAAAGCATACAAAACACTCCTAAATCTATCTAAAACACTCAAACTGGGTTAAAGATTCAATATTATCAATCCATGGGCCTTCAAAGTCAAGATATGTCAAACATAAGCAAGATCAAGTCTATATTAACATTATCAAAGGATCAAAATTGTCAAATTAGTTATATCCACACACACACACACAACATATTTTATATGGAGAACTACATGTTATTCGAGGCATATTTAGAGTATTTCTAATGTATGAGGAATATTGATTATGATTTCAAAAACTAATTTTTATAGGGGTTATTCCCATGGTTAGGGTTTTAAACATTTAGGGCCACTACATAGGGTTTCCCACATTTGTGAACCTAAATTTTATATAGTGAAGCATATTTTAGGAAATTGAAAAACCTAAATAGTTACAAAGCCACATTTTCTCCTAGATAAAAAAATGTACAACAGGGAAAAAAGTTATAGGAACACATCGAATGGTTCAAACTAAGATGAATAGTTTCATACCTATGCACATTACACCCCTATATTCTAGAAGAAGGAATATGCAGGAAATTCCAAGAATTTTCACCACTCTGCCAAACCAAATCAACTTCTAGATTACTAAAATAGATACATCCATTTATCTTATTTTATTATTCCATAATTAACATGTTGTGTAATTGAATGTAGTACTTGTTTAGTATCATTAAATATCTTGTTATATTTTGAATGTTGTAGCATTTAGATATATAATCTAATTACATATCACCCCTATTACAAACCATTACCTAAACATATTTAATTGATCTAATCTATTTTAATTTAGTGTAAAACACCTATATAAGAAAGTCATATTCACTCATATACTCATTTGGAAATTACATAACACTCTTAAGGAAACACCTCTCAAAAGGAATGTAAAGATCTCATAATGTTTTATAAAGAAATAATAGATATTAGGAGCATCCCTTGCAACATATTGAATCAATCTAAACTATTTTATAGTCAAGCCTCCTAAGACAGAGACAATCAAATCCAAGTCAAGGGAACTTTGGATCTGTTAGGGTTTTTTCATGCTTTCACTTGCCATACTTTACTGTGAGAGTTGTGTGTCCATATATATTTTTAGGGGTATCCTATCATTCATATCATAGTGTCTTCCAGCTATTTTCCCACTGTTAAGGTGGTGCATAGCTTATAAATAGACAACTATCCTCTCATTGCAATACCTCTTGGAACTGGTGGAAATGGCTCCCAAGCATGTGCATAAGTTTGTTCTAAAATTTTACGATGAGGTATGGACTCTAAATCCCCATTATATGTGATTATTTTTATGAATTTTTAGACTCTGTGGTCAAGTTGTATCATAACCATTAACTTATTGCTTATTTTTTTGGTTGCATTTCCTCACAATCCTACCTTCAAAACTAGATAAAAAACCATTGGGAGTATAATTGTATCCTGATTTTAGGTATCTGCAAAATTTTCCTCCAAAATTTCTATTTCATTAATGTATGTATTAGGAATAGGATGTTGTTAAGTGTAATTAGTAGTAGCGTCCGATAGAAGATAACGGCGCCGTCAGTACGGTGCCGCCAATAATGTGGAGTACGGTAACAGTCAAAGTACAATAGGAATGTTGTAAAAAGTAAATATTTGTCGTAAATGGTCCGGTAATGTTAAAATGTCAAAGTTTGGGTAATTAGAGAAGTAGGGTCTACATGATTAGGAATTAGAAATATTATATTGGTAATAAGGACAAGGAGTGAGGTCATAAATATTTTGTGTATTTTATTTGTAAAAAGTCTAAAAATGTGGAACCCATGTAAAATGATAAGGTTTATCTTATCTTAACAGATAAGCTTACATGTACAGATAAGAGTTAAGGTATGGAATATGATTCGTCAGAGTGGATTTCTTATCCTATCTTAGAGATAGGATGGATAAGCCTGGAAGTTCTATAAATAGAGAGGCCACCCCCCTCATTTAGCATAGAAAGAAGTAGTGAGAAATATTGTAGGAAGTGTGCGAAGGAAGCCATCAGTTAAAGGTGTGTTGAAGAAGCCATCAAGAGGTGTAATTGTAAAGTTTCTCCCATAGTCTTGTTGAAGTATCTCATGGGTGAGATTGTAACAGTTTCATGTTAATATTATAATTTATTTTGATATTTCAGATTTGTTGTCATTCTGTCTTATCATAGTCAATGGTATTCTTGTGTTCGGTTGTTGTTTTGCTTCCAGATTACATCCACCAAACTAAAGTCTGTGCATTAGTAAATAATCATAGCACGAGGAGTTCCCGGTGAAGAATTATCATAGTGCCAGATTGGTGATGACATTTTGGTTCCGTTGCCGGGACCATTCCTCGTTGGTGGATTTTCTGGAGAGATATTCCCACTTAGGCAAAAATTAATTGGAGGGTAACCTTGTTTTTACTGTGCATAGTAGTTACCATGGTAAAGTCATTTTTACCGTGAATAGTAGTTACCATGTTAAAGTCATTTTTGCCATGAATAGTAGTTACCCTGGTAAAGTCCTTTTTGCTGGGAATAGTAATTACCGCAGTAAAGTCACTTTTTACCGTGAATAGTATTTACCGCAGTAACTTCACTTTTTACCGTGAATAGTGTTTACCACAGTAAAGTCAGTTTTTACCGCAGTAAGTCAAGTTTTACCATAGTTTACCGTGGTCATTTCTAATTTACTGTAGAAAGGTGTAAAGTCACTTTCTAGTATAGTGATTCCAATTATTTGTGCACATAAGTCTTGTTAATTGTACTTGTGGGTTGGTATTTCACGGTGGTTACTTTTGAAAATGGGAAAGATTCCTGTTTTTTCAGCTCAATCTAATGAAGATGCTTCTTCTTTCATTCAAGAGTTTAAACGATCTTGTATTTGTAATGGCCTTATAAGAAGGGAACAATGGACTGAATTTTTTCCTACCTTTTTGGATGGTTCAGCACTTAGGTGGTTTGAAACACTAGGTGATAATGTGAAAAATTCATGGGATTTATTAACCGAAAGTTTTCTTGAAGAATTTGGTGAACAACAGAAATATGCAGATCTCATGATCGAGATCACAAAGCTATCCCAAGGAGAGAAGGAGAAGATAAGGGATTATCATGCTCGTGTTCTAGAGCTAAGGAGGAAGCTCGATGCCCAGATCCGGAAGGAAGGACTAGCGGATGGGTTGATGAATGGCGTGGATAATCTCCTCTGTAAGCACTTCATTCTTGGGATGAAGCCGGAGATCAGACAACGAGTGAAGTATGACCGCCCAGCTACCATTGAACAAGCAAAGGAGATTGCAAGAAGGCAAGAAGAAAGCATGGAAGAGGAGCCCAAAGAAATTGTTGCTAAAGTAGAGCCTACACCAGCACCTTTGGTCCTGAATCCACAACCACTCCCGGTGAGCACAAATATTTCTCCTAATACATCTACTGAGTATGAAGATCTGCTCAAAAAGATGGGTCAGTTAACTATTAATCTTCTTCAAGGAAAGGAATTTAGTTCTCAGGGAGGAGATAGAGGTCCAAAAAGAAATATTTCTGAAGTTGTTTGTTATGGTTGTTATAAAAAGGGTCATTATAAGTATAATTGTCCAGATAGAGCTTCTACATCTGGTAAGGGAGATAATGATAAAGGAAAAGCACCTGTGAATTCTTTTGATGTAGTAGATAAGAGCAGAAATAATGAAGTAGATGTGTTTGTAACAAAAAGAAAGAAAGAAAAAGATAATCAAGATGGAAATGATCCTAAGAAGATGAAAGAAGAAACTAGTAAGAAACATAGGAGAAGAAAGTTGGGTGTGCAGGATTTTCTGATTTCACAGGGGCAAGGACCATACTCCATCTTGGAAGATCTGTCCAAAAGGCCTGCAAATATCACATATGGTCAACTCTTGGCTATGTCTTCTGAGAAGAGGCGGGAGTTGCGAGGTGGACTCAATGCTCGAAGAAGGAAGGAGGTTGAGGTCCCTGTTTTGGAGGCAGAGGCAGATCCCTATGCTCCACAAGCTGAGGTATTATGTAATGGTATTTCAATTCATGATGTCTTAGTTGATGGAGGTGCTGCAGTTAATGTAATGACCGAGTCTGTAATGAATATGTTGGGTTTAAAAATTGATCGCCCTTCAACACTTATGTTAAGGTCATTAAATAAGGGAAAAACTAAACCAGAAGGTGTAATTTCAAATGTGGCAATATCTGTTATGGGTGTTGTATGTGTGGTAGACTTTCAGGTGATGAAAAATGGTACTGTTGCGTACCCAATGCTGCTGGGAAGACCATGGCTAAGGAGAGTTCATGCAAGAAACTACTGGAATGAAGGTTTCATGACACTTGGACGTGGTAGAGAGAGGGTGAAGATAAACGTGATCCCTCGACATCATAAAGTAGAACCTGTGGATTCAAGTGATGAAACTGATGATTGGACATCCTCTGATTACTCTAGTACCAGTGAAGTGGACACTGAAGATGAAGAAAGCGAGGTGGATGTTTCAGTCATGGATATCCTGCCAGTCACACCAACTCATGACCCCATAAAATTATCTGAAGAAGAAGTTGATGATCGTCTCCAACAAATAAAGATTGGTGATGCTGTGATGGAGAGTGAGAAGGAATCCTACCTCCAGCTCTTTCGAAGGTACATACACCTATTCACTTTTGATTACAAGGAACTCCGTCAAGTAAGTTGGGTAGAACATTGTATTGAGCTGGTAGATGGTGCTAAGCCTATAAAGCAAATGCCATATAGAATGAATCCTAATTTTTCCAAGACTGTAAAAGAAGAAATAGATAAGTTGCTTGATGCAGGATTCATATTTGCTGTGGAGAATTCAGAATGGGTTTCTCCCATTGTGATCTCAATAAAAAAGAATGGGAAGCTACGCATTTGTGTTGATTACAGGAAGCTCAATAAGGCAACAAAGAAGGATCATTACCCTCTTCCATTTTCAGATCAGATCTTGGACGAAGTAGCTGGCCAGGAGTGCTATAGTTTTGCTGATGGATATAGCGGCTACAACCAAGTTCGTATAGCAGAGAAAGATCAGCTGAAGACCACGTTCACCACTCCTTGGGGAACGTTTGCTTATAGAGTTATGCCTTTTGGGTTGTGTAATGCTCCAGCAACATTCCAGCGTTTGATGAATAGGGTGTTCGAACCCTACATTGGGACCTTCATCAGAGTATTTCTGGATGATTTTTGCATCTATGGGAGCAAGTTGGACCACCTGCACCAGATGGAGACAACATTTCAAAGGTTAGATGAAGCACAAGCCTCACTAAACCCTACAAAGTGTGTCTTTGGATGTTCTAAAGGCGTTTTGTTAGGGCATGTTGTATCCAGAGATGGTATTGGTACTGATCCTGATAAAGTTTCAAAAATCAAAGATTTACCATTTCCTATGAATAGAAGTAAGTTGAGATCATTTTTAGGCCATGTGGGTTACTATAGAAGGTTCATCAAGAATTTCTCAAAGATTGCACAGCCACTAACCCAGTTCTTGAAGAAGGATGTTGCTTATGAACCAGGAAACAAGGCGCATGAAGCTTTTGGACAACTGAAGGAAGCCCTGGTGTCTTCACCTGTTTTGAAGAATCCAGATTGGAGCAAGCCATTCATTGTGTACACTGATGCCTCAGATGCAGCACTAGGTAGTACTTTGAGCCAAAAGGATGAAAATGGGAATGAACATCCAATTTACTTTGGGAGCAGACAAATGAGCAGTGCTGAGGTAAACTATACTGTAACTGAAAAAGAGGCTCTGGCTATCATTTTTGCTGTAAAGAAGTTTAGAAATTACTTGCTAGGGCAGAAATTTATAGTTGTAACGGATCATCAGGCTCTGAAATATATTGTCAATAAGCCTAACCCATCAGGGAGGATAGCAAGATGGATAATTTTGCTACAAGAATTTGAATTTGATATTATAGATAGGCCAGGAAAGAAGCATGTCAATGCAGATGCACTCTCTCGAGCCTATGATGGTTTAGGATCATCTTGTGATGATGATGATTTTCCCGATGCAGCATTGTTCTCCCTTGACACAATCCCTAGTGAATACATAGATATTTGGAATTATCTGAATGAATTCAAGTTTCCTGATGGTGCCAATGCAAAGACTAAGAGAAAGATTACTCAAGCCAGTCGTCCATATTCTATTCTGCATGGAGCATTATTTCGAATAGGACCTGATGGACAGTACAAGAGGGCAGTTGGACGTGATCAAGGAAAGGAGCTGCTAGAAGAATTCCACAATGGTACATGTGGAGGGCACTTCTCTGGACAACTTACAGCAAGAAGGATCTTGGATGCAGGTTATCACTGGCCCACTCTTTTTAAAGATTGTTATAATTATTGTAAGACATGTGATATTTGTCAAACACATGGTAACCGTAAGACTTCATCAGCTCCATTATGTCCTATTCTTCCCCTTGGTCCCTTTGAAAAATGGGGAATAGACATTGTAGGTCCACTTCCAACTACATCACGTCAAAATAAGTATATTGTAGTTGCCACAGATTATTTAACCAAGTGGGTTGAAGCTAGGCCATTGAAAACAGCTTCCATGGATGAAGTGGCAAGGTTCATATATGAACGCATTGTCACCAGATTTGGTTGTCCATTAGAAATTGTAACAGATCAAGGAAGCCACTTCATTAATGAGGTGGTAGAAGCCCTAGTCAATAAGTTTTCTATCAAGCACAGGAAGGCAACAACATACAAGCCAAGCACAAATGGACAGGTGGAACGAACAAATTTTGTGCTGTGTCAAATTCTAGCAAAAGATGCAGCCTTGCAGGTACATAAATGGGATAAAAGGATTCATGCAGCATTGTGGGCATATAGGGCAACATCAAAGTCAGCAACAGGATACTCCCCATTTCAGTTGGCCTATGGCATTGATCCAGTTCTTCCTATTGAGTTTGATATTCCCACTGTGAGAGTTATGAAAAATGAAAGGATGGATGAAAGTGATTCAGTAAAAGAAAGGTTGGTACATCTTCATTTGCTAGAGGAAATGAGGGAAATAGCAAAGGATACAAGCCATAAGAAGAAAATGAAGCAGAAGGAATACTTTGATCAAAAGATCCGATGGTCTCCATTTCATGTGAATGACTTGGTCCTAGTATATGATTCCAGATACAAAAAAAGAAGACAGAGAAAATTTCTTCCAAAATGGATGGGGCCCTACAAAATAGCAGCTGTGCATGAAAATGGTACGTACCGACTGGAGGAATTGGATGGCACTCCCATTACGAAATGGGTCAACCACGACAAGTTGAAGATTTTCCAAGCACCAGAATAGTCTACTCCGAGGACGGAGTAGAAGCTAGGAAGGGGGAAGATGTCGACACTAAAATTTTCCTCCAAAATTTCTATTTCATTAATGTATGTATTAGGAATAGGATGTTGTTAAGTGTAATTAGTAGTAGCGTCCGATAGAAGATAACGGCGCCGTCAGTACGGTGCCGCCAATAATGTGGAGTACGGTAACAGTCAAAGTACAATAGGAATGTTGTAAAAAGTAAATATTTGTCGTAAATGGTCCGGTAATGTTAAAATGTCAAAGTTTGGGTAATTAGAGAAGTAGGGTCTACATGATTAGGAATTAGAAATATTATATTGGTAATAAGGACAAGGAGTGAGGTCATAAATATTTTGTGTATTTTATTTGTAAAAAGTCTAAAAATGTGGAACCCATGTAAAATGATAAGGTTTATCTTATCTTAACAGATAAGCTTACATGTACAGATAAGAGTTAAGGTATGGAATATGATTCGTCAGAGTGGATTTCTTATCCTATCTTAGAGATAGGATGGATAAGCCTGGAAGTTCTATAAATAGAGAGGCCACCCCCCTCATTTAGCATAGAAAGAAGTAGTGAGAAATATTGTAGGAAGTGTGCGAAGGAAGCCATCAGTTAAAGGTGTGTTGAAGAAGCCATCAAGAGGTGTAATTGTAAAGTTTCTCCCATAGTCTTGTTGAAGTATCTCATGGGTGAGATTGTAACAGTTTCATGTTAATATTATAATTTATTTTGATATTTCAGATTTGTTGTCATTCTGTCTTATCATAGTCAATGGTATTCTTGTGTTTGGTTGGAGCAAGAGCATTTTTTTTTTCACTAGAGCTAACAAGTGGGTTTATGTTGAAGTGGACCTTGCCAAAGATCTGCGGGACCATCTAGATATTCAAGTTGGGTCCTTGTGTATCTCTCAATAGGTGGTTTATTTTAACCTCCCCAACACATTTTTTTACTTTCAAACCCCATACCACTATATTTATGACTATCCACTTCTGGCTCGTTCTAAGTCAATAGCGATGTAACCTATTGTTTCTAATACCAAATATGACCCTCTTACCGATGGCTAGATTGTGGTTGGGAATAAGAAGGGATATGGTGTGAAACCATATTTTTATGTTTTTCCTACCACCTCCCTTGTTCAAGATGATTTATGATTGGAGACACCCCATCCATTGGTTTATATTCCTTCCAAACCCTCGCAGAGGTAGGTTACTCCTATCAATTCAAAGAATATTGGGAATCTTTCACCAACATATCTTCTTCTGTTACACTCTCACAGTCCACCCTAAGAGGTAACCTGCAGCATGTGAGGGAATAATGGGGTCAAGCGTCACTCTATTCACATTGAGCATCCAGATTTCAAACTAGCTTCTTCTTGCAAATAATTTTTCCATTCTCAGCTCTGAGGATGGAATTCCTGATAGGTTAGGGGAGTATGATATGTCTTATTTTTCATGAATTTCATCTCATGGAAGTTTAGGGGTGTGAAATATCTCTCCAAAAAATTCTCTATTCATTTAGCTTGCTAGCATTTGACAATTTAGATATTATTTGTTTACACGAGATTAAAATTTCTAGTTTTTCTCTTCAGAATACTCTAACTTGCATTTCCCTACATTTCATGCATTTTCACATGAAAAAAATTGATGGTAGAGGCGGTCCTACCATTTGCATTGTGTCAAAAAATTTGGCATTAATCCCTGCCTCAGGCCATGATCATGTTAATAGGATTATTTGGGTGATTATGAATATTAATTATATTTCTTTTGGTTTTCTTAATGTTTATGCCCCTAATGACGGGCTTTGAAAGAACAAATTTATTTAAATGGTTAGGTGATAACTTACCTTTTTCTTATTAGTTGATGTGTGGTGACTTTAATATGATAGAGCACCCAGATGATTAATGTAGCTCCCTTCCTATGCGCTAGTGTGTCGGTAAGCATGCAACATAATATTTATTTAAAATCCATTGGGATCTCTCCGATCTATTGCTTAGATGGTGGAAATAATTTAATGACCAAGCTCAGTATACTTGGACTAATCTTCGAGAAGGATATGATCAAGTTTTAAAAAGACTCAACCATGTAATTTTTTCCCAACAATTTTTTTTAATTTTGACCCGCAAGGCTCCTTCGTTGTCGAGGTGTGGTCTGATTTACTGTTGTCAAACCACTACCCAATCACATCTAAGGTTGTTTAGTGAGGGGATTTCAAGGTGCCCACTATTCAATTTTACCTTAATGTCTCTAGGTTGAGTCATCTTGGAGTGGTCTCACTCATTGCCAAAGTTAGGAACATAGCACCATGCCCACCATTTGCTGCAAGTTGTACATCATGCTAGGAAGCGGAGATTCAATGCACCACCCAATTCCTCTACCAGTTTGGAAATTATGTGGCCCAATTATGTAAACAATCCAATTCAGCTCTGCACAAAGAATTAAAATTAATCTCTTTGTTAGTTAAGTCCTATCCTTTTGATATTCCTCTTCAGATCCAAACAGCTGCTATTCAACATAAACTCAAGCTCATCGAGTCTCACAAGGCCCTATGGTGCGCAAATTGAGTTGAGGCTCCATTGGTTAAAGTGGTATAAAAATTCTCTAAAATATTTTTCAAATCCATCTGGGTTAAACATGCTTGTCAATAGATCAAAGCTATCTATGATTCACACCACCGGCTCATGGAGCTACCAAAGATCACTAATGCTTTTGTTAAGCACTATCGTTTGGTGTCTATAGCTCAAGAGAATTTTATTAAGTCATTCAATTCCCTACATATATGTATTGATGTGGTTCCAACTAATATTTTCCCCATAGAGTGAGTTCATTGTGATTCCCCTCTCACCTTGGAGGAGATCCATGAGGCCTTTCTCTATTTAACAAATGACAAGTCATCTGGTCTAGATGGTTTTCCTTGTGAATTTTACAAAGTGACTTGGTATTTTATGGGACCTGATATACTTCTTGTCTATAATTAAGCTCTCAAATTACATTCTCCTGGGAGTTTCATAAATCAAGGCAACATCAATTTCATCCTTAAAGTTAGCGACCCTGAGCAAGTGAATAATTGATAGCCTATCATCCTGCTACATGTTTCGTATAAAATTCTTACCAAGCCATTGGCTCTTCTCTTTACCAATCTATTGCCTAATATTTTTCACCATGAAAAAACTAGATTTTTTGAAGGTTGATATATTTTGGATAATCTTATCGCAGTTTAGAAAGGCATGGAATGGGCTCGTGTTTCTTTACATCGGCCTTTATTTCTCAAAATGGATTTTGAGAAGGCTTATGATCATATTGAATGGTCTTTAATTCTGGCCATGCTCAAATTCCTAAACTATGGTGAGTTCTTCCTATTGGCCATCATCACTTTTTTTCTAATGCTTTCGCTTGACTTACTATCAATGGCCATCAGTCCACTGCTATCAACCTTTTCTGATCTATCAGACAGGGGTTCCCTCTTGCACCAGCCTTATTTGTTATTGTTGTTGACACTTTAGGTTATCTTATTCTCCATCATGACTCTTAAGGCCACCTTAGGGGGGATTTCCTTCCTAATCATGTGACGCAACTCGTCAATGGTCACTTTTTTGATGATTCTCTTCTTACCATTGCTAAGTTTGAATAGAATGTTGCTAAAAATTTTAATTACCTTGAAACGTTTTATCTTGCTTTTGGCTCCAAAATTCAATTAAAAAATAATTTGGGCTACCATCAGATTTTTTTACCTCTCCTGAATTGGTTGAAAGCTTACCCCTAGAAATGTATTGGTTGTGGTGAGAAATTTAAAATTTTAGGCATTGCCTTTGCCTTTGACAATGACTTCGCAACGTTGTGGTAGTATGTTTTTAATAGATTCGAGCATAAGGTTTCTCGGAGGTATTCCAAACCACTATCATTGGTAGGTAAATTCCAAGCTTTAAATAATATTTTGACTATCACTCATGTGTATTATTTTATGTGTTGGTGCCTGTCTTGCACTTCGTTCACTGAACTTGCCAAGCTGCTACGAGATTTTTTATGGTCTAAAATTTATGGTTCAGCTATTTTTCACATATTGTCCTAGGAGGTTTTTTGTCTTCCTCATGATCAAGGTGGTATGGGAATCATCTATGTTTAGTGGAAAAGTGTGGCTTTATGCTCTAAGTAGGTGGTTTAGTGTTTTTCAGGCACTTAGGCTTGGAAAATATTGCTTCAACATTGCATTACATCTGAAGTCTTGTATGGATAGAAATGCTAGAATAATATTGAGTTGCACACTATTATTATCAATACGGCTCTAGTTAAAATTATAGGTAGTTTTGTTTCCAAAAATATATGAAGAGCCTTTCATATGGTCAAGCCTTTGATGTCTAGGATTGGTGATGGTTTTTACATAGGGCTCTCATTTAATTATTAGAATCTTTGGTGGTCTTTCATCATCACTAATGATAATCTTCCACTTTTGGAAACTCTAGGCATCAAAGCTTTCTATCTTTATCGCAAGGGAATACATACCATTCATGATTTGGTTACCCACAGAGATTGGGTGTCTTAACCCGAGCTCATGTTAAAATTTAATCTTGGCAATTCGGACCTACCATCAATCTGTAACATTTAGGAACTCATGCTCCATGTTATGCTCCAAAATTTGGGGCTTAAACCCTTCGAAGCTTGGTGGTGCAATTGGTGGTGGAATCGAGATATTTATTTCCTTAGATACAATGCCAGGATAATCTACCATCATTTGAGTTCACTCTCACCTGCCATTTCCATTGGGGTTTAGACTCGGCACATTCCAGTTGTCTTTGTCAGATTTCTCGTACTATGAATTCTCTTTTTGAACCCAAAACTAATCATTTCCTTTGGTTTCTAGTTTATCAAGGTCTTCATGTGGATGAACATCTTAGTCATATTGGTATCCCTAATCCTAAATTTCCTTTTTTTTGCTTACACTGAGTCGTTTAAATAAATATTTTTGTCTTTTCCCCATGCTCAAGTGTTATGGACATGGATTGATTCCTTATTTAATCCCTACCATCCTAAATTCTTCCACCAGTTGCTGACTTTATTTAGTGATTTTATCCCTTAGAAACATTATATTGATACTCTTTGGAAATTTTTACATGACAATATTTTGTTTCATATTTGGAAAAAATGTAATGCTTTAATATTCCATCATGATCATTTTGTTGCTTTATTTTACACTAATGATAAAGTGGTAATATTTTCTATTATGCGCATATAGATTCAAGCTTGAGATGCTAAGGCTTCCCTGGAGTTTTCTCATTTACTGGAGCTTCTAGATTATTTGGGAAGTGTACCCTACAATATGAGTCGGGTCCTTTCAGATCCTCTGCCACCACCACCTCAGCCATTTTTGCCTCAAATTCTACCACCTGTAGGACCACATTATAGAATCCACTCACGCAACCATCGTTATGTCTCTTCTTGGGGTTGCATTCCACCTATATCCTCATCTCGACCTGTATGGAGCATGCCTCTAATAGGGAATGGTGTTTCCAGTTCTCTTTGGTGGGGATATCTGCTACTAGGATTGTATACTATTATTGGAGTTATTCTCCTAGATAGGGTATTATGGTTCCTGTACATACGCAAAATTGTAAGGTACTGTACTATCAAAACAACATAACACGTTCCCCAATGATGATACAGGTCTCCTCGCAAGGTGTTCGGGATCCAGAAAATATCTCCAGGTATGCATTAACATCCCTCATGCCCCGTTTAGCCCCCGTGTGCTTTGTTTTCCCCTTTTCCTCTCCTTTCTTGGCCTTTTCTCTTCAGTGACGAAACTGCCACCCTGACTGGGCAGCGGTCCTTTACGCATTTTCCAGAAATCTCTTTTAACACGACTCACGTAATTTCAACATTTTAGCAACTTTTTTTCACCGCCAAAAACTTGTGTTTATGATTCTGGTTCCTTGGAATAGTGTTTTTCCATTGTTTATAGTTTAAGAGTTCTATTTGGTTTTTACCTTGGGTAAATGCAAATGCTATAAATAGATGGCTTGTGCTCAAGCAAATGGCTCCTCAAATTTTCCTCTAATTTCTCTTTGCAATAGATTTATTTTTCATTTTTCTTAGAATTCTTAGTTTCTTTCATTGCATGCTTAGTTAAGCCTTGTTTTACTATTAGTAAGCCACATACCCATCTTGTGCAAGTATTTCTATTATTTTATCCAATCCATTGGAATAGGATAGTTTGTTTGCCAATAGGAAGCCATTAAAGTTACAGGTTTTGTTCTTCAAACAGGATAGTTTCAAGTTCTGGACGTTTTATGTTGCATGACTCGCAATAGATCCCGCTAGGAATTACATAAGCCAAGCTCTGTACTCTTGCGCTATCCCTCTCCTACTCGCATTGTATTCAGTCTGTATTATGAGCTGCCTTTATCCCAATATCTACTTCTGTTGATGCTAACATTACACACTTTTCTGGATCCACATGAACATGAAGGAATGAGGAGATCACACTGAGGGGAAAAGATCACACACACCATCAGATTCGCCACTGTTCTGCAGAATCCAGGTTCTAGTTTTCAAAGTTTTAGTTATAATCATATCAAATAGAGTAGTTAATTGCTTTATTTCGGTTAATTCTACTCCTGATATTGCAAGGGAAGTTGTGGGGATTGATAGTTTCTAAGAAACTATGATTCACTCTTCACCTCTGAGGTAGGATCGAGAGCCTTGAAAATAGATTAGATGAGTTATTTCATTGTTTAGAATAGATCTACAAATTGCACAGATGAATAGCTACACTCGGTTATTTTGTTTGTTTTAAGTTATTATTTTAGATGTCAATTCTAGATATTTTAAATAGCTGCTTTCTTAAAGTCATAAAGCTCGTCAGAAAACACAAAAAAATAGAGAAATCGTATACGCTATAGATACACTTCACATAGTTAAATTTCATTTTACTGTAGTTCGTTTTACATTGTTGCTTTTATATGACAATCATGAGACCTAGAGAGCCCAGGGAATACGTATTCGAGCCAATCATGCCTCAACCCAATCTCATCACAGCGATAATTGATATAGAGCAAAATCTTAGGATCCAAGTCTTCTGAACAACGGTAAGCTTGCAACAAATCAATTCCCAGTTGAGCGGGCTAAACATAGAAGACGACCGAGCGTACACATTTTGGTCAAATCAACCGAATTACAGATTACCCTAGGAAACATTTCATGTGACTGTAGAAGGGCTTGAAAGAGAACAAACATTTGGTTGTGATCCTTTTGTCCCACGGCCAGGTGCAGGAGACACTCTTACAGATATAGATACTAGCCTAATAATTCAGGTGGTGCGAATGCCTGTAAGATATTTTGAGAAAATTGCATAGTTATTGATCCTAAATATAGAAGCTGAGAAAGCATACAATTACTAGATACTATGGATTAGGACTTGATTTCATGCATGACCATCACAGGTCCACAACAACTAAGAGTCTATGGTTGTGACCCACAAATCCCGCAGCCCAACGAATCCGTAAGTCAATCAGACATAGACACTAGCCTACGCACACTAGTATTCAGATCTACCCCACTTCCACCTACCATCATTGAACAGTTATCTTTACTAGATATAACAGCTAACAAAGCTAGAGAGTTCTGGACTAGGCTAGAGAATCGTCCATAGAGTCAACTATATTCACTATCCACCATATGACCTTATCTGGAGACATATACGAAACTATTCCAGGTCATTTTCCATGTATTCCACAACCCATAGATTGAATCACACCAGAGCTCGATATTGATTGGAGCCTTTGAGTAGTCATCCTTGCCGATCGATCTATCACACCAATTCAGGTTAGAAGGGCCTTCTTTGCCTTAGATTCACAAATTCCACTAGTGCGTATTGAAGACATTAGATTACCTAACTAGTTTGTCTGCATCCCATACATTTTCCATCCCCACCAACTATCTCGGCATGACCTCGGGAGGTCGGGTGCGAGGAAGAGTTGCTTGTAGATTCCCACGCTCACTAGTCACTTTTCCATCGTATAAAATTGGTGAACCCGACGTGAAGCTTCCTACTTTCTAGTTCGGAGTCATATTATTAAGTGTTCTTCCAAGTTAGTATACTTTTCATCTTTTCTGCCTCATTGGCTTTCACCATCATTTTCGCTTTCTCCCATTATTCTACCAGTATTCATATACCCCCCGAATATGTCGGGATTCGATGCATATGGCAGACCACTCTTGGGTCTTGAGGCATACTACGCCCAACAAAATAGACAATCATCACCCTCGCTTTCAGTATGGGGTGACAACTATTCAACTAATCAGTTTTTGACACAAATTCCAAGGATTAGATATAGCTCGTCCTTCCAAACAGAGGAGTTGGAACAACTCGCTCAAACGCAACAAACAGAGCCTTCAGGCTTGAATAACATGACGTTCACCAGAGAATCTGGTTCATCTCCTCAGGTACTACTTAGACCACAAATTAGTAGATAATCAGACTCATACCGAGGTTTAGACGATGAATATTCGGTACATTATGCCAGGAACAACCAACATTCTCAAAGTATGTATCCACCTATAGGAGGTTTACAAATACAACCCGAGGTCTCTTTTCAAGAAAATACTTCCATCCCATTACATATAGGAAATACCCTCGGGGAAACTTGGCAGGGCAGTGATCAGTTCATAGCGGGGTATCATAGACCTATACAACACCATGATATACAACCAACTCCACTACGGAAAAACACCATGACTTCACCAAATGAAGTCATTTCAACTCTAATAGAAAAGGTTAGAGGGTTAGAACTTGCCCAAGCAAGTCAAAATTCACAATTTATGCAAGTAGGAAGCTCCAATCCTCCACACCATCCTAGCCAAGTAGATCTCCTCATAGGAGTAGACATGTTAGGCATGACTCCTCAGTATTCACAACAAATGCCAACTAGACCCACCATCTCTAACATTGTTCCTCCCAGTCTAGTACAAAACAATCCATTCTTGGATAGTACCCCGTCATACTTAAACATATACTCCAAATCACCACAAGGGGATATGTTCTCCTCTCCTGGCATGTTTTCTCAAACACAAGTATTCCCTTATGCCCCTACCAACACATACACAATGTCATATCAACAACCCATTCCACCACCGCTCCCTCAACAGGCACCATCAATGGTTGAAAAATATGCGATAGGGACTTACTTAGAATATTTGAAAGAGCCCTTGGATTTCACCATACGAAGCATCATGCTTCCAAGACCTCTCCCCGATTTTCCCAAATACAAAGGTGAGGGAGATCCAAATGCACATATCAAAGCTTACGCTACGGACATTCGAGAACTACTCCCATAGGATGGGGTTGTTGCTAAAATATTCCCAAAAACCTTGGAAGGCATCGCTCTCGATTGGTATTATAGAATACCTGAGGCTTCTATACACTCGTTCAAACAACTCATGTCAGAGTTCATCAAGGCCTTCGACATGAACAAATTATTAAGAACAGGAATCAGAGACTTATTACACATCAAACAAGAACACAACGAATCTATCACCCATTTCATCCAAAGGTGGCGTACAGTTCTTTATTCTTCGTCAAGTGCTCCAAACATGGATCAAATGGAACTATGCAATTTATTCCTTCATTCTCTTAGCAGAGAAGTGAAGGAAGAAGTCCAGAAGTTCCCATTAAGAACTTACGATGAAGTACTAGAGAGTGCTCTTCGAATAGATCAAGCAGCAATTAATAGTGGTCGCAAAACATATGGAGCAAACGGGAGGTTAATCGCCCCCAACCATAACACTACAACTTATCCTACTACCACGAACGTCAATCAAGGACCTAAAATCCTTAATAAAAATCAGGGTGTAACAACAGACGGAGTAACCGACCAGCCTAAGAAGGTAAATATTGTCAATACTCCATCACAAATAAACAATCAATGAAGCAACAACTTTACCCCAACAATCAACACAGTGGATTTTAACCATCCACAACAACAACAACAACGGCAAAACCCCACACAGGGTCCGAGCCAAAATTCAACTAGATACCAAAACCATAATTCAAACCAAAGACAACAAACACAAAATTTTAATCCTAGTAGACAACTATTTGATCAAAGTTTTGGACCACAATACACACCAAACCAACAAATGAGGAATTACAATCCTAATTCGTATTGGGGTTTCCACAAAATTCGGGGCCATGACACTAGAACGTGTCGTGACTACAATAAATTCATGCAATGCTTTCTAGATGAACAAAAACAACTTTTCATGGATATGTTCTTGGCAGATCCTATGTTACCAACATCAAATACTTATTCAGGGGTAGTTTCCCCTCAAAATGCACCCCTGAAGATCTTTAATGATCCACTCCCAAATCACGATAACAACAGGCTAAATCTAACAGGGACGAACAAAGGTGTAATGACAGGTAACAATGATCATGAAGCCTCGACCTCACTAAATCCATTAGTTGCGCCACAACTAGGAAGTCAACCATGACCTAAGGTAGTCAGTTTAGTGGAGTTAGATGCTGAGCTACCCATCGAAGCTGTAACAAGGACACGAGAGTATTTCTCTCAGCCAAGTCCAAGCCACCTGCCAGAGGCGGATAACATCCAACAAATCCTAGAAATACCTGTGGGTGCCTTTTATTTCATTTAACGACCTAACGAAAACCTTCTCGCACATTTCATTTTTAGACTTACTAAACAACTCTCCTGCCCACAGGGCTGCTCTTTTAGAAGCATTAGGTTTAGGTCATTTAATTAACATCACTCCACCTCTTGAAGTTGAAACACAAGTAAATCATGTGGACTTTGATGTTCATCCCCCGGGGCAGGCAGATAGGGGTGTCGAATTCATATTCGAGATAAACAAAATGCTGACAGATGCTGAGATCACACGCCGAGGTGATCCAGCCTTACATTTGCAAGTATGGGTTTATAATAACTACGTGAAACGAGCAATGGTTGACAATGGGGTGGTAGTTAACATAGTTCCCTTCTCTTTTCTTCAAAAGCTAGGGTATGGAGAAACCAATTGTTCCACAACTCGAAACACACTAAGGGGCTACGATATCCTTAAAGCCACCTCAGCTGGAACTATAATATTACCGGTCACCTTAGGACCCAAAACCATCTTAACTGAGTTTTATATTATAGATCGGGAAACTAACTATAATATGATCCTCAGCCGACCATGGATACACCGTATGAAGGCAATCCCTTCTACACTATTTCAAGAAGTAAGGTTTTTACATTTAGGAAAGATATTTGTAGCCAAATTGATCCAAAACCATTCGATGTACACCTAGCTGACTTAAAGAAAAGACCAGGTGTGCACTCAGAGTTTGAACTCCCAACAAACCAACTTAATAAACCTACCGACCCAAAACCAAAATAAAAGTTGATACCTACGACAGATCTTGAAACTATGAGCGCAGACAAGGCAATCCTAACCCCCAAAGATGAGGCTAGCACCGTAGAAATGGTATCATTACGAACTACTGCAAAAATCATTGAATTGCTAGAACAAGATCTACCAATGTTCTTACCATTTGACTCTGCAGGCATGGGATGTTCCCTAGGCATTGGCTCTCTTCCAGTAGAGGATCTTTGCATGGTGGAAGTAGAATGTGCAAACACAATAGATATCCCAACATCCATAATTCCAGCTAAATATTGGACACTCCATTTTGATGGAGCTAGATGTCGTTATGGAGCGGGGCCAGGTGTAATCTTTACTTCCCCTGAAGGAAAAGTCTTACCTTTCACCTTCAAACTAAATTTTGAATGTACAAACAACGGCGCTGAGTACGAGGCCCTCCTGATTGGCCTCATTTTAGCCAAAAGGATTGGTGTTAATAACATCAGGGTGTTAGGAGACTCACAATTGGTAGCAAACTAAGTCTCTGCGGTATATGAAACCAAAGCCGAGCACTTACAGCTTTACAAAACAGTTGTATTAGATTTAAGCAAGGAGTTTGACTCCATATCAATTGAAGCAATCCCGTGAGAGCACAATCTTCTTTTCAATTCTATAGCAACCTCGGCATCACGCTTTACTCTAAACAGTGAGTTAAAAGATACCCGTTTCATGGTATCCCTTCATGATGAACCATTGATAAAAACAACGAAAAAATTCTCTTTTAAACGGAAATGAATCTACTATCCTAGACCATGTTGATAGTGATATGGCCACTCTGGATTACTTAAACGCCTATGTGGCACTGCATCTCTCCTATCATATGATATATTTGACCTTAATCCCACATTCATCCTCTTACTTCGGAAATCCCATGATGGATCTTCCCTCGGAAATGGAACCTAGCATAGACACACTAGAAAATGGGGATGATTTGGATTTACCTCTAGCCCCACCTGAGTTTGAAGAAGGTAATGCCTCTTTAATCGAAGAAACAATTGATGTTAACATCGGAACGGAAGACGAACCAAGGATATTGAAGTTAGGATCCTCGTTAACCTCGGAAGAAGTAGAAATACACATTCGGATCCTCAAAGAAAATCAGAAGGCGTTTGCATTTAATTATAAGGAAATGACAGGGGTTGCACCCCACATTGTGGTGCACAACCTCATCACTAAATCTGATGCAAAACCAATTAAACAAAAATCAAAACCCATGAGACCTAAGGTAGCTCTCATGGTAAAAGAGGAGGTAATAAAACTCCTCCAAGTAAGATTCATCAAGCCAGTCGATTACTCCCAATGGGTATCTAATATCGTTCCCGTTCTCAAGAAGAATGGGAAGATACACATCTGCATAGATTTCCGAGACATCAACAAAGTGTGTCCTAAATACGACTTCCCGTTGCCATCCATTGATGTCATTGTTGATGCAACAACTAGGTTTGAACTTTTCTCTCTTATGGATGGATTCTCGGGATACAATCAAATTAAAGTATCTGAACAAGATCAAGCTAAAACCATGTTTATAACTCCTTGGGGAACCTATTGCTATGATGTTATGCCATTTGGTCTTAAGAACGCTAGTGCTACGTACCAGCGAGCTATGACATATATATTCCATGATCTAATTCATAAAATCGTGGAATCCTATGTAGATGACTTGTTGGCTAAGGCCAAGAAGCGTTGTGACCATCCGGAAGTACTCCGCGTCATTCTTTCACGTCTAATTAAGTACGGAGTCACGTTAAATCCAAAAAATTACGTCTTTGGTGTAACAGGAGGGAAGCTCCTAGGTTACATCATATCGTCACGAGGAATAGATGTTGGCCCAACCAAAATTCAGGATGTTCTCGAAATGGTCCCGCCTTCAGATGAATCTGGAATCAGGTAATTTCTTGGAAAGCTTGGTGCAATCCAGAGATTCATCCCGGATTTAAGTTTTGCCATTCATCCAATCAACAATTTACTCAAGAAGGATTATAGCATTGATTGGACTGAAGATTACAATGAAGCTTTCAACGCAGTTAAGCATTTCTTGTTATCACCACCTACGCTAATGCCACCTAAGCTAGATCATCCATTAATTTTATACTCACGAGCTACCAATGTCTCGCTAGCCTGCATGCTGGCTCAAGAAGACGATTACAAGAGAGAACGTGTGATTTATTTCATTAGCCGAACGCTCGACTATGAAACGCATTATACACAAGCAGAACAAGAATGCCTCACCATAGTCTTTGCAACCAAACGACTAAGACATTATATGCTAAATCAAGAAACAAGGGTCATGGTAAAAACGGACCATTTACGAACTTTTCTCATGCAAGGGTCCTTATCTAAGAAAGCTAGACGTTTTATAACCCTAATGGGAGAATTTGAATTAACATTTGTAAATCAGAAATCAGTTAAGGGACAAATCATCATGGATTGGTTAGCTGATAACCCATTAGACGGAGGTGATCTAGTAGATTTGGATTTCCCAGACGAGTGTGTATACTACATCGAAACCCGACGTTCTATCTCTGAGTGTCCCTGGTACACTGATATCATTAATTATATCATGGACCACACATATCCAGAAGGAACTACACCACAACAAAGAAGGTGGCTACACATTATCATAGCAAAATACGTCATTATAGATCAAGTGCTCTATCGGAAAGCATTTGATGGAATGCTTCTAATATGTGTCGATGCAGAAGAATCCAAGAAGATTCTCCATGAATCTCACAGTGGAATGTGTGGAGGCCACTTCGGTGGCCATGCCACCGCTCGTAAAATACATCGAATGGGCTATTTCTGGCCTACTCTAGAACACGATGCAGTAGAGTTCGTACGTAGATGTCATAAGTGCCAAGAAATCTCCCATGAGATCCACATGCCGGCACAAGCTCTGCAGCCAACCGCTACTCCATGGCCCTTTTCTACATGGGGCCTAGATTTAATAGGGAAATTCTCTCCCTCATCCATAGACAGCCATAATTTAATAATCACGGCCATCGAATATTTTACCAAATGGGTAGAGGTTATGCCTCTTACTACTGTACCTGGTTCTATAATCGCCAAGTTCATTTTGAACCAAATCATTTGCAGGTATGGTATCCCGCAAATCATTATCTCTGATAATGGAAATTCTTTTAAGAATGAAGAGGTTCACAAACTATGTGATAAATTTAAGATAAGCCATCATACAGCTTCCTTGTATTACCCTCAATCCAACGGACAGGCTGAAGCGACGAATAAAACACTAAAAGCCATTCTCCTTAAAACGGTGAAAGAAAACAAACGAGATTGGCACTTGAAGTTATACCCATCCTTATGGGCCCACTGAACCTCAATAAGAACACCAACGGGAGTAACTCCTTTCTCATTAGTATTCGGGGCAGAAGTAGTTCTCCCACTTGAGGTTGAAATACCCAATCTCTGTATTTCATTACAAGGGATTCTGGATGAAGACGCTTACAGGGAAGCACGTCTCTCCCAACTAGAAAGCCTATATGAAGCTAGGTTAGATGCTGAGTAGCGGCATAAAGTCTATGCTGACCAGATGTGCCGGTAATATAACAAGAAATTCTATGAACGTGACATATATGAAGGTGATCTAGTTCTAAGATTAGACAACTGGATCGACAAGAAGACCGGCGAAGGAAGGAAGTTCCAGCCTAAATGGTTGGGCCCGTACCAAGTCATGAAGGACTATGGAAATGGTGCATACCTGTTATGTACGCTAGAAGGTGAGGAATTTGGTGAAACAGTCAATTCCCTGTACCTCAAGCGGTTCTAAGCATAAGTAGCTAGCACTACTTATATATATTTACATTGCATCTTCATATAGATTAAGATCATTTTGTACACAAATTGTAATCAAGGAATTTTATTCTCAAATCAATTCATTACAAACTCATGATGTTTTTGGCATAAACTTTCTAATCATACCTCTCCATTTTCATGATATCATCAAATTATCTCGGAATCATGTCATCAAATAAAGCTAGATATGACAAAGTCTTAAACAGTAACCATACCAAGATCTGTAGGCTTGTTCTCACTTTTGGTTTCTTCTTAGGATGGGTGTCTTACCTATGGTCTATTCTAGAAGCTTCATGGTGTCACATCTATCCCATATATATATCTCTTTAGAAATAAGCACATACTGACATTTTACTCAAGAAAACGAGTCAAACATTGATCAAACAGAAAATTTTAATTTTACACATTTCCTTGCCCCACCAACCTTCGGTGATGAGCTTACGTCTCTTACTAGTGACGTAGGGTTGGGAAAGGATGGAAATGCCCTTACTTACCTATGCTTTGCCCACGGTGATAAACCCACGCTTCTTACTAGTAGCATGGGTCAAAGTGTAGGGGGTCCTCTTGACAAACAAATGCAAAAGGTCATAAGCAAAATAATTCAAATCTCGAAGTCTTTGCGTCAAGAACAAGTGAATCAAATGTCCAAAATTCCAAAGGAGCTCAAAAATCTTAAAAACCCAGATTTTGTCTACTATGTGGCCATCTAAGGATCTAAGTCTGGATAAACCGCAAAGTAAGTAGCATTCTAAACTATGAAGTCACTCGAGTGGAGTGGGCTTGTGATATCCTAATTTGGTTCCGCAAAAGCTTTGTGTGTCTTTCATCAGTATCATTTCAAACACATTTCATAACTTGTACCCTTCCCAACTCTTGGTGATAAGCCCTCACATCTTACTAGTTGCGTGGAGTTGGGGGTAGGGGCAGGTTTATATGTTCATCATGCCGGTTTATATGCATCACTTTGCCAAAAAAAAAAATAAGTATCCAAAATTGCTTTCAGAAGCTAAAATTCAAAATCACATTATATCTACGTCATCACATATCAGCATCATGAAATACAAAAAAAGAAATTCAAACACTTGCATCATTTGTTCGCCATTGCATACATTCTAAAAAGCATATAAACATACATCGCAATCTACGTAAGGAAACTGGAAATAGAAAGCAAGCTATGAATGCCAAGGATTTGATCCAGAACAAATATACATATATATAAATGATCAATGTTTATGTATAATTCCATCATGCACTAAGCATGGTCAAAACGCTCAAAGAGCCCAGGATATACAAAAGAATGTATCGTATAAAAATCTACGAGACCCAAGTGGCTTCTCAATCCCTAAAAGACCGCTCTGAAGGTGCACACCCATGCCTAGGACTCTAGCTACGCCGGCGCTCTGAGTGCACAGAGGGCTCAGGATCCCGAGGGCCAGCCGCAGTCTCACCACAAGAATGGCTCCTCATCAGGCGCTCGGTCGTCCTATACCCTGCTAACTCTGTGCGGAGAGTCGATACCATCCTGGCCACATGCCAGACTAGGGAAAAGATGTCAGTATGTCTACCAGCTGCTGAAGGCTCCCCAGCATCCACAGACAGCTCTGCGTGGGTCCTCTCCATGGGGATCATTAGGGTATTAGTGCATACCCTACAAATCAAATCTCGCCACTCATCGGCGGTCTCTGCAAACAAAGGAGAAAACAAATTAGAAACCAAACAAGAAATTAAATATATATATATATATATATATATATATATATATACAAGATAGCAACTAAGGAGATCCTAATAAAGAAATGAACATTAAAAGGGAGAGAGGGTAACTTACTTGGATCACCAGGCCTCCAAGATGGATCTATGGGATCAGCGTTCACCACGGATGCCACTGCCGACTGAGGGGCTGCTCTTGTGGCTGGAGCAACGTAACGCCCCACAACAGACTCATCCTCCCCATGACCCTGGGAGAGTGGCTCCTCTGAAACCAGAGTCACCCTCTTTGCACTTTGCTCGGCCCTCTCCGCCTGCATGATATCCTGGGTGTCGTGCCACTCAGGATCACTGTCCTCGGTCTCCTCCTCTGTCTCTCCCCTGTAAACTCTTCAGACTCAGACTCTACCTCAATGGGGTCATCGCTGCTATGGGTAGGACCCACGGCGATCTGAAGCAAAGGTGCCTGAGGCGCACCGGCTCTCCCTCTGGCACGTACTATCCTCCTGGTTGTAATAGGAATGCCAGGAGTAACCACTGTCCAACCCCGACCTCTAGGCCCCCCTCTGGCCTCATGGACTGATCTGTATACTGGCGCCACTGGGGAAAGCATACCCATGTATGGTAAGCCAAACTGCTAAGGAACTCGACCAAAGGGGTGCATCTCCACTCGCCCCACTCTATCAATAAGTCTCCCTGTGGTGGAGCAGGAGATCAATGTAAGAGCCTCCTCGCCCCATATACCTGTCATAGTCTGGTATGGTGTGGCCTCCATGTCGGCAGTAGTTAGGGAGGCAACTAGCTGATGAGGTGCTCTAAGCACTGACATGTCTGTCCATCTGGCTGCCCTCACAGCTCCGGGGTCTGTCACCTCTACACCTCTGCCATAGGGGATGAAGTGCTCATAGACCTAACTCATGACCAGGGTCGGGTGGCTTAAGGGCTGCCCCTATAAATGGACTACCCTGTATAAGTCGTGGTAGGTGGTCCCAAGAATGTTTTCTGCCTAGGCATATATCCGACCGTGTCCCTCTATCTGTGCAATAATAGGGGACCAACAGTATAACAAAGTATTTCCTCCCTTTTCCCCGATCATTCTCGAGGCAAGGATCCCCATGATCACCTGGCGAAGTAAGGGGATGGGAAAAGTAGGAATGGATCAAACTCTAACTCCCTTCTTCGACCCCGTGGAGATGACTACATCGCCCATATATGTAGCCCATTGTGCAATCTGGGCCCGTGAACTTGCTGTCTCTAAGGTGAGTCGTCTCCTAATAATCAGGACCCCCAGAATGTGATAGACATCCTCCAATGTAATAGTCCACTCACCGTGGACCCCTGGCAATCGGAAGGTGTTCCAATTTGCATCCCAGTATGAGAACAAGTCACAAAGGATGTGACTAGATGGTGTAACATGGGGCACGCGTGAAATGCGTAGTTTCCCAGCCCGCTGAAGAGTGTCCTCCTCATCCTGTGAAAGGGCCTCTAGTACCCCTGGGAGCCAATCACACTCTCTCTCTCTACTCCACCAGATATACTCCTCTCTCGCCTGTATACACCCAAAAACACACAAAACAAAGCAAGTTAGCATCTGAGTAACACTGGAAAAGTCACGAAAACACATAGAAATGCTAGAAAAGTAAAAAAAAAATTCAAAAAGATAATCCTTTTACATTTTGTGCAAAACCGCCGCCCTGAGCAGAGAGGTGGTTTTGTAACCGTCGCCTTAAGGGCGGCGGTCATGTAAGTGCCGCCCTAAACAGGACGGTGATCATGTAACCGCCGCCCTGGGCAAGGCGGCGGTCGTGGTTCGAAAACCCACGCTGGCTTTTAAACTTAAAAAGCCTAAAAAGTGCAAAAAATGACCATTTTACCTAAAAACAAAGCCTACCTAGTAGGCGCCCCCCCTAGGTGGACCTTTTAACACTAACATTTTCAAAAATTACCCCCCCATGAAAAAATATTTAGCATTTCAAATTTAAGGGGGTAAAAAGGATAAAATGAAGAAAACTAACCTGTGATCTCACGGGTCGATGTTCCGCACGTGGAGGCATGATCACTATCTCGTCACAGACGTTTTGACTCTACTCACGTAAGAAACCGTCACCGTGGGTCCCAGAGCTCAAAATCAATCAAATCGACTCGCGCAAATGAATAGGAAAATGAGCCCACTTTCATATATATAGCGCCCTGATTCGTTTTAAATGAATTTTTCACAGGTTTAGAGCACCGACGGAGGTAAGTTCCTATCCCCACACAAATGGTACATTCTCATTCCCTATTATTTTAGCGTTTATATTTCAAACTATTGTGTCTATCTGCACTTGAGTTGTCTTTTCACTTTGTAGGTAGCGGGAATTTTGGACGGCATCATTTCAACACATGGATGTATCAGGTATAACTTCTAACTTCCCATTTCGGGACCGCCATACTCGGACCCACCGTTTTACGTCTCTTCATGGCTAAAACGCTTCTCCAAGGGGGCAATATTTACGTACACAAAATTGTAAGGTACTGTATTGTCAGAACAACATAACACATGCCCCAATGATGATACAGGTCTCCTCATAAGGTGTTCGGGATCCGAAAAATCTCTCCAGGTATGCGTTAACATCCCGCATGCCCCGCTTAGCCACCGCGTGCTTTGTTTTCCCCTTTTCATCTCCTTTCTTGGCCTTTTCTCTTCAGTACTGAAACTACCGCCCTGACTGGGAGGCGGTCCTTTACGCATTTTCCAGAAAGCTCTTTTAACACGACTCACATAATTTCAACGTTTTACCAGCTTTTTTTCACTGCCACAAGCTTGCATTTATGATTCTAGTTCCCTGGAATAGTGTTTTGCCATTGTTTATAGTTTGAGAGTTCTATTTGGTTTGTACCTTGGGTAAATGCAAATGCTATAAATAGATGGCTTGTGCTCAAGCAAATGGCCCCTCAAATTTGCCTCTGAATTCTCTTTGCAATAGATTTAGTTTTCATTTTGCTTAGAATGCTTAGTTTCTTTCATTGCATGCTTAGTTAAGCCTTGTTTTACTATTAGTAAGCCACATACCCATCTTGTGCAAGTATTGCTGTTATTTTATCCAATCCATTGGAATAGGATAGTCTGTTTGCCAATAGGAAGCCATTAAAGTTGCAGGTTTTGTTCTTCAAACAGGATAGTTTCAGGTTCTGGACGTTTTATGTTGCATGACTCGCAATAGATCCCGCTAGGAATTACATAAGCCAAGCTCTGTACTCTTGCACTATCCCTCTCCTACTCGCATTGTATTCAGTCTATATTCTGAGTTGCCTTTATCCCAATATCTACTTCTGTTGATGCTAGCATTACATGCTTTTCTGGATCCACGTGAACACGAAGGAACGAGGAGATCCCACTGAGGGGAAAAAATCACACACACCATCGGATTCACCACTATTCTACAAAATCCAGGTTCTAAATTTCAAATTTTTAGTTAGAATCATATCAAATAGAGTAGTTAATTGCTTTATTTTAGTTAATTCTACTCCCGATATTGCCAGGGAAGTTGTGGGGATTTATAGTTTCTGAGAAACTATGATTCACTCTTCACCTCTGAGGTAGGATCGAGAGCCTTGCAAATATATTAGATGAGTTATTTCATTGTTTAGAATAGATCTACAAATTACACAGATAAATAGCTACACTCGGTTATTTTGTTTGTTTTAAGTTATTATTTTAGCTGTCAATTCTAGATATTTTAAATAGTTTCTTTCTTAAATTCATAAAGCTCGTCAGAAAACACAAAAAAAATAGTGAAATCATATATGCTATAGATACACTTCACATAGTTAAATTTCATTTTACTGTAGTTCGTTTTATATTATTTCTTTTGTATGACAATCACGGGACCTAGAGATCCCAGGGAATACGTATTCGAGCCAATCGTTCCTCAACCCAATCTCATCACAGCGATAACTGATATAGTCAAAAATCTTAGGATCCAAGTCTTCTGAACAACGGTAAGCTTGCAACAAATCAATTCCCAGTTGAGCGGGCTAAACATAGAAGACGACCAAGCGTACACGTTTTGGTCAAATCAACCGAATTACAGATTACCCTAGGCAACATTTCATATGACTGTAGAAGGACTTGAAAGAGAACAAACATTTTGTTGTGGTCCTTTGGTCCCACAGCCAGGTGCAGGAGACACTCTTACAGATATAAATACTATCCTAGGAATTCAGGTGGTGCGAACGCCTGTAAGATATTCTGAGAAAATCACACAGTTATTGATCCTAAATATAGAAGTTGAGAAAGCATACGATTACTGTATACTAGGGATTAGGACTTGATTTCACGCATGACCATCACAGGTCCACAACAACTAAGAGTCTATGGTTGTGATCCACAAATCTCGCAGCCCAACGAATTCATAAGTCAATCAGACATAGACACTGGCCTACACACACTAGTATTCAGATGTACCCCACTTCCACCTACCATCATCGAACAGTTATCTTTACTAGATATAGCAGCTAACAAAGCTAGAGAGTTTCGGACTAGGCCAGAGAATCGTCCATAGAGTCGACTATATTCACTATCCACCATATGACCTTATCTGGAGACATACACGAAACTATCCTAGGTCTTTTTCCACGTATTCGACAACTCATAGATCGAATCACGCCAAAGCTCAATATTGATTGGAGCCTTGGAGCATTCATCCTTGCTGATCGATCTATCACACCAATTCAGGTTAGAAGGGCCTTCTTTGCCTTAGATTTGCAAATTCCACTAGTGCGTATTGAAGACATTAGATTGCCTAACTAGTTTGTCTGCATCCCATACATTTTCCATCCCCACTGGCTATCTCAGCATGACCTCGGGATGTCGGATGCGAGGAAGAGTTGCTTGTAGATTCCCACGCTCACTAGTCACTTTTCCATCATACAGTTCCTTTACAAATACAGTTTCTGGAACATTATGGTTGGCTAGCAGATCCTCCCTTAATCAAGCTGAAAGTGGAGTGTTTATCCCTCCATGGGATGACTCTCCTCCTCCTCTTGTTGCTGCGACATGTAATTTATTTTGGCTGGTGTGATTTATCTCATGTGCTCTATGCTTTCCCTTTGGACATTTTGATGTAACCAAGGTGGTGCTTTCTATTTTTTTGTTGCCCTTATGGCATTTTGTGTACTTCCCATGCCTCAAGACATACGAAAAAACACCAAAAGAAACTAAATTTTTTGGGTAAATTCTTTTTTTGAAGTAAACAAATACTATTACTTTACTTTTCCCAATCCCCATTAATAATTAATTTATATGAATTTGATTTACCCAATTAATTAATCACTAGTCCAATTCCAACCTTAAATATATATTTTTCTAATATAAGTTTTCTAGGGTCACAATAGAAGTCTACACACCCTTTTATTTTATTCACCCCTTTTTTATTTAACTAACTCCCCCCCCCCCCCAGCCCCCCCGACAAACCCTTATTTTATTTCCCACTCCTCATCAAATTCCCATGACTTAAAAGTTGAGTAGGGTTTAATGTAGACCCTAGGATCAATCTAATCTAGGCCCTCGGTTTCAAAATTTCCCTAAAGATGCCCTAATCCATCCTTATCTTTTCTTTCCCTTCCCTTTCTCTTCCATTTGGTTTCATTTGTTTTCTTGCATGTGAAGGTTGAAGAGGAGCCATGGTAGCCAAGGATTCTTATTTTCTCAAGCTATTTATTTGTATTTTTTTATGTTTTAACTAGATGTATTCTCTGGTTGGGTATATTGAATACCCATATTTTTTTAATATAAGAAGGTAATTTTCCTATGTGTGTGTGTGTGTGTGTGTGTGTGTGTGTGTGTGTGTGTGTGTGTGTGTGTGTTAAAAATTATAATAGATAAAACATATTAAAAAAATCCCAGGTAAGAAATCACAAAAGGGGGGGTTGGAATCATGTTGGAAGTGATTTTATAGGGGTTTCGGATTAGGGTTTGTGTGGAGTGTGATGGGTGAGTGGAGTGGGAGTTGGGAAGGATGCACAGGGGGTGTGGGGGTTCTGCATGGAGAATGGAGGATGGTGCGCATCGTTTGGGGGAGTGGGCATGGGAAATGGTGGAGGTCGCAAGATTTTGGGGAGGGTTCGGCCCTCCCCCCATTTTTTTTGGTTTTAAAACTTAAAAAAATTCCACTAAAATTTGTATATTATTATTATTATAATATTTATTTAAACTTGTTAATATATATATATATATATATATATATATATATATATATATATATATATATATATATATATATATATATATTATAGTGTAATATATAACTAAATTAATATATAACTATGTATAAAAGTAACATAGTTATATTATATAATATAATGATATTAAAATGTTTTTAAATATTTATATTATATAAAATGTTAAAAATTATGTCAAGTTGTGAAATAATAGGTTATGTTTTGTTACCTATGTGAAGTATGAAAATTAATAATTTTTCAATAAATCTATGACAAAATGATTTACTTATTTATGTGATAAAAAGGATGGTAAAAAGGTATTTCAAAAAAGAAGAGAGGGTTTTGGAATATGCTTCAAAATTAGTAAGGAAGAAAGTTAATTCACATTTGATTTCCTAATGAGATAATTTTTTAGGTTTGACATGGAAAGGAAGCAAAACTAATTTCACTCCACTCAATAATATTACCAAAATTTTACAAGAAGGAGATATATTGCAAGAAAGATAATATTTTCGTTCAATGTTAATCATAAAACTCCATGTTACGCTATCCTTCTTTTCAAATGCAATACTAAATAAATACTACAGATTTCTACAAGGAGATCCAACAAAAAAATGTCACACTTTCTTTTAGTGCTCTTAATATCACATTTTGCCCCTTTTTTGTGGAATACATATTTCCAATAAACAAACTTTCTTTTCAAAATGGAGTTCCAACAATACATATTAAATAAATCAACTATTTTACAAGATATCATTTCCAAGGAGCTTAAGCTCACAAATACAACATATTCCCAAAATACTTAAGATACATAAGGAATCAACATTACAAGTATTCTTTCCAAGATTAAAGGAAGGTTACCCATACAAATGTGACACTAGTTTACAAGCAATCCCAAATCACAAAATGGAAACTTTACAAGACAAAGAAACCTCCCACATAGCCATATCCATAAGGTTACAGTGAGAGTAATGTTCAGAAAAAATGGAGAAAATCATGAGAAGCCAAGATATCAAGGACTCCAACCATCTTTCAAACTTGAGCTCCAACTTTGAGTGATTTTCCAATAAACCATCACATAGAAAAAGACTTGTATTACCACCCAACCTATAGGAATCATTACATGTCTTTCCAAAGGTTGGAAGACATGCTAGCATCCCCCAATCCCATGGGAGAGAGAGCTAGCTTCCATAAATGTGTACAAGATTTAAGGATACATAAACAACCAACATATCACATAAAAGAAAATCCATACACTAAAGAAGACAAAAAATTTACTAAACAAAATAAAGGAGGAGAAAACCATATTCCACCTTAATAATAGGGAAGAGTAGATGAGACATCCAAAAGTGTCAAAGAGTGTGGTTTAACCATAGGATGCACACTTACAAAATTCTTCACAAAGCCTCCTTATCCCTCTAAGACAACAATCCCTCCCTATTGTTCCAACAATTCACCTAAAATCCTCCTTGGGAGGATTTTCATACCCAATGGGTTTCCTCTCCAAGGATGGGGAACGAGGTTTAAACCATACGAACCACCTTCCCCACCTCAAACCATATGAGGGGAATAAAAGGAACCTACATGGCTTTCCCATCAAGCCATGAGGTTTAAGAGGGAAAATCCCTCCCTCTCCCCCATAAAACTCTAAAATCCATCAAGCCATATGATGGATGGAGAAAATAATACAAAAACATACGTAAGCAATATACAACACAAGAAACAAAACACAATATACAACCATAAGAATATATAAGATCTATCATGCAAAATAACTTATAGTGATACCAAAGAGCCTACATCCAAAAGCTCTCCAACACTCCAAGTTTTTCCCACTTCATTATCCAAGGAAAGTCTAGCTCCAAAAGTTTCCAAGGACCAAGAAAAAGCCCAAAAAAATGTTCTCTCTCTCCCACATGAGGGCATATTTGAAGAAAATAAAAATAATTTCCTCACAAATGAGGGGGTGACATGTCTCACCCCTCTCTCCCATCCAAGTCAAATATTCCCAAAACAAAAAGAAGAAAATGTTAACTCACATTTACACACTCTTCTCCCAAATTGCCCAAAAATAAAATGAGACAAGTTTTGTAACTTTTTACAACACACACATTCCAATCCATCTTAAATGGATGGTGACAAAAGAGAGGCTAAATTGGAGGGAAATTCTCTCTATGCATTGAAATTAAGCCCCCCTACATAATTGGTAGGGTCGAAGGGCTTATTTTCATGTTAACTAAACTCCCAAAACTAAAAGGGGTCATTTACCATGCCATAAATAGCCCAATTTCGGGTTTGGAACATTTGGGCACAAGTGTAGAGGATGTGGGGCCCACTCAAGGGTGGTCATGTGACCTTAATCCTCTCTAATTAACACACACTTACCCAAATAAAAAACTTAATGCAAGAGGGGACCATTAAGTCCCCAAACCTAATTTACTTAACAAAATAAATAACCTAAACACAATTAATTTTACATGACATACAACATTACATGTAAGGGTCACTCATGGTGCCCAAATAATACAAGCAAACAATGAGGCCTCATTCAACTAATATGTTTAGGACTTATCCCGTGGGCCGCTTTTGCACAATTTACGTAGCTGCCCTGAAACCCACATTCTCCTGTGTCCTGTCAACTGCACACTCAATACACACATTAAACGCATCTGTCTAATACAAGTGTAACTCAAACTACTAAATAAACAATCAAGTCCAAACATGAATTCTATGCCATCACAACATCAACATGGAATCGTAAATGAGAAACATGCACAATTTCACACAATTCACCATGAGTAAGCCATAGAAATAAATATACATGACATACATCCATGCTATTATGTGCTCTCATCAATAATCGAACTATCCATATCATCAAGACATGTGACTAAGCTATGTATCCATCATATATCAATTTGGCCAAAATAACATAGTAACATGTTAGTATCCACAACATCTAATAAAATGCACCAACGTACTAATCAAAACTAAACTGGTGCTACGTGTCCAAATCATCATACATGTTCATGAAGATCAAATAACATTTGATAATGTCCAAAATATATCAAATCCCTGTCAAATCATATCTATGGATAAAGAAATCAACAGATAACTGAGGCTATAAAAATGCGGGCACTAAATTTTGTGGGACCATGAGTTTTTTGGTCACCATATTAACGTAACTCTCTTTATTTTAATTAATATAAAGGGTAGTTCCAATAGTAAATCCTAGTCAAGCATAAAAAAAAATAAAATCATTACAAAACATTGTAAGGTGATTATATTATAGAATATGATTAGATCATATCGATTTCACATATCTAGGTGCAAAACTATTTATGGCTTGAAACCTCTTCGGAGTATGACCAACCAAATGTTAAGCTTTTATAGGGTTTTGGGTCATCTCAGTTAATTATAAATGGATTCACATATTTACATGACCTAATATGTTACAAAAAAGCAAATTTCATTCTCTTGCAAAAACACAAAAAGTTACAGAACTCCATTATCATCTTGTACAAAACTACTAGATAAGGACATAACCATCAAACAGTGCAGTATACAAATAACTATTTTCTATAGAATACAATTCACTTATAGATTTAGATATAAAGCATATACAAGACATTTCCATCCAATTCATCACTCTATTACACCAATATTTGCTTCAATATTAGTGAAATACCTTAGTGCACTCATCAACTAATATTGTACTCTATTTAACACATCTTCTAATTGATATATTTAGTAAATTTATTTATGTGTATTGTATTATGAATTCTAATGAGAAACTAATAATAAGAGTATATATCATGTTTTCAACCATAATATAAGATTTGAATATGTAAGCAAAAAAACCTTATCCCCACACTTTTTTGAAAACCATTATGAATGTAATCACCAATTAGTGAGCTATGTTCATCAAAATTAACTTTGAAAAATATTATAATTGGCCAATAGACATTCTTAAAGTCAACTTTATTCGTAACGGTTGTTTAAACATCGTCATCCTCTCCTTAATATTTTTATATTTATTTTTACATATATACAGTTTTGCTTCCTCAAATTCAACATGTTCTAGCTTTAATTATTCGTCATGTGTTCCACCTCCCCCAACAACAATAACAAAATAGTAATTTAATATTGATTAAATTACAATGGTGGTTATTTGCAACATGCAATGAGCCTAGAGGCATATGTGAGGATCCTCAATTCATCAGTGAAGATGGCATCATGTTCTATTTCCACGAGAAGAAAGAGCACTCCTTTTGTTTGGTCTTTGATGCAGACCAGCAAATCAATGCTCAGTTTATAGGAAATAGAGGAGAGGGAATGCAAAGGGACTTCACTCGGGTGTAGTCCATTGGAGTTTTCCTCCATAGAAACTGCCAGCTCTTCCTAAGAGCCAACATGGTGTTCACATAGGACGATTCCCTTGATAACCTGGCCATAGCCTTGGATGGAAAATTGATCCTCCTTCCTCAGCAGGAGGGGGATGTGCTTACAATCTCACTCGACTCACCCTTACTTGAATTGAAATTGAATATTTTTCGATAGGAAGGCATGAATGTAGTGAGAGTTGAAGTTGGGGACAAGTTTGACATTACGGCCTGCATTGTGTCCATCACTTAAGAGGAATCTGGAATCCATAAATATAAAATTACCAGCTCTAATACAGATTTCTTCGACCATCTGGAGCTCAACTTCAATTTATACTCTCTCACCCCCAATGTCACTGGTGTGTTCGAACAGACATATGCAGTAAATTACATGATCCCCTTTAATCTGGGCACGCCCATGCCCGTGGTGGGAGGGGAAGCTAGGTACATTACAACTAGTCTCTTTTCCAGTGATTGCAAAGTTTTTCGATTCGATTCCTCCTCCAACAACAATAAAAAATTATCCATCCTTGACTTCAACTGTGGTGGTGGACCAAGTGGTCAGGGAATGGTTTGTCATAGATAGACTTACACAACAGAGTGAGTCAAAGCATATAAGTGTGTCCCACTTGGTGGCTAAGAATATTAAAAAATATAACTAGAAAAAAAAATTAAAATACTATGAAAAAATAAAAAAATAAGGTATATTCGTGATGCCCTGCACCTTGGTATTTATACAATCTTAAAAATACATGATTGTTCATTTTAAATGTGTTTGTTCATATTTTGGTTTTTGGGCATATTTTGCTGAAGGTGTAAAAATTGCAAAAAGGAGGTACATACTTATATTCTTTGACCCGTCACAAATTGTAATAATCATTTTGTTAATCGATGTTAATTTCATCTCTGTATTGCCTCTTTAAATAATTAAAAATTGTCTCTTTTAAGTATTGAAAGCTTTGATAAAGGCCTACAGACCATTTTGATTTGTATTCATTCACTATATTTTAAATAAATGACTTTTCTTCAAAAATTAGATTCCTGCAAATATTTTTGTAGTGAATCAGTTTTAGATCCTCATTTTATATATACTAGCAATTGCACGTGAGATGTGCGATGTGAATTCTGGAGGCAAAGTCTACGATGAAGTTGATTTGGATGGACCAAAACATAAATCGAGGGGTCAAAACATAAAAGGAGAAATAGGGTTGTAGAAGAGGGGGTTATAGGGAGGAGAAGGAATTGGGAGAGGATAATGTTGGGGGGATCATTTTTTGGAAGCTAATTTTTTTTCGAAGAGGAAGATAGGTATCATGTGTATTTTTTGTGAATTGTTTGAAAAAGAAGTGAGATACGGCGTGCAGGGCGTCATGGAAACACAGTCTAGCGATATCTCAAAAGGCAAGGTGTTTTCAATGAATATTGTAATTGAAAACTTGCATTTTTCGGTCCAATGTGGACACTTCAATTCACATTGTTAGAGATATTACACCTTTAAATTGAGGGTTCTTTACCTTGATATTCTCATAACTCATTTCTGAGACTAGTCTTAGAATATTAGATTTCAAGAATATGATAAAGGTTCCCACTCATAAAATGTCTGTATAGATCCACAGAATACCCTGTGGGAAATGATCAATCATGCATTGAGTTCTTTGAAACTTCAAAATAGAAACATATTTTTGGCTATACCTAAGAAAAACCATGTATTCACATGTTTCATAATACCTATGTATATATATCGTCTTCATGAAATTTTAGTCACTTTTCATCCTCAGCTCCTCTGATCTATCCTAGACTTGAATGCAAGTCTTCTATACCTAAATTTTGTGGACATTTTCATGTAACCATATACTAAGAAGAATCAATCATAAATGCATAACATGTTCTCATTTCATCTTTGTCAAATTTCTATCCTTGCAAATGTTTCGATACACAATAATAGGTTAATCTTTAAGAAGCTTTCATGTGAAAGAAATCGATGTAAGTATAGTGAGACACTAAATCCAATGGAACCACCAAGGCTCCAATTTAGTAGTGATGAGTACACAATCTTGTCTGCTTCATTTAAATCTTCCTTACCACACTCATGTGCTTCTTCTCAATCTCTGAATGCATTTCATAATGGAGGATTAGAATAAGTACTCCTTGATTTAGAGTTCCTAGCACCTATGCCTATAGAACTCAAATTGGTGACTACTTGCGATGCAATCATGCATATCCTCCACCACATAGATAGTTAAAGTGAAGCATTTTTACAGGCATCCCAGTTAGTTGATGAAAAACATTTCAGTGGCGCTTGCTCCTTCTATTTCTATTTATCCTTTTGGAAATAAAATTCAACTATGAACACTAATGGCAAAAAAATAGTGATGACGTAGAGGAGAGTTACTTGGAAACTTGTGGGGTTTATACATGGAGAATGCATGAAATGTGTTTCATGAAGGTGGTGTCAGCAAAGCAAGTGGGGAAGTGAAAGGGAAGGTTGATATTACATTACATCGACCTCCATGTATGGACAAACACACATATAGAAGCTACCTAAATCGCAACCAAAATGTTTGGCTTTTGTATAGCTGATGTAACCTGCATCAATAACTTATCTGAAAATGTAATTTCACAAAAAAATACTAATAGAGAGAATACACAACAGGGTACCTAGTTTTTATGTTGTGTAAGATCTTAAGATTGTTCCAACCTATCAAAAAAACTCTATCTTCATTTTTTTAATGCACTTAAATGCCCTCAAATTTTTTAGTCAAAGGAAAAATAGATAAATCATGTGGAAGTGGATTCGGATTGTAAATTTGGACACAACTATAAAATTGATGACCTTTTAATATTCAATATTACTAGAAGTAACTTCTCTCATCAACATTGTCACTCTTGCCACATGAAAGTTTACTTTCTTGACCTTAGCATGGGCCTACAAAGGACATCAACATTTAAAGTAGAGTAAATGAAATCCATTAAACATAATCATTTGTACTCTTCTACGCTTATGACAGGATTGAACGAGCATTACCAATTTCAAGAAACTAAATTTACAACACATGCAGGATGATGGTCTCAAGTGGTTCTATGGAGGATGTCAATGTACTTTGAATTGTGGACCACCGAGTCACTTGTCAAACCACCCCCACCCAACCCACCTTTGACATGCCTTTGGTGTGTGTGTGTATATATATATATATACACTTTACATTTATGATCAAATAATGATAATTTCATCGTCGGTACCAGACAATAAAAATATGTAAACAATTGGTGGGAATTTGAAATAGCAATCACATGTGATCGTCACCTAAAATGACTACGACGGGAGTGTATTTACATCTATTGACTTGAAAATTCAACAATATTAATTCAGGCTATACATATTCAAATTCAATAAAATAACATTGACATATATGAAAGAACTAAATATGGCATGGAAAAGTGCCAATAAAAGCTTACATTTGAAGGAAATGATGAAGATGCGTGTTGAATAGATCAGAAGAAATATGCTAACATTAACTAGGTCTCTTTGATTAGACGAAAGAGACTATAAACACATCTTTTAAAATGGATATATTAACGACCAACATAGCAATTAAAACCAATGTTTTGTTCCAAAAGAGGGGAGGCCCATTGCAACAAGGTGTGACATGCATTTGAAGTGAGACACGTAGATGACAAGGTGGTTTTTTTTGGTGGCTTCGAACCTCAATTGGCTGAGATGATACAAACTAACAGCGGTAAAAAAACTTATAGAGGGCTAAAATAAAAAATAAAAAATTGTGCCACTTTGTATTTTTTATCAATATTTCCTTGATATGACAAGTATAACTATATAGTTTTAGGGTTTGAAAATTATAAATATTTTTTTATCCTAAGAGAAAAATATATCTAAACAACAAGTGGGAATTAAACATAACGATCACATTTGACTTTCATCCGAAATGACCATGATGGGAGTGGATTTACACCTACTGACTTGAAAATTAAACAGTAGTGATTTAGTTTATACAGATACAAATTCAATAAAACAAGATTGACATATATGAAAGACCTAAATACGGTGTTGAAAAATGGCAATAAAATCTTACATTTGAAGAAAATGGTGAAGATGTGTGTTTAATAGATCAGAAGAAATATTTTAACATTCACTTGGTATCTTTGATTAGATGAAATATACTGTAAACATGTCGTTTAAACTGGAGATATTGGTGATCGATATAGAAAATTCCTAGAAATGTTTTATTATGGAAAGAGGGGAGGCCCATTGCAGCAAGGCATGATATGCATTTGAATTGAGACACATAGAAGGCGGGGTGTGTTTTTTTGGCAGCTTCGAACCCCAGTTGACCGAGACGGTAACAACTAAAAGCGGTAAAAACAGATTACAAAGGGCTAAAATAAAAATGAAATAAAAGTGCTACGTTGTATATTTTTTATACAAATTTCCTCGATATGACAAATATATCGATAAATTGTTAGGGTTTGTAAGTTATAAATATGTTTATCCTCGTCGTGTATGGGATTACCAATATTTTCTCAATAAGACAAGTTTAATGTAGGAAGACCTATCATTTTCCTTTTATTTGAGACCCAGAGGCATTAACCACGCTGAAACCCAAGTTAACATTATAAATTTAGTAGTATTTTGATAGTTACAATGATTATTTAACTAGATAAATAAACAAAACACTATGGGGAACTGTGCTAAATAGAGATCTCCATAATAGTCGTTCTAAAATCAGCACCATTACAGGTTAAATCAGACTTGTACTAAGATATAAATCTGTAACCCTAATATCTCTTCATTTAACTATAGACTAATTGATCGATCTGGATCTACATTTGTATTTGAAGCGGGTTCAACTATCTCGTAGAGGAAACTGCTACTTGTCATTGTTTCATTTTTTGTATGCAGAGATGAAGAGGATCAAGGATTCAAAGGTGTTTCATTTGGGCGTCATGTCTAATTGTATTGATTTTTCTTCTTCTGCTTCTAAACACCTTCAGTATGTACACTGTAACCTTTGCAGCACCATCCCCCATATTTAAAATTAAAAAAATAGATAGCGGTAGATACATTTAATATACTAAATAGGTATAACATTGCCCTTCTATATGAAGGTGTACTTGCAGAGGGGGATTAAGCCTTAGGAAAACTAGGCAGTTGCCTAGGGCACCAACAGTCAGGGGGGGCCTGAATCTAAAAATTTCCTTTGTGCCGGTTAATTTTATAACTTAACTTTAAAATAATTTATCTGAAGATTTAATATTGATCAACCCATTTATAGATATTATTCTATATTAACATAAATTTCACGCATACAAAAAAATGTTTTGTAATATTTTTACGAGTAAAAGAAAATATCACATATTTATAAGCACATATGATTGTATTGGTATTGTTACCCATTCTCTAATGTAGCTCCAGATTGTATAGGTGTGTAATTTTTACTAGAAGAAGGTTAATGTATTTTTTATAATGTCACTTGCGTATCTAGTATAAGTGAGTATAATTGAAGGAAAAAAGTATTTGATTTTCTATTCTTATTTTTTTGGGAAAATTTTGTATTATTTTGTGATAGAGGAATCCGTAGGCCTCGTCTAAATACGACATTTCACAAAACCATGGGAGCTACATAAACATTTTGGTTTCTTTGCAAAAAAATGATGTTTTATTTCAAGATAGAGTTCTTAGCACCTACTTGATATGGCTAAATAAGACTTGTAAGAAGTCTTCTATAAAATATTATAGTTTTTGCATTCTGAGCATCTCCTATGATTAATGTTTTCCATCCATGGAATATTTATCATCCTTATGTGATAATTCAATAATATATTTTTATTATTATTTTATTAGGACCATGATGTAAATTTAAAAATACAAGACAATAGACATATTTTATTTATTTATTTTATGGAAAAAAATATTAGCTAAATTTGTGAGGAGGGCATCCACTAAAACTATTTCCTAGGGTGCTCCGGACCTTTAATTCGGCCCTATGTACTTCTCGATAAAAATAATTAACTAACAAATTATACAAGATGGCATTTGATATTGCAGGATACATAATTTTAAGATAGTGAGTTATTGAAATGTGTTACATCATCTCTCAATATTATATACAAGTAAAAATAAATATAATTTTATAAATTAAGCCTTTGTAACCAAATAGATGAAGGTTAGTTAGTAGAAGAAACTTAGTAGATTTGAACATCATTTATTTTATTGATATATCTTGTTATGTGCCTATCGGCCTCTCACATGCACTTGTGGATTCATTTTCTAGTAATATTAAATGGTCCTTTATTTTGTCTATGTTAAATGCTTTACGATTTGGTCTTCACTTTAGATGAGAAAATCAAATGATTGTTCTAGGTGTTTCATTCTACCTCCCAATCGATGAAGTCATTTCAAATAATTTTGGTTTATCTCCCACAATTCTATAATCTTTCCCTTTAGCTTATACATTGTGTGTGTTAGCTGCTCTAGCATTTTGTTATATTTTAGAAAATGCAAAGAGAAAAGAAATAGTTAAAGCCATCCTTTCTCTCCTAGAACATGCACAACTTGTAAATGATCATATTTTCAATAATTATTTTTTTTTCCTTATATAAGAAGAAAGAAATATTAAAATTGATATGTATTTCCTCACTTTTGGCTCAAGCATACAATAGAGGAAAACTCAATGCAAGAGATATTTTTTCCTACCAAATCCTCCTTAATAAATAAATTATGAGTGAAAATGAATCCAATACAGTTCTTGGGGATTTTTGAGATATTATTTCCCTTCTATAAAAATATTTCATTGAATGAATAGAAGATAAGATTGTATATTAGATCACCAAGTCTTCTATCATAGGAAAATTTTATATTTATACTACTTTTTTCACTATCACCCATAGCTACTACTCTTCATGTTAGGTCCCTTCACAATTGTCTCATAGAAAGCTTTAAAATTTGTTGATAGTTTTATATGGGGTGGTTTTGAACATGGGAAGGGATTCTAGAGAGTCCATGGGAGATTTTATGTCTTCCCAAGGAGGATGGTACACTAGGTTTGTTTGACAATGGACCATATTATGTTAAATGGATCATCTATGCCAGTGAATAGAAATAAGTTTGGAAAGTTATTTTGCATAATTATGTTATTAAAGGAGCACCTCAGAATCAAAAAATATTGAAAGGGATTGATTTCCACAATTTTTTCATTCTTACACATCCTATTAAAATTGTTGGCTCGATTGTAATCAAAAGTATTGTCAAACCCTTTGAAATCAAAATGTGTCAAATGGTGATGGCCTTTGAAAAGAGATGTCTATTGATGGTTGCTCCTTTTTTTGGGTTTTAGTGATAAAATATCATGATATACTTCTTGTTAAAGTCTTATGGGTTCATTCTCTTAAGTTCTTCAGATGATGGATTCACAAATTACTTGATACTTTCTATAAATAAATAAGAAATTTGTTCTCTTGTCCAGAAGAATAGACCAAATATCATTTGGATTATAATGATAAAGAGTCTTTTAAGGATATTTTGAAAGCTATCCTTGAAAAGACACTCAAAACAATTGGTGTGATTACCTCCCGCTTATAGTGGAAGGATTGGAAATGGTATCCTAAAATGTATTTTCAAAATTACTCACAAACAAGTGTTGTGATGATTTCTTATGATTGACAAGCTTAATGCATGATGTCCCATTCACATAGATGTTAATAGTAGGAGCTGAAGATTTCATATAGTTTGGAATTCCATCTTAGAAATCGAGAATTACATCTTAGAACCCGAGATAGCTCATGTTGCATGTTATCTTCTTTACCTAGGTCTCCCCTTTGGACGCCATATTATAGATTTAGGGGTCTCTCAACCCACTTATCCATCCTGTAGATGCTCATAAACATTCATTCCAGATTTTCCAGAAGGAGAAAATAGCCTAGACATAGATCCATGAATTTTTCAAACACTTCATATTAGAGCCTTCTATTTGGTAGAATATCCTCTTAGAAGATTAAGCTTTCCTTCTTGCTAACTACAACCACATTTTGGAAAAATCTCATAGTGGAAATTTAATTTTTTATTGGAAAGAAAGGAATTCAACTATTTATAATAAGTCTATTATTGATGACATCTTATCAACATATATTAAAGATATGAACATTTCTAATGTATTTTTAGAGATTCAAGTGTAAGATAGGAATGTTGCCCTAGAGGTTTCCCTTCCGTAGTTACTTTTAGACCATATGGGCAATGCTCCTTGCATTATTGTTCATTTTCCTCCATATTCACCATTTGGGCAAGGTACTTATAGGGTAAAAGGATGTCACATAATTCGTTCTCATTGTTGTTCTCATAATCGAGTTGGGTGGTCTTTACAAAACCACCAGACTTTGCCACATGCATAATGAATAGGTTGGGACTTCCTATCTCCTCATCGATATGGGTGGGATCCTCCACCTCACTTAGATAAGTTTCCCTATTTGGCTTTGAGTATTTCACCTTTGCATGATCATGCTCAAAGTTTGGAGGATATCACAAAAAGAGTCATTTCTTTAAATGCAGCCAATACTAGCTAGGACCCCACCCATTGTTGAAAGTAACTTCCAAATAGGAATGGGAGCAAGAAAAATGACAACGATCCACCCCTTGTCTCCTTTCTTGATTTTTGTTTTATTTGTTTTGACTTTGTTAATTATGGGTTTATTTTAGACTGTTCCTAGGCCATTTTTTTGGCCTACTGTGATGTGATGGTTTTATAGCATGTTTTTATAGCACCTCTCATTGTAATATTTTCATTCAAATAATATATCTATGTTTTCCTAGAAAAATACATCTATAGAATCTATATCCTTCGTATACAAGTTTTCAAGCTCATTGTCTCAATTTTTTTAGTTTTACTGATTTCGCCTTGTTAGTACCTTGATAAATAGTCCTTAAATAATACCATGTTTTCTTACACCATGTTGTTATTGAAAATCCTGAAAATATAGATTCATCCATTCCTTGTTGCATGGAAAATAGAGATTTACTATGTTTCTTCCTATTTTCCCTATAAAAAACCTTCCTTGTGTCAAATCATTAAATGTTGCCTAGTGTGCAAGCTTAATGAGACCATTCTAAATTAAATCCCATAAGTCTTGTGAACAAAACAGTGTTTTCATCTTCATGCTCCAATAATCAGAATTATTTTCAATGAACTGTGGAAATCAAGGTCAAGTGAGACTGATACTCACACCAACCATTTTAATAAACACAAAAAAATCCACTCTTACACTTTGAAAACAATTTGAAGAAAGTTTGTGTGCTCTGCTCTAATCGAAAAAATGCTGCATTTTTCAAAATAAAAAGTGTTGTTCACAACATAGAGATAAACAAAAACAAAATAAGTGTATACACAAAAAGAAAATCAAAATTATGTTGTTAAAAATATGTTGTTACATTTTTTTTTTCCTTTTATGCTTCAATTACAGTGATGATTTGTTATTATTCATCTATCCTTTGTTCTACCTTGTTCTCTTTGCTCTTACAAAATACACACATACAAAATATTACTTCCATCTAGTTCTATAATGTTATTTTCATATAGCTAGAACCCAAATAAAGTAACAATATTCTAGTTTATTCAATTGCTTCAACAACAATCTAAAGACTACCTAAACAGTTCTAGAATATAAATAACTTTTGTATGGAGTGGCTATGATCATTAATTTCTTTGTACAATGAGGAAAATTTATGGTCAATATTCACATTGAATGGTGTTGAATACACAAAAACACTTATTTTATCTTGCTTTCTTTTATAGAGTGAATCAAAATGCAACTTGAAGATTGTCTACTCTCGAATGCAATGTAACTAGATGCCCATCCTTGAAAACAACACATTCACCCTCAACTTTCACATGATAATGAAGAACAATATTTTCTATAACAACCTTCATGGTCATGAAACCCAATTCCCTCCCCAAGCTTATCTCATTCCATATTGGATATTGGTAGGAATCCCATGCCTCCAACTTATTATAACCTTCATTAATGTCAGCAATGATCCACCTCTCTAGCTTAAATTTCAGGGTTTCCTCACCCCACCCACTCTCCCTTCTATTATCCCCATAAAAAAAACACAAAAACTTGGACCCTTCCTTTACAACAGTCCCATTTGGGAGAAACCCATTTTTCATAACTTCCCTCCAGTCACCTAGAAAAGGTGGGAAAAGCCTCGTGGTTTACCTCAAATTGGCCTCCAAATATTGCATCTACTTCAACTCATTCACACTAAAACAAATATCAGAATTAGCTATCATAGAATAAATATTACAGTACTTGGACTTTATTCTACGTCCTAAAATATCATGGAGCTCTGTAAATATTTGTCTTCTACGTGGGGATGCTTTTTCAAAAGCCAAAATAAGTTGTAGAGATCATGGGCAGGTGTATCTTTACAAGCTAGGATTAGATTTATACACATAGATTTCGTAGAAATCCCATGGGCTTTCATAAAAGTAGATAACACATTGTTGCCATTTCTTGTGGCATCTTCAACAATGTTTAAGATCGAAGAGTATATTGTATTTAGAGCTCTCTTGTTTCTTCTTTTTCTGTGAAGGAATCATATAATATAAAGTTATGTGACCATAATAAGGGAACAACCACTAAAAATTACTATCTTCACCTAAGGTTGCATCCATCAAAGGAATCTATAGCTCCATTTGCATCCATCCAGCTCCATCACAAGGGACAAAGGATGGTTCATCTGCATCACACTTCATAGGAGGGGATTTTATTCTATTCCATGAACATATTACTTACATTCTGCATCTAGCTACTTACTCACTACTTCAAGTGTGACATGCACAAGAGCAACCTAGGGCACAATTCCACACAGACACACCTAGAACTACATTGAGTCTGAGATATATAGCAACACTCAGTGATAAGTCCATCAATTTGGAAGTTAACGATAGTTTGACCCCTTCATATGTAACTTTATTTTTTAGGGTTTTGATGTTTTGCTTAGATTTTTGTAGGGGATTTCTTCATTGCAGGTTTACAGTGACATCTCACGAAGTTCAGCGACATACACATGATCAAATGCAAACATGTGCGAACATCTTGCGACCTTGAAAATTTGGGCTTCCGAGAATTTGTGTAGACTAGGGCACCTAGAACTCAGACCAAAGCACCCCAAGTGCCCCTATCCTTCTCCAGGTGCCCTATTCTACCTAAATCTACAATTTTCCAGATTTTTGTGCAACGGTTCTCCACTCCTATTCATCTGGTGTATAATATGAAATAGTCCCGCAACCTCCTCGAATCAGCTAAGGCTCTTCTAAACCTATTTGCATATTAGGGTTTCATACTTTTATAGCTTAGTGGCTTGGGTATTATTTCAATATTTCATTGTTTCATTATTAAGATATTTTATTATTCATTTATTTCCTGAAAACTTGCATTAGATTAGGTTATTATTTTGCATTTTAGCATAATCAATGCCTAGGGATTCCATTTACATTTCTAGATATTCTTTCCCTTCTATACAAATATTTCATTGAATGAGTGGAAGATAATCTTGTATATTATATCACCAATCCCTCTCTCATAGGTAAATTTTAAATTTATTTTAAATTTCTCACTACCCCCCACATCTACGATTCTTCATGTTAAGGTCCCATCATAAGTGTTTTATAGAAATTTTGAAAGGTTGTTGAATATTTTATGTAGGATTTCTTTGAGCATGGGAAGGGTTTTATAGACTATATGGGATTTTTTCATATCTTCATAAAGAGGCTATTGTAGTAGGTTTTCTCAACATCGGTCAGTAATGGACTATATTGTGTTAAATTGATCATCTAAGCCCATGAAGAAAATTAAGTTTGGAAATTTATTTCACTGAATTTTTTTGTTGAAGGAGTATAACCTCTAGATCAAAAAAACATTGAAAAGGATTTATTTCCACAATATTTTCATTCTTACATATCCTATTAAAATTATTGGCTCAGTTGTTATCGAAAGTATTGGGAAACAATGTGAAATTAAAGCTTGTCTAAGGTGAAATGGTGATGGCCTTTGAGAAGGTTTATCTATTAATGGTTTCTCATGTTTTTGGTTTCTGGTGATAAAATATCATGATATACCTCTTGTTGAAGTCTTATAGGTTCATTCTCTTAATCTCTTCAAATGATGGATTCACACATTACTTGATATTTTCTATAGATAAATAAGAAAATTATTTTCTTCTCCTAAAACATACACCAAATTTCTTGTAGATAATAATGATTAAGAGTCTTTCGAGGATATTTTGGAGGTCGTCATTGACAAGATACTAAAAAAATGGGTGTGATTATCTTCCAATTCTAGTGGGAGGATTGGAAGTGGTATCCTAAAATGTATTTTCAAAATTACTCACCAATAAGGGTTGTGATCATTTCCTATGGTTGGCATGCTTAATGCACAATGCCCCATTCACTTATATGTTAACAGTTGGAGCTGAAGGTTTCATATAGTTTGGAATACCAACTTAGAACCCAAGATAGATAATTTTGCATGGTATCTTCTTTACTTGGGTCTCTCCTTTGGATGCCATGTTATACATATAGGGGTCCCTCAAGTCACTTGTCCATTCTGTAAACACTCATACACATGTATGCATGTTTTTCCAAAAGGACAAAATAGCCTAGACTTGGATCTGTGAATTGTTCACACCCTCCAGACTGGAGCCTTTTATTTGATAGAATATCCTCTTAGAATATTAGACTTTACTTCCTGATAAATACTACCAAATTTTGGCATACTATCAGAGTGGAAATTCTATTTTTATTTGGAAAGAAATAAATTCAACTATTTTTGCTAAGTTTATTATTGATGGCATCTTATCAACGTGTATTAAAGATATGAACATTTCTAATGTATTTTTAGAGATTCAAGTGCAAGATAGGAAGGTTGCACTAGTGGTTTCCCTTCCCTAGTTACTTTTGGACCATAGGGGAAATGCTCCTTCCATTGTTTTTCATGTTCCTCCATCTTCGCCATTTGGGGAAGGCACTTAGGGGTTACAAGGATGCCACATAATTTTCTCTTATCGTTACTTCCATAGCCGAGTTGGGTGGTCTTTACCAAACTACCACTCCTTGCCACATACATAATGCATAGATTTGGACTTCTTACCTCCTCATCGATATGGGTGGGCTCCTCCACCTCACTTACAAGTTTTCCCATTCGACTCTGGCTATTTCACTTTTGGAAAATCATGATCAAAATTTGGAAGATATCACAAAAAATAAATTCAATTCTAAAAATGCAACCAATACTAGCTAGAACCCCACCCATTGTTGAAAGTAACTTCCACATGGGAATTTGGGGAAGACAAATGACTAGGATCCACCCCTTGTTGTCTCCTTTTTTTCTTTTTGTGCTATATGTTCTAACTTCATTGAGTATGGGTTTATTTTAGACTTTGTTCCTAGGCAATTTTTTTGGGCTACTCTGATGTGATAGTTTTATAACATGCTTTTATACCAATTTTTTTAAAATAGATTGTAATATTTTTTTTCAAATAATATAGCTATGTTTCCTTGAAAAAACACATCTATAGAATCTAGATTCTTCATATGCAAGTTTTCAAGCTCTTTTCTCAACATTTTTACTTTTACTAATTTCACCTTGTTCGTACCTTGATAAACAGTGTTTGGAGAATCCATGCTTGCTTGCACCTTGTTGCAGTTGCAAATCCTCAAAATATAGATTCATCCATTCCTTGTTGCATGGAAAACAGAGCTTTAACATGTTTCTCTCTATTTTCCCTATAAAAATCCATCCTCGTGTCAAATAATTAAATGCTTCCTAGTGTGCAAACTCATTAGACCATTCTAAATTAAATCCCATAAGTCTTGTGAACAAAACGGTGTGTTCATGTCAATGCTCCAATAATCTTAATTCTTTTCATTGAACTGTGGAACTCAAGGCCAAGTGAGACTGCTACTCACACCGGCCATTATGAAAAACACAGAAAATTCCACTCTTATACTCTGAAATCAATTTGAATAAAGTTTGTGTGCTCTTCTCTAATCAAATAATTGCTTTGTTTTTCAAATAAAAAAGTTTTGTTCACAACATAGAGATGAACAAAAATAGAATAAGCATACATAGATAGAAAATCAAAATTATGTTGCTAAAAATATGTTGTTGCATTCATTTTTTTCGTTTTATTCTTCAATTACAGTGATTCTTTGTTATTATTAATCTATCCTCTGTTTTACCCTATTCTCCTCCTTACAAAATACATACATACAAAATATTATTTCCAACTAGTTCTAGAATATTATTTTAATACAGCTAGAATCCAAAAAAAGTCACCATATTCAAGTTTATTTAGTTTCTTCAACAACAATCTGAAGACTATCTAAATAATTATAGAATATAAACAACTTTTGTATGGAGTGGCTGAAGATCATTAATTGCTTTGTACAATGAAGAAATGTTATGGTCAAGCTTAAGTTTTCAATATTCACATTGAATAGTGTTGAATGCAAGCTCTTCCTTTCATTATATCCTGCTTTCATTTTGAGAATGAATCAAAATGCAACTTGAAGATTGTCTACTCTAGAATGTAATGTAACTAGAATCCCATCATTGAAAACAACACATTCACCCTCAACTTTCACATGATAATGAAGAATAATATTGGCTGCAATAGCCTTCATGGTCATGAAACCCAATTCCCTCCCCAAGCTTATCTCATTCCATACTGGATATTGATAGGAATCCCATGCCTCCAACTTATTGTAACCTTCATTAATGTCAGCATTGATCCACCTCTCTGGCTTAAATTTTAGGGCATCCTCACCCCACCCACTTTCCCTTCTATTAGCCCCATAAACAAACCACAAAACCTTGGACCCTTCCTTCACAACAGTTCCATCTGGGAGAAACCCATCTCTCATAACTTCCCTACAGTCAACTGGAAAAAGTGGAAAAAGCCTCATGGTTTCTCTCAAAGTGGCCTTTAAATACTGCATCTTCTTTAGCTCATTCACACTAAAACAAATATCAGAATTAGCTATCATAGAATAGATATTACAGTAGTTTGAATTTATCCTATGTTCTAAAATCTCACGGAGCTCTATAAATATTTTGTCTTCTACATGGGGATGCTTATTCAAAAGCCAAAATAAGTTGCAGAGACCATGGGCAAGTGTATCTTTACAACCCAAGATTAGATTTATACACATAGATTCCATAGAAATTCCATGGGCTTTCATAAAACTAGATAAAGCATTGTTGCCTTTTCTTGTGGTGTCTTCATCAATCTTTGAGACGAAAGAGTAAAATGTCTTGAGGGCTCTCCTGCGCCTTCTTTCGCTGCCAAAGTTTTAAAATACATGGCATTTAGTAACATGTTTCAAAGCTTTAAACAATAAATTCGTTCAAATGTTAAATTTGGTCATTCTTAATTAATAAAGAATAGGCAAGTTCAAGTTGAAAAAAACCATCAAAATTTATTTTAGCAAAGAGAGCAAAACTAAATAATTTAAGTATTAACAGGCAATCAACTTTAAATGACAAAACTAAATAATTTAAGTATTAACAGGCAATCAACTCTAAATCACTGTTTGTTTAAGCTTTTTCTAGTTAAATGTAGTCCTAAGTTATTACAAATTGAGGGCTATCTATTCTATCAAATTTATGGGCTTCTACCTTTTAAATATCATCTGAGATTTATATTTTAATAAAATAATTACATAACACTGGCACATCATCCTCATTATTCAAATACAAATCAATTAATAAAAACAATAAATTTGATTGGTTGGAAAAAAATATTTTTCTACTTATTTATATTTTAAATAACTTTTTACACAATAACTTAATAAACACTTAATAGTTATAAAATAATTTTATACAAAATACAAAACTAAAAATAAAAAAATTGTATATATTATACAACTCAAAAAAGTTCAAATGATAACGTGGAAGCAAATTACAGTCAAATTAAATTTTGCATATGAGAATAGATTATGTGTTGTTCTGTGTAAAAAAATGATACAGAACTCACCCAAAATCTCTATATTTCATTTTAATACATTGTGAAAACATAAATTTCTCAAATCTTTTAAGTATTTTTTTTTTTAATTATTAATTTTAATTTTGATAATTTTTAGTATTATTATTTTTTAGTGAATCAGAAGTTCATATGGGTTAGGTTTACAGAATTTTAAACTTAACTAGTAAAAATTGACGGGTAATCTTTCTCTCAAATTTGAGTAGCATACAATTCCCACCTCATCCCTTACTAATTTCTGAAATTTCTATCCCAACACATTTTATACCATAATAAAAAAAAACTACAACCCATTTAATAAATCATATATTATCTTTCCGAACATAAATCAGGGTATTCTTCAATCCAACAATTAAAGTAAAAATGTAAATCAAAATGTTTTTCCAATAAAAATTTTATCTACCTACCCCTATACTATTCCCCATTTTTACCTCAATATCTCTATTATATTGGTCATAGATAAATAAACATACCTGCTAAATACCATGGAGTAGGCAGACCACAATGGCTCATGATAAAACAAAGCAGACCCCATAATCTTGTGATTATTGACAGATTCAACAAATGCCTTAACAAGGTGATTTGAAAATGGAACAACCAGGCACCTGCTGTCCTTCCGCATACCAACCAAATCTAAGATATAACCAAATTCCAAACTCAACAATACCTCTCCAAGATTTACAACAGAGGAATTCTCGTATTGCACTTGTAAGAATGGAAGCAGTCCCTCATTCACCAAGTTCTGTATCAAATTTACAGGCAACTCCACAGAGCTAGGATCTGCACCCAAACAGAAAGATGGTATAGCTGGAACATCCTGCCCCAGGTGCAATTTATCAGATAAAATAAGCTTGCAATAGTTAGGCCTGCAGAAATTAATATTGTTGTTATAGATGTGCTCTATATTGGAAGGGCTTGTAGTCACAATAATTTCTTGCTGCACAAACAGGCTTTTGAATCTCACAGTAGTCCCATCACCCTTGTTTTTTATTTGGGTTTCTAGCCATTGCCACACATTCTCTTCCTTCCAAAACCAGGCTAGCATAAAGCCTATAACAGTATATCTTGGTAAAACCAGGAAAATAAAAATAATGCCGGTAAGTACCATCATAACAAGAAGGCCACTACAACAAACTTCCATTTTCTTCCAAGACAACCTTGTCTACTGTGTTAAGTGTTGTTGTAACCTCCATTTTACTGCTATTTATAGTGAAAAAATCTTTTAAAAAGTTATGATACTATTTTAAACAAATATTACGTTAAGCCGTTGTAATACAATAATTAATAATTGGGATTGTTTTTCTGGTTTTTGAGTAGGTAAAGATTTAATTCTTTCATACTCCATAGATTGGCGAACAGAAAATTTTAGATAAATATGATAAAGGAAGTATTTAGATTCATTTCTCATAAATAATCATTTAGAGAATAATAATAAATTTATTATTTATTTTTTAATAATAATTCAAAGAAAGGAATTCCAAATATCTCTTTATTAAAAACTTAATAAATATACATAATTTGTACCCCGTAAATATTTTCCCTGTCTAAAATTAATCTCATAAGTCTTCTCTACTGTCCCATATGTAAGAAGTAGATTTTATAAATCTTTTAGCTTTACACATTTAAAATAGATCTTAAAATGCAGTCCCATGTTGAAGCTACTGATTCTATTCATCTCATTTTTATTAACTCTTATTTTATCTGTCCGAAGATAAATAAAAAAATTATAAGACAACTATTAATACTAAAATATCCTATTTTTCCTCTATCCTATTCATTATCAAAATTTAACTTTACCCGTTATGCAGGACCACAACAAAAAAACATTTCCAATGTACTTAGTATTTAAATTTTCAACAATAATCTACATGCAGCTTTTATTGTTCTGTGCTATCAACTTAAGAAACTTCTCTAACATCAAACTATCACTTTCCAGCTTTAAATAAATTTGTGGTGGCCTTGAATTCGTAATTAATAAAGAACTTTCGAGGTGCATGTGATTCGAACAACCCTCTTTACGGCTTATTAAACAAAAATAATGCAGAATGTACCCTCTAAAAACCCATAATGAACATTTGGTATATACTACTTTTAGGTGTTTTAATTAATTTTTATAGGTATGTGTATGATTTGATTCCTCTTCAAATAATTTTTATTTACCATAAATCATGTGGGACTACACACAATTGATTTGAATTTAAATATTATTTATGTTTATGTTTAATATGTTTTTAAAAAGTTGTAAAATGGTTTTTAAAAATTATATAAAATTATGTTTGGAAAATTATTTTATAGGATTTTATTGATGAAGGAACATCTTAGGGTTGAAAAATATGGAAAGAACTTGATTTCAACAAATGTCACTCTCATAATTCATGTTTGTTGACTCATTTATTATCTAAAAATATTGGGAAAGCTTGAAAAAAGTGGAATGTGTTAAGAAATATTAAGGTTAATGCTCCCATTGAAGAACACAAATATATTACACAAATAAAATATAAATTAATTGTTATTACATATTAGATATTAATATATAGAAATTGTTGTGAGTTGTTTAACAACTTATATATATTGAGTGGAGTACACCCATATACTGAATAATAGAAGTTGGAGAGAAATTGGTTGTGGTTGCAAATCCATCTCCCATTCACATGCATCTTTGTATGTTATGTATGTGTGATTTTATTTGCCAACTTTATGCTTATCTTTCTTCATACTACCATCTTGTTGTTCTGTGATTTCACGTGGAAAAAATTCATTTGAAAACAGGACAACTATACCCTAGAGTCAAAAAATTTATGTCATACCTTTCTAGACACCCTAGATCAACCAACCCCTTAGTGTCAAGTCCAATATTGTTCTTCAATGGTTCATCTATAAATGTCTTCAGTTCCCCTATGTGATTTAGGAAAAAGAAAAATCATTCAAGTGCCTCTGAAGTAGTGGTTCTCAAGGTGAGTTTCCAAGCAAACTTAGAAAGGGCTTTCATCATCCTTCCTAAGCTAAGTGCACAGTCACCAAAGCAATGAAGAAGACTCATATTCATCATGGCAGTGTATCTAGGAGCCAGAATAATTGTGTGACTAATTTAGGAAGATTCTGGGAAGATTCATAGGTTTATGAGCCAATTCACCAAAAGCAGGTTTTTGAGGCCGAAGGAGCTTTCACCGTAAAAGAGTACCTGAATTTCGAGAGGTAATTCCGGGAGCTCCAGAATGAGTTGTGAGCCAAACAAGATATCATTGGAAATAAGTTTAAGTCCCCTACTTGGTGGTGAAATAATATCTACAAAAAACACCATGCATTTTTCGGGCCAACTCATTCTTTCCATGCACAATGGGCGATCCCAAGAAAAAATGAAGTTTTTGGAAAAGTATAAATCATAATTAAGTCATGCGACCCCTCCTATTATTCTAAAAATGTATTTTACAATCAAAATCATATAATGAAGAATCCAAAAATTCATTTGGGAGCTCAAGTTATGATCTTTCCAAGCTGGCCCTCAAGGTACGCTCTTCGATAGTTAGTCAAATTTGTAAAGAGACACGTGGGAACTCTAGGTTGAGGCACATTTTTTTCCTCATTTTCCCCAAACTAAATGTATAATACGTGCAAAAAAATGCACCCTTCCCCCTTTTAGCACTATGGTCACCCATATGATCCTGACGGCTCACTTCCGACTCCTTTGACCAATTTGACTTGCTCCTCCACCAATTGTGCATGCTCACCGCTTTTCTTGAGGAGGCTTAGGCGCATGCACCTATTATCCCCAAAACAAAGAGATAATAGGGGCAGAAAAAATATCCCCACCCTCTCTCTTCTTTTCAAAGCTATATAATGCGAGAGTTAGTCAATTTTTGCTCAAACCCCCCACATGTTCCCTGAACTGCCAAAAATTACATCAAATATCCCACCACCATTTTCATGCTCTATCAATTTTTGCATATTTTCCATGATCTAAAGAATTTAAAACAAGTAAAAATGCAAGAAAATATCGATTTATGAAGAACAAAAAACAAGATCTTTTGTCTGGTGATTTACTAAAATTTGACTAAACTAGGTAGTAAAGATAGTAAATAAATGCAACAAACAATATACTAAGTATGTGAAATGAAATACTAAACCCTAGTGTGCACGAGATAAGAGGAAATAACTCAACTTACAATAGAATCCTATCGAACTATGTTGCAGTGATGAACAAAAAATCAGAAAGCGAGAATGACTGCATAAGTGTGCTAGAAAAGGCAGAGCTAGAGGATCTAACAGGACTAGGGTTCCTGGAGGAGGACTGGGGCGCCTATGGGTGTTCTAGTCTACAATATGGGTGCCCTGGTCTGTACAAAATCTTTGAAACTAGTTCTTACATGGTCAGAAGGTGGTGCAAAGCCCTCACTGTGTGTTGCATCCACTTCGTTGTCATGCACAAGATGTCAATGATGTGGAAGAAAGACTTGTAAAAGACCCAAAAGGAGTATCAATACCCTAAAAAAAGAAAGATGTAAATGAATGGGTTGGACTGACCTCATCTACCACAATAGTGGGCTTACTAACTGAGCGATGCACTACATTTTGGACCCATATGTAGTTATGGTGTGTGTGTGTGTGCATGTCATGCCCTAGGTGCTCTTGTGTAAGTCACACTTTGTCAAGTAGCGAGCAATAACTAAATATAGAAAATGTAATAGCATGTGTGCATGGAGTAGAATAGAATCCCTCCCCCTATGAAGTGTGATGCATATGTCCTATCTTGTGCCTTGATGATGGAGATATGTGGATGCCAATGCAATAGATGGATGCAACTCTAGATGGATTGACAATAGTAGATGATGTTAGGTCCCTCATTACGGTCTCATAACTTTATATTTATAGGGTTCTCTTTCTCTAATTTTGTAATTAACCCTGAAAAGGCTAACCACAAGAAAGATGAAGATGAAAAATGGCTAGAAGATGCCCAAAAAGTGGCAAGAAAGTGCTAGAAGGATCGGGGTGCCCCCAAGTAGGACCAAGGCTCCCATGGGTGCCCCAATACTAAATCTAGGCACCCCAGACGAGGCTAAGATAATGCAGGATGTCCAGAAATGGCGGGCATATGGGTGCAATAGGTCACAAATTATGAAATAAAATAAATAAGATAGCCGAAGGATGGGGGTTAATTAGTAATTTCTTCACTCAATAACCTTCTAAATAGTAGTATGAGACTTGGATAAATAAATGTCTAAAGTGCATGATTTTATGACTACACTTGGAGAGACATGGAAACCCGCAAAGGAGATTTTCTCATATCTAACAAACTGATGAACGAATCAACATGCCATTTTTTTTAATCTTCTAGTTTTTCAGAAGCCATGAGAATCCAAGAAGAAATTTTTGCATGCATACTCCATATTTTTTGTAACAAAGAAACCCCAGTTTCCTGTGGCAAAAACTTTGAAAATTAAAATCTCCATTTTCAGACATCGGGTAGACTTGAAATTTCATAGGTGCACTAAAGAGAAAAAACCCATATCATAAAATTTGTGTTCATCAAAAATTGAGGTCCATAACCCTACTTTCTAAAAATAGTAAGCCTCCTATATATGCACTTCCTATTTTTAGTAATTCATCACAAATAGCAATTTTGACAAAGGTGATCTAGAAGGAAAGTCTCAATGGTTAGAACAAAAAAGGGTAGAAATTGCCAATTACTAAAAATAGTAAGCCTTCCCTTCTATGTGTAGAAAGTGTTCCAAAAAGAAAGAAATTCAAGTCCACAGATTGTTCCAATTTCCCATTCATGTGTGCAATCAAAAGATCAAAGGAATGGTGGTTTTTCATATCTTGGATTGGTTGTTTCATGTCTACATAATGGGCATTCTTCATTGTTATCAATGGTTTCTTCTTTAGTGTTTGTGGCTTATATTATCGATGTGTACAGGTGAATGCATCATCCCAGGATGTATCTTTGCAAATGGAACATAATAGTGTCACAGAGGATCATCACAATAATTGCTCATGGGTCATCTTGAATCGACCTAGGGAGATCCCGATAGTGACTTTCGACACTCATTTCATGGTCTAGGTTAGCTATGTATCATGTGCGAGGTGGAGTTTGTGATCATCTTCGTCAGACTTTCTATGGTGTGTTTCGTTGGAATGTTCAATTCAACATAGCAGTGTGGACATGTTGTAAAGGTCATAATAGGGTCGGGTTCAAACTTATATATCTTCAGAGGGGATCTTCATGAGTAGTGTTCATGGTCACCAATGAAATCACTTAACAATTTTTTTCTTTTCCTGAGCAGTGTTCATGGTCACCAATGATCTTCATGAGCAGTGTTCAAACATGTTTTAGCTATAAGTACTCTTAAATTCTTTTCTTTTCCCAAAGAAAACATGTTAGGAGAATCTGAAATTCATGTTTCCTTTGAAGAATTTTCCCCTACCTTGCTAATGTTAATATACAGTGTAAACCAATTATTGGGTGGTAAGAGGTTGCTTCATTTACTTGATTTACTTATTCATTGGTTAGGAGGTAGTAAGTTTCTAGAGGATCTTAACTTCATTAAACTGTTTTCAACGTTGCTCTTTTAAACATATATGTTTTACCTTTTTAAGCGGTCATATTTTTATTTTTATTTTTATTTTTATTTTTTTTATTTTTTTATTTTACAGTACATGACTGTCTAAATCTCGGATTCATCATTAATATCTTATTAGTTGTTAATAAGTATTTCATTGGGGTCAAGAGTCTAACAAGAAATATTAAAGGTTTGACTCAGGCTTCACTTGAAGAGATAGACATAAGTATACTGTTTACATTTTCAACGGGTAAGATAGATCGAAGATTTTCTTAGTCAAGTTCCTTTTATTTATCATAATCGTATTATCTTCCAAGAATTTAATCATTGATTTCACCTTAAGACCGTTCTAAGGATTCACCACAATAAGAGATTGTTGATTAGTTTACGTGGGGTCACCAGGTATATTTGTTTCTCTTGTTTTTTTTTTTGCTAGATTCATAACATAGTCCTCTACCAAACGACACATGACCAAGGTAACTAAAGTGATGTAAGTTGATTCAAGTTTAGATAATTAGAATTAGGTTTGATAATTCAAGGATAAATCATATTCTGGAAAGTGAAAATTCAACGAAGGATACGCATGTCAAAACAAGTTCATTTAATCTTATTGACAATAATATTTCTCAAATTGACTTTCAAACGATAACAACAACCTACATGAGAACAATACAAAATTATACGCAATGCCTTCTAAATGGTCTCCACAATTTCCATACCAATGTTTTAAAACAAAAGAACAACATTCGTACAATAGCAGTTCCTAAGAAGGCTGGAATCCACTTTCTACATGTGTTTCTTTTTTCTCTCTCTCTTTTTTTTCTTTTCTACTCAGGAATCCTCCTGCACATTTGTTAGCACATGTCAGTTCGCAAGAACTGACCATGATAAAAGATATAACATTAAGACAATATGTTGTTATCTAACTGTTTCAAGGAAGAAAAGCACCGTTGATTAAGAAAAATAATCCAAGAGTCTAAACAAGAGCAATTAAAGAGTTGTCCAAAAGCATAAAATGTCTAAATAAAAAGGATGGCACTAACTCTATTTAATTATCATTTTCTCATAGGAGCAGTTAATAAACATCATAGTGAATTCCACCCATATCACAAAAATGACTGTCATTATAACAAGATAACATTTCGAAACAAAAACAATTACAAGAAGAGAATTAATTTCAAACGTGACCTGCCCCTATTTGTTTAAGTTAGTTCACCAAGCCAAGGATTCACTATGCCACTAGAATATCCCGAACAATCAATCGACATGAGAACATCTAAACCAACATGACTTATTAATATTAAGATGATGTGCCTATAACAGTTAATTTTGTGTCAGTGCAGAATAAATAAATTGGAAAGAAAAGGAATGAAACGCACAAATGACCCCGTATGGGCCACATCCTATCCTAACAATCCTTCTATTGGTCTTTCTTCTAATCAAGAGAATGTCTTAAGAAAAAGGACAAACTTGGCGAGACCAAACATAACCATTATAATTCTTACAGGAGGTTTACTCAATCATTCACAAGAACACAACACGGGATACATAGCTTCCAAAGGATCTGTCGTCAACAACAAGTTGACTTTAACCTTTCTAGTCAACACATAACCATTCTACTAAAATGACAGCAAGGAGGTCGTATCACAATGAGCATCACAAAAAAAAACCAGTCAACAAATGAGTTTCCAAATACACCAACCTGTAAGTCACAGGAGAATGAAATTTAAACATCTTTACGAAGCAAAACGTAGAGTAATTTCTTACGCATAAAACAAACATCCCAATCTTAAGATTTGAAAACTTCCTCAATAATGATCAAGTAGATATCGTATCCTCCAACATGTGTGACACAAAATCAAGGTAAGAAAAAGAGTATTTCCTCTGACATTTTAAGCTATCAAAAAAAAATATGTGAGTAACGTCTAAAGGAGACATTCCATAAGATCAACTACATCCCTCAAAACATACAACAGTCACCAAGGGAGAGAAGGTGATTCCAAAGACAACAATCTCCAAACGGTGAACATGAATTGATATCAAATTATGAAGATCAAACATGACGCTTGAAGAATAAAAGTATTTCTTCGAGCGATTTAAAATTAACAAAAGCAACTAACCTAGTTGAGAGTATATCAACTTGGCTCAATTCAAAAATCAGTCAAGCTAAGCACACACCAAGCCAACCGGGAAGGGTTACTAGAACCTAAAACAACTAAAAGAAAAGGATAGAGACAGGAATAGCATCATTCACCTATACACAACACACTCGCAGTACTCAATCACTAATTCGCAAATACCCAACATAAACTAGAACTACAGATCTCGAGCCGAAACAAGAATAAAAACAAAACAGGAACTATAAAGTTGAGTCCAACAACAATGTTTGATAAAACATTCAAATTGTGAGACCAACACAAAGAACTAGGGAATTTTCATTACAGGACCCCCACCTCTTTGGTTTTATTAGTCTTAAGAACAAAGTTCACCCAACTAATATTTATTAAAATCCAGAAAACAATATAAAAGGCTTCAACCAGCGCAATCATTTCTAACGCCAGAAAAGAAAAAAAAAATACAAAGGAGTAAGGGAAGTGGAAACCAAACAGCATACCATCCCACAAGACATTTATATGAAAAGCAGAGTTATTTAATGAATCAGTTAAATAACAGCATAAGAATCAATGGTATAGAGAATATCGTGCCTGTTTTAAATGCATCCACCAACAACATATCCAGCAGGGACTGCATAAGCCACACGTCCCACTGATCCACTTCGCTCCACCAATCAACGCACCCTTTCTTCCTCCAAAACACGTTGGCAGTGAAAACTCTCAAAGCCACCCCATTTTAGCTGTTTCATCTGCATTACCAGGTGAATAACAATTATTAGTGGTATTACTATTAATATTCTTCATCCGTTTCCTGGCGCGTGAATAAGCCACGACAACCTGAGTGAGAGTTTGAGCTTATAGGTGACGAAAGAAGCTAGGCTATAATAACCTTTAGCCTGAGCCACAGTAGATCCTCCCAATTCCATTTTGAAGCTACGAAAGGCCCCTTGCTTCTTAAAAACCCGTCATCGGAAATGGCATCCATAACACAGACAAATCGATCGATGTCCTTCGCGAGATCTTCCGCCACCGACAGGGAATCAAGGGGGGAAACTTTCGGGAACTAAAATCTGGCCCTCTATGGAACTAAAACTCCTGAGGCTGTCCGTCAAAGTTTGCTTGGCCTAGTTGTCGGAGTTGGCCCTGGATAAGAGGCCTTTGGCCTTTCTGTAACACAGGTTGGGAAGCGCAACATCAACAATGGCCCCGTGCTGGGGTTTCATCTTGTTTTTAATAGGCACGTCCGGCAGAAGGATCAGACCGTGCTTTTTAATGCGGGTTTGCATTTGCAAGAGAAAGGCGACCATTGAGTCATCTACTGTTGTGAGGGCGGCTTGTCTTTGCTCTGTGCTCAGCGTCGACATCCACCTCAATATGTTGTTGCGCGACTGAGAATAAGAAGCAGGAGAAACTGAAGCAGAAGCGGAAGAGTGATACAGAGCCATATGGTCTACCAGCAAATCCATCAGCTGCTTCGAATCCATCATATTCCACCGACCAGGAGGAACCATTAAGGAAACGCCTTGACAAAACATATTTGTTGGCCTCTCAACCACTCCACACGCAGTCCAACAAAAGAGAAACTCACGCGGTCAGAGGAGGATATGCAGGAAGTCAACAAAAAACATAGAAGATTTGCAAATCAGGGTTAATAAATGAAGCGTGGCCATCAGCAAGAAAACTCCAACACGTCTAGAATTTAATAACTCCACCCTCCACGCAATCAGCCAACACAAATGCGGCCCCTAACAACAATAAAAAAAAGAAATCCCTCCAGCCCACGCCAAGCATGGCATCAATGCAAAAAAAATGATTAAACAACCAGTGGTGAACCAAACCCCACGCCAAGAAGGAGATAAAGCTGACCGAGACAATTTTACAAGTCTCTGGATGAGTAACATGGCCTAAAAGGCTTTAATAATTGAACACAAAATTTAATAATTTATTTATACAAATAAAAAATATAACTGACACGAATTCATTTATTATTACAATAGTTTTCTCCATATAATTCACATAAGCTAAAAGGTATAAGAAATTTTGTATGATTACTATTCAACCCGAGAAGATTAAATCGTGTACAGATGAGCAAGCAAGAGGAAGTAAGAGTCGAATTATCCATTACTCACAATGATAAAAACAACATGTGAACAGGCTTAAGCAACCAAGCGAAGAAAACTAGAGGTTGACATTCAAAAGAAATTATGAAGCAAGGAACAACCATGGCACCAAGACAAGTAATCCCTTCCTCGTTGCGGAATGGGGTTCATTCTACAAAGTGACCAACCAAACAATAAATCGCTTAACGATAATTAAATTAAAACAACATTGTTATCATTATATACTATAAATATAAATAATTTCTACTCACACCAATAATGACCAATGATCCAGCTTAACCATGCGACAACAAGATCCTTCTTTAATTAGGTTAACACACAGGACATTACACAATCCACACACAGAGATGTCAATGTCAACTTGAGAACGCAATAAGGAGAGGGGAGGTGCTAAAACATCACTGAAACAAGATCTAAGACAACAGAATACACGCAGCCATTCGATGCTCAACAAGAGGGTCATTGCGACAAGAACTAGGGTAAACGCCGAACAGGGCATTACATTCTCCTCCCCTTAAAAAAGCATCATCCTCGATGCGACATAACATAGTGGAAAAGGAAATGGTACGCAACAAGGAATAGATAAAGAAGAAAACACACCCTATGGCTTAAATTTTAGTTGATTAAAGCACGGCCACAGGGTAGCCTTAGGAACATTTGGTAGAAATTTTAACTTTCAAGGTTCTGTTAAGATTGGCAGTTCCCTCTTATTTATTATTTCATTAGTTCCTTTCCATTAGCATTATCCTTAATTTAATTTCTTTTAAAATTTCATCATTGAAGAGTTTTGGTTTATTTCTTATTGTGGGTACCCAACATGAACTGTTAACACAACACCCTATCAGGTTCAAAAAGGACACTACAGATTCACAAGCACACAAGTATATTCTTCATGACTGTATCACACCACAAAATTTTACTCAAATACGGAATGGATTAGGCACAGTCCACATAAGATAGTACTCGTCACACACCTATGACTGACATATTAAATACTTGAACAAAAGAGTACTACAATCCACCAGACATTTCCTCAATTTGCATCGATGAAACGAATTCACATAACACCAAACAAATGCTACATGTACATAGTGTCCACAAGGGGATCAATGACATGTCCACAACATCACAACACCTATCCATCTGACATGAGTAACACATACATCAAAATACCACTACCAAAACATCACAATAATTCAACATACATCTTGAAACATCAACCATACAGACAATTATCATAAGCCTCCCTCAAACTCTTATGCCTCCCTCAAGTCTCTTATGCCTCCCTCATACTCTTATGCCTCCCTCAAGTCTCTTATGCCTCCCTCATACTCTTATGCCTCCCTCAAGTCTCTTATGCCTCCCTCAAGGAGGTCGGTTGACCCTATGGCCTAAGACACATAGAGTTCGAACACTCCTAACCCAAGTGACATAATAACGCGTGGTTCAACAACCCGCTAGTTATCTGTAACTCCTTGGGGCATACCCCCATACAATGAAGCAGGTCCATAGGTCCAACCATTTCATGGTGCATCCCATGACCCTATTTCACACATCACGACAATAGAACTAGCACAACAATCCAATCAAAGTGCCAAGTGGCAAAGTACAAGCCTTGGGCAAGGCGGTAAAAATTCCAAATTTAAAAGAAGACCCAAAATCAAGCAAAATAAATGGCCAAATAGCCATAGTTAGTATCAAAATCCCCATGTTAGTGCCACAAACCAAGGAAATGCCCAAAATTGTAAAGCATGGCAATCAAGAAAAGCTACTGGTCCTTACAAAATAAAGTAAAAAGCTCAATTTACGAATAAAATCAACTTATAATAATGTCTCATTACAATAACTGTGTGGCCTTATCTAGCCACCAAAGGGGTACTCAACGAGTTGCTAGCACTTGAAACATCAAGCCTCGGCTCACAAAATAAAACATCAATAGTACAATTTCATCACCTCTGTCTGAATCATCCCGCCACCACTTCTACAAGGCTAAACATAGTCATAGATACACTAAGGTTGTACCCATAAAACAACCACATAAAGAGAGAGAGAGGGGCACGGTCCACCATCTACTAAGCCTAAGGTTGGCTCTATTGATTGGTCAACTGTACACCTTTCCTCACTCTAAACACACACTTTACCGATTCCCTTTAGGGTCGGTTAGCGTAAGGTTCACAACATAACATACAACAAAATCACTAACATAACGATGGCACACACATAGCTACCATAACGTCTTACATATGGTACATATACAAGGTAGATCACGATCATACATTTACTGAGTGTAACACATCACTTTACCACTTTCTGCACCCAAAGTGCAATCACCATACGATAGGGTTCATACACTCACCGTATGACCCAAAATCACAACATGAAGCATCACATATTTGCACAAATCATACATACGATGAACATAGTACATCTCAACATAACATCCATTGCTACATAATCAGGTGGTACACACATTTCTTCAAAACATGGTAAAAACATCATGATACAACTCATTTCTTTTAACATCAATCTAGTCATAAAACACATTGATACACCCACATATCACAATATGTCACAATGCTCCAACACTACATCATCCACATTATAATTCTTTTCACACATCACAAACAGTAATTCACACGTGAACTCTTCATAGAATCCACAAGAAGGAGAGAGAATACTCCCATCCCCAACATATCAACATGATCACAAACACGCACAAAGTGACATACACATCATGTGCATTCACAATATCACAATTACAACATCAATTACATCACGCTTGTACCACATTACTCTTCCAAAATAAATCATCATCATTCAACATCATCATCTCCATGAACAATATCATGTAACACCATCACCATCATGTAACATCACCATACAACACCAATCTGGCCCATAGGTTCGAGAGCATGAACCTACGCTCTGATACCAAGTGTAACGACCCAAAAAATCACACACACGAACAACACAGTAAAAGACAGGATAAATTTTTTTGACTTGCTTAAAGATAATACGACACTACACAAGTTCTCCAGGGAATACATCCAACTAAAGACATGCTTTCCACAACACAAAACCACACTGGTTACAGATAAACATGAGGCACACACGTAGGACACAATGGTTCATCCAAAGTATGCAATTTCACAAACAAGGTCTTCCCATAAAAAGTTTCTTTAGAATCATGTTTTAGCTATAAGTACTCTTAAATTCTTTTCTTTTCCCAAAGAAAACATGTTAGGAGAATCTGAAATTCATGTTTCCTTTGAAGAATTTTCCCCTACCTTGCTAATGTTAATATACAGTGTAAACCAATTATTGGGTGGTAAGAGGTTGCTTCATTTACTTGATTTACTTATTCATTGGTTAGGAGGCAGTTAGTTTCTAGAGGATCTTAACTTCATTAAACTGTTTTCAACGTTGCTCTTTTAAACATATATGTTTTACCTTTTTAAGCGGTCATTTTTTTATTTTTTTATTTTACAGTACATGACTGTCTAAATCTCGGATTCATCATTAATATCTTATTAGTTGTTAATAAGGATTTCATTGGGGTCAAGAGTCTAACCAGAAATATTAAAGGTTTGACTCGCGCTTCACTTGCATAGATAGACATAAGTATACTGTTTACATTTTCAACGGGTAAGATAGATCGAATATTTTCTTAGTCAAGTTCCTTTTATTTATCATAATCGTATTATCTTCCAAGAATTTAATCATTGATTTCACCTTAAGACCGTTCTAAGGATTCACCACAATAAGAGATTGTTGATTAGTTTACGTGGGGTCACCAGGTATATTTGTTTCTCTTTTATTTATTTTTGCTAGATTCAAAACATAGTCCTCTACCAAACGACACATGACCAAGGTAACTAAAGTGATGTAAGTTGATTCAAGTTTAGATAATTAGAATTAGGTTTGACAATTCAAGGATAAATCATATTCTGGAAAGTGAAAATTCAACGAAGGATACGCATGTCAAAACAAGTTCATTTAATCTTATTGACAATAATATTTCTCAAATTGAATTTCAAACGATAACAACAACCTACATGAGAACAATACAAAATTATACGCAATGCCTTCTACATGGTCTCCACAATTTCCATACCAATGTTTTAAAACAAAACAACAACATTCGTACAATAGCAGTTCCTAAGAAGGCTGGAATCCACTTTCTACACATGTTTCTTTTTTCTCTCTTTTTTTTCTTTTCTACTCAGGAATCCTCCTGCACATTTGTTAGCACATGTCAGTTCATAAGAACTAAGCATGATAAAAGCTATAACATTAGATAAATATGTTGTTATCTAACTGTTTCAAGGAAGAAAAGCACCGTTGATTAAGAAAAATAATCCAAGAGTCTAAACAAGAGAAATTAAAGAGTTGTCCAAAAGCATAAAATGTCTAAATAAAAATGACGGCACTAACTCTATTTAATTATCATTTTCTCATAGGAGCAGTTAATAAACATCATAGTGAATTCCACCCATATCACAAAAATGACCGTCATTATAACAAGATAACATTTCAAAACAAAAACAATTACAAGAAGAGAATTAATTTCAAACGTGACCTGCCCCTATTTGTTTAAGTTAGTTCACCAAGCCAAGGATTCACTATGCCACTGGAAGATCCCGAACAATCAATCGACATGAGAATATCTAAACCAACATGACTTATTAATATTAAGATGATGTGCCTATAACAGTTAATTTTGTGTCAGTGCAGAATAAATAAATTGGAAAGAAAAGGAATGAAATGCACAAATGACCCCGTATGGGCCACATGCTATCCTAACAATCCTTCTATTGGTCTTTCTTCTAATCAAGAGAATGTCTTAAGAAAAAGGACAAACTTGGCGAGACCAAACATAACCATTATAAATCTTACAGGAGGTTTACTCAATCATTCACAAGAACACAACACGGGATACATAGCTTCCAAAGGATCTGTCGTCAACAACAAGTTGACTTTAACCTTTCTAGTCAACACATAACCATTCTACTAAAATGACAGCAAGGAGGTCGTATCACAATGAGCATCACAAAAAAAAAAAAAAAGTCAACCAATGAGTTTCCAAATACACCAACCTGTAAGTCACATGAGAATGAAATTTAAACATCTTTACGGAGCAAAACATAGAGTAATTTTTTATGCATAAAACCAACATCCCAATCTTAATATTTGAAAACTTCCTCAATAATGATCAAGTAGATATTGTATCCTCCAACATGTGTGACACAAAATCAAGGTAAGAAAAAGAGTATTTCCTCTGACATTTTAAGCTATCCAAAAAAAATATGTGAGTAACGTCTAAAGGATACATTCCATAGGATCAACTACATCCCTCAAAATATACAACAGTCACCAAGGGAGAGAAGGTGATTCCAAAGACAACAATCTCCAAATGGTGAACATGAATTGATATCAAATTATGAAGATCAAACATGACGCTTGAAGAATAAAAGTATTTCTTCGAGCAATATAAAATTAACAAAAGCAACTAACCTAGTTGAGAGTAATATCAACTTGGCTCAATTCAAAAATCAGTCAAGCTAAGCACACACCAAGCCAACCGGGAAGGGTTGCTAGAACCTAAAACAACTAAAAGAAAAGGATAGAGACAGGAATAGCATCATTCACCTATACACAATGCACTCGCAGTACTCAATCACTAATTCACAAATACCCAACATAAACCAAAACTACAGATCTTGAGCCGAAACAAGAATAAAATGAAAATAGGAACTATAAAGTTGAGTCCAATAACCATGTTTGATAAAACATTCAAATCGCGAGACCAACACAAAGAACTAGGGAATTTTCATTTCAGGACCCCCACCTCTTTGGTTTTATTAGTCTTAAGAACAAAGTTCACCCAACTAATATTTATTAAAATCCAGAAAACAATATAAAAGGCTTCAACCAGCGCAATCATTTCTAATGCTAGAAAAGAAAAAAAAAATACAAAGGAGTAAGGGAAGTGGAAACCAAACAGTATACCATCCCATGAGACATTTATATGAAAAGCAGAGTTATTTAATGAATCAGTTAAACAACAACATAAGAATCAATGGTATAGAGAATATCATGCCTGTTTTAAATGCATCCACCAGCAACATATCCAGCAGGGACTGCATAAGCCACACGTCCCACTGATCCACTTCGCTCCACCAATCAACGCACCCTTTCTTCCTCCAAAACACGTTGGCGGTGAAAACTCTCAAAGCCACCCCATTTTAGCTGTTTCATGTGCATTACCAGGTGAATAACAATTATTAGCGGTATTACTATTAATATTCTTCATCCGTTTCTTGGCGCGTGAATAAGCCACGACAACCTGAGCGAGAGTTCGAGCTTATAGGTGACGAAAGAAGCTAGGCTATAATAACCTTTAGCCTGAGCCACAGTAGCTCCTCCCAATTCCATTTTGAAGCTACGAAAGGCCCCTTGCTTCTTAAAAACTCGTCATCGGAAATGGCATCCATAACACAGACAAATCGATCGACGTCCTTCGCGAGATCTTCCGCCACCGAAAGGGAATCAAGGGGGGAAACTTTCAGGAACTAAAATCTGGCCCTCCATGGAACTAAAAATCCTGAGGTTGTCTGTCAAAGTTTTCTTGGCCTAGTTATCGAAGTTGACCCTGGCTAAGAGGCCTTTGGCCTTTCTGTAACACAGGCTAGGAAGCGCAACATCAACAATGGCCCCGTGCTGGGGTTTCAGCTTGTTTTTAACAGGCACGTCCGGCAGAAGGATCATACCGTGCTTTTGAATGCGGGTTTGCATTTGCAAGAGAAAGGCGACCATTGAGTCATCTACTGTTGTGAGGGTGGCTTTTCTTTGCTCTGTGCTCAGCGTCAACATCCACCTCAATATGTTGTTACGCGACTAAGAATAAGAAGCAGGAGAAACTGAAGCAGAAGCGGAAGAGTGATACAAAGCCATATGGTCTGCCAACGAATCCATCAGCTGCTTCGAATCCATCATATTCCACTGACCAGGAGGAACCATCAAGGAAACGCCTTGACAAAACAGATTTGCTGGCCTCTCAACCACTCCACATGCAGTCCAACAAAAGGGAAACTCACGCGATCAGAGGAGGATATGTAGGAAGTCAACAAAAAACATAGAAGATTTGCAAATCAGGGTTAATAAATGAAGCGCGGCCATCAACAAGAAAACTCCAACACGTCTAGAATTTAATAACTCCACCCTCCGCACAGTCAGCCAGCACAAATGAGGCCCCTAACAACAATAAAATAAATAAATCCCTCCAGCCCACGCCAAGCATGGCATCAATGCAAAAAAAAATGATTAAACAACCGGTGGTGAACCAAAACCCAAGCCAAGAAGGAGATAAAGCTGACCGAGACAATTTTACAAGTCTCTGGATGAGTAACGTGGCCTAAAAGGCTTTAATAATTGAACACAAAATTTAAAAAATTATTTATACAAATAAAAAATATAACTGACAAGAATTCATTTATTATTACAATAGTTTTCTTCATATAATTCACATAAGCTAAAAGGTATAAGAAATTTTGTATGATTACTATTCAACCCAAGAAGATTAAATCGCGTACAGACAAGCAAGCAAGAGGAAGTAAGAGTCGAATTATCCATTACTCACAATGATAAAAACAACATGCGAACAGGCTTAAGCAACCAAGCGAAGAAAACTAGAGGTTGACATTCAAAAGAAAGTACGAAGCAAGGAACGACCATGGCACCAAGACGAGTAATCCCTTCCTCAGCGTGGAACGGGGTTCATTCTCCAAAGCGACCAACCAAACAATAAATCGCTTAACGATAATTAAATTAAAACAACATTATTATCATTATATACTATAAATATAAATAATTTCTACTCACACCAATAATGACCAATGATCCAGCTTAACCATGCGACAACAAGATCCTTCTTTAATTAGGTTAATGCATAGGACATTACACAGTCCACACATAGAGATGTCAATGTCGACTTGAGAACGCAAGAAGGAGAGAGGAGGTGCTAAAACATCACTGAAAAAATATCTAAGACAACGGAATACACGCAGCCATTCGACGCTCAACAAGAGGGTCATTGCGACAAGAACTAGGGTAAACGCCGAACGGGGCATTACATCATGAGAGAGCATTTCTTGTGAAGGGAAAAAGATATAACATTTCTTTCACTTCTCATCTCTACATTATTCCCACTCTACCATGTATAATTTTAATCAAGTATCAATAAAAGGATTTTATATAATTTTTTGACTGGGATATTTATTGATACTTTGTGCTCATAAATTTCATCTGGTCTTGTTTATGTTTTCTTAATTGTTCTTTTAAAATTACGTGTGTTGGAATTTTTTGTTAATGGTTACAATATTCTAATTTCCTAAAGAAAACATTTATCCCTCTCCTTCTTTCTCACTTCCTTCCCCACTCTCTAATCAAATTCCTCTTTAGTGAGAAATTTCTAGCTTTGCCGCAGGGTCATTGGAGTGCCACTATCGGATCCCCAACCGCAAGGCCATCACATAACCCACATTTCACACACACATGTAAACATGAAGATGCACCTTTCAAGTAAAGGGACTTACATTCCCAAAGTGTTGGCAAGAAGTCCATAAAAATTTTGACATGGTGAGGAGTTTTATTTTTACGGATCGATGCAGAGTAGGATGGATGTGGATGTGACCAACAATGTTTCACATGAGACAGCTACATAGATTAAGGTTATAGGTTCATATCATCTGAGTTTATCATTATGTTGGTTATCTAAGGGGTCAGTAGAATGGAGATCTCATTTTCTTGTTGAGTACTCCAAGAACCGACACACTTGTGAGATTCTAGATGGTCACATATAGGATGACACCTACTGATTAGAGGATGAGATGATATTCTATAATGGCAGATTATACCTTGTGTCAGACTCAGGGTTGAGGATGGAGATATTGCGACATGTGCATTTTCCTTTCATGACCATACATGTGAGCTTTGATGAGACCTACAGGCTCATATCATAGAGGTTCAGATGGCATGGGTTGAGGGAGGATATCCCCAAATTCATACACGGATGTACGGTTTATCGTTATAACGAATTGGAGCTTACAGGTTCATCATGTTCTAAGTCAACACGGGATAGCACTCTTATGTATTTTACTGCTTCTAGGCATGGTGGGCATTTCACCCATGTGCTAGTCAGTGGAGGGATGGAGTCGACTCAGTTACCTAGTTTTTTAATAGGTTATCACTCATCATAGGAGGTGAACTATGTGGAGTTGACATTGTCGGTTGACTATGTACTGGAATCTTGGGATTTTTCCCCCACAGGACACATCGAGATACATTATGAGGAGTTGTAATCTCACACCGCTGTGGGTCATGTGGGAGAGTTGGCACACATTGCGCATATACAGGTTATTTCACAGGTTGATCTAGGGAATTCTACAGGATTCGGAGTGGAATTTCGTACCCAGGATTTGATTGGAGAGGCAATGAGTGATCACATGATGACAGCATTGCATTGGTAGGGATTAGACAAATTGAAAATTTCGGTGCGGGTACCATTGGAGATTCATTTTGGGTATCATTCTACTTCACGGATACCATTGCTCTGGATACCATATAGAGGTCATGATGACTGCATGGGGTTTCTTGGTTACTTCGGATTACACTGATCCTTAGTTGACGGCAGGGTGAGGTGGAGAAACTTATGGCGTGGTATTCAACTTCTACAGCAGGACATGATAATGCTTGGAGTCAATAATTTCTTGGGAAGGGAGGACTGTAATGTCCCCTTTTCCTACGTCAAAGGCCTAAGGGCGAGGTCGAGTCCAAACTGTGGTCAAACCCAAGGGGTTGTGGATGTTGGGAGAAATTGGGAAGGGGCCACGTGGTTCTAATATTCTAATTTTGCGTTGAGGGTCACTTTTGGACCATGGTAACTTAAAGGGGAAATGTAACTTAAGTTATTTTTATTTTATTGACCCCTCTGTGGAATGAAATGCATCTAGGTCTATTAGGGCTCTTTTTCCTTGGAATGTATATAAGGAGCTAGGAGAGAAAGGAGAGGAACTTTTGACGTACATTTTATTCACCCCTTCACGTGCAACTATTTGCGCATCTACAACTTGTGGAGTCAAATCCCACAAGGACCCTAGCTTTGGTGGTGAGAGACTCATCCCTAGCTAGCAGGGAATTCTTTAGTAGTGAGAGATCTACCCTAGTCTGTCATTTTGGAGCCATTTTTAGGGTTGTGTGGCAAAGACATTATCAGATGTTTAAGAGGAAGGATTTCGAGGGTTTTGGGGGCATTCGGGGAAGATAATCAAAGGGGCTCGAGATCAGATTCACAATAACCATTTGGGCTGGGCATGGCAGCATGTTGAAGGTGCCTCCATCATTTTATGACCCCATTCCAAGTGAGGTGACTTGCAACCTTTATTTGGGGGTTTTCCAGTCAGTCGTTTTTTATATCTAAAGGTGGAAATATTATTTCGTATATCTGTCAATGTTATTTCCAAAGACCCTTATTTTTTCTCTTGTATTTAGAGAGTAATGAACCTCAGAAGTTTTCCAGCTATCTAGGGCACGCTATGCTTTTTCTGGCAGCAGTTTAATTTCTGTAAAATTCCAAAAATAGTTTTATTATGTCCTCTATAATAATATCAAGCTCTCTTTAAATTTTCAATTAATTCGAGTGGATATCTTGGGAGATATTGATTTTATTTAGTTTGTTGTCCTTACTGTAAAAAATTACATAAATCAATATTTTTCTTTGCTACAATTTTCATACAATTTGTACATTTTCAAGTGGTATCCCACAAGGGATATTTCATCTAGAAGGAAAATCTAAGTGGATGGAGTTGAAAACGGTAGAAATTTCCAATTACTAATAATAGTAAGCCTTCCTTTCTAGGTGCAGAAAGTGTTCCAAGAAGAAATAAATTCGATTCCACTGATTGATCCAATTTCCCATTCATGTGTGCAATCAAAAGATCAATGGAATGGTGGTTTTTCATGGCTTGGATTGGTTTTTTCATGTTTGCAGAATGGGAATATTTTAGTGCTATCAATGGTTTCTTCATCAATGTTCGTGGCTTATTTTCTTGACGTGTACGGGTGAATGCATCAGATCATGAGGCATCTTTGCCAATGGAACATGGTAGTTTCATAGAGGATCATCATAGGCATTGTTCACGGGTCATCTAGAATCCACATCGGGAGATCACTAATACTCATTTCATGGTTCAAGTTTCCTGTGTATCATGTACAAGGTGAATTTTACACTCATCGTCGTCAGACTGTCCATGGTGTGTTTCATTGGAATTTTCAATTCAACATAGGAGTGTGGCCATGTTACAAAGGTCATAACAGGACTAATTTCGAATTTCTATCTCTTCAGAGGGGATCTTCATGAGCAGCACTCGTGGTCACGAATGGAATCACTCAACAGTGTTTCTGAAAACTTAGCTTGCAGTTTTTGTGGGTCATCCAATAGAGGTTTCTCATGGTGTAAAGCATTTAAGGATTCAGAGTTCACTGTATTGGACCATTTCATCAAATCATCTGGCAAAGTTCAACAAACTTCAGTAGAGGCAACTTCTTCCTTGACATTTTTTCTTATCCTTCCTCTCTCTTCTCTCTCTCTCTTCTCTTCTTCCACCCAACTTTCTCTCTCGTCCACATTCTAATTCTTCTTTGGGGTTGCACTTTTTCATAATGCCTTATCTTAAGTAAAAAGTGTCTTCAGGATTATAATGTAATGAGTCACCTTTATTTTATAAAAAGGAACTTAATATTTTCCTAAGAATATAAAAAGTCTTAAGTTTTGCAAAGGCATGTGATGGGTCATTGAGGGGTAGAAAAAGAGTCACTTCTATTTCTATAAATTGTAAAGGAATACCCCTTTCCAAAGGGTTTTTACTTTTGTGAATTCATGAGAGAGCATTCCTTGTGAAGGATCAGAGAGATAACATTTCTTCTACTTATCATCTCTACATTCTTCCCACTCTGCCATGTACAATTTTGCTCAAGCATCAATGAACGGGGAAAGATTTTCTGGCCTTTTTTGACTTGGAGATCTATTGATACTTTGTGCTCATAAATACCATCTGGTCTTGTTTCTGTTTTTTTAATTTTTTCTTCCAAATTTATGTGTGTTGGAAATTTCTTATTAATGGCTATAGGATTCTGATTTGCTAACTTTAAAATTAATCCCTCTCCCTTTTTCTCACTCCCTTCCCCGCTCTCTAAGCAAATTCCTCTCTCGCAAGCAATTGCTAGATTTTTCCACAGGATTAGTGGAGTACCCCTGTCATATGCTCAGCCACAAGGCCACCACAGAAACCACATTTCACACACACAGGTAAACACGAAGCTACACCTTTCAAGTCCACAATTTTTTCCACCTGACAACTTTTCTCGCCAACACATCTAGATTTCGAGATTGGATTTATCATTTAGTCGTAGAAGTCCCACAACGTTCTGTGTGCATGAAATTTTTCATCTACAAATAAAAAGCTTGATTCATTTGCAAAAAATCCCATCTCCCTAATTATGCGGTTACTAAGATCTTGTACACTTGTGTTTAATATGTTGTGCTCAATCATCTAGGGCATCAAGCCAATATAGCCAATCCTAGCATGCAAAATCAAGTCCTCAAAGACTTCACCAACCGTATTATAAGTTAATGTTTTAATAATTTAATTCAAGTTTTAAATTGTTAAAATTGTTTTGTCAAACTATTATCAGATGAGTAAAATATAACAAAGAAAGTTAGTCAAACTTTTTGTTCTTATTAAAGAGGCATTGTCATAACAAGTATGGATTTGTTATCATCATAACTCTTTAAACTGTAATTACGTCCTCTTAGTTAGATTCATCAAATTTAGGTATATTTGTCTCATGTCCTTATAGCAATATTTTGAGAAGACAATTCATGTAATCCTTAATTGGATTGTTCTTCAATTCATTATTGATATCTTTATGTTATTTGTTGAAAACAAGGGTTGGTATATTATTGATAGCATTTATCATCGTTTCAATCGAGATTCATGGTCCATTAAGTTTTTCTAGTCATATTATGAGTCGTAAAAAGTGTCAATAGTCAAAAAAAATTTAAAAAATTACCTTATGGATGTTTTTTGCTTGTACACAATGCCCATTTTGTAAATTGAGTGTCATGATCACATTCCGCTGAGTTTGTATAATCACTTTAGAGGACATAGGAAACAACACAAGGAGGGCATTCAATGATCTATCCTCGGCCATGAACAATGGGGCCACACATTTGCAGTAGTGGCACATTTTTATTTTCAGTTGTGTTTGTGTGAATAATAACAAAAGATCAAGTTCGTGATTCCAGTATTTTTCTCTTGAAGTGTTGTGATATTGCATGAAAGGTGAAAAATTGTAAAAAACAATTGCATAGGAGGGCAGCTACCTGCATATACTCTTTGACTACAGAGATCATGTTATTTTCATACTTCATGTTAGAAGAATATCGACCAATTATAAGCTCAATAAAAGTGAAAGTGGGATAAGCTCTTGTATGTAGGCGATCATACGTAACAAGGTCGAAAAAGCAAGATCCAAACAATAGTATCTAGATCTAAAAGTATGCGGTGATATATGATTATGTTTTCAGTTGCTCCTTGCTCCATGTTCGTACTAAGGGGGGAATGTTAGGAAACATTAAGGTTAGTTCTCACATTGGTGAGAAAAATATATTACATGGATAAAATATAAGTGAGTTGTCATTACAATCCACATTAGATATTACTATTTAGTAATTGCTACAAGTTTTTTAACAATTTGTATATATTGAGTGGAGATGTTTCAAATGCAACCATATACTCCTTAATAATAGGATTTGGGGAGATACTATTTGAGTTGTTAAGTAGTATGTAAAGCTTATATACTTGTATATTTGCATATGGAATATAATAATGAAGAATACATAGTATTAGTATGTGTTAATTATATTTTGCAATTCATGTATTCCTCTATCAGAATGGTGATGTCTTTTGAGAAGGGTTATCTTTTAATCATCACCCACTTTCCTAGTTTCTGGTGATAAATTTGCATGATAAACCTTTTACTGAATTCATATACGTTCATTCTATTAAACGCTTCTGACGAGGGATTCACACATTTCTTGATATTGTCTACAAAATAACCAAAACATTGATTTCTTGGCTTGAAGCCAAGACCAAAGTTCTTTTGGCAAGTAGTGATCAAGAGCCTTTCAAGGATATTTTGGAGGCCATACCTAATGAGATGTTCCACAAATTTGATGTGATTACGTCCCAATTCTAATGGAGGAATTGCAAGTGGTATCCTCCAAACATATTTACAAAATAAATCACCCAAGAAAGGGCTATCATATTCTATCACAATGATTTTCCATGGTTGACAAGCTTAATGTGTGACAATCCCTTCAATCAGTTATTAAAATTTGGATCTTAAGTTTTCATAATATAATTTTGGAATGTAAGCTTCAAACCTAAGCTATCTCAATTTCCGTGATATACTTGCTATTAACAACGCACCCCTACTTTCTACACAAAAAGAGGGGAACCTCTCGAAATTCAAAGCCACTGAAAAATCTTATTTGTATGGAGAAATGAATGTTAAATCAAATAAAACAAAGAACACAAGAAGAGTAACATAATAAAGAAGGGAATAATTTAAGGTTAAACATGAATTTGTTTCAAAAATGTTTTAGAAACCTTCTTTGGGTTGTTTTTTATTCATACAACATTCCCACCTTTTATTTTCCAAGCTAATAAAGAGATTTTGTTTTCAACACTTATGTGAGTAAGACCCCTTTGGTACTAATTTAGTCTCAAGAAACACCAATATCACCACCAAAACTTTATATTATGTGGACCTCATAAGTTTCATATTATATAAAGTATCAGTGAAAACCCCAATTAAAATTGGAGCCAATTACGAGCCTTTGGTACTAGCATCATTATCTCGTTCTGTTTTAACTTAGTAAATATCAAATATTTATGTATTAAAAGGGATTTGGGCTTTAAAACTCAAATGGAGTGAAACTTGGAAAAATATGATTATCTTATATTTATGTATTAAAAGGGATTTATTTTAAATAAAAATTATTTCATGACATTTTGTGTTTAAATAAAAAAAAGCACGGGTTGATGTGATCATCAAGTAAATACAGAAATAGACAAAAGTACGGCCAGAACATGACAAGGACATGTGGAGATAACTATAGACATAGACTATGCATAAATAAGAACATAACTATTTATAGCACATGCGACCAGATTAAAACATCTCGTCTATTTATATCATACATCTCACCGCTAAAGAAGAACCATAGGTTACAGTCTATTTATTGGAAAGTTTGACTTGTAAAAACATGCAAACTATTTATAGGAGTATGTTTATTTTAGAGTGTATGTTTATTTTAGAGCCTTACGATTATTATTTTATTCATCCATCATTGTTATGGTCTGTATGTTCAGGATTACGTGTATCAAGGGATTATGCTACTGATTATTGTAATACATCATGATTATAATGGATATGAATTTCCTTTTGGTTCATTAACGGTTGTCTCTATGTATGTTACAATAGTTTAATACTCTCTATATGGTGTATTTTTCAAGTTATGATTGACATGAATGTAGGAAACACATCTTGGCTTTCAAACACAAGGAGGGCCCTGGTAGACTTGCACACACTTCAGGTGAGCACTTAATATTCTCTTGAGTTATGTGCTAGTGTGCCTGATAACATTGTTTTGGAACTATACATCAACGCAACATTTCAGTTCCGTTGCCGGGACCTTCTTAATTCAGGATCTCAAGATATGGTGCACACATGAAATTTCAGTTATCCTTCGAGAGTATTGAATGGTGGATACGTGAAGGTGAATAGGAATTTGCACAACAATACAACATTGGTAACAATTTTAATCCATGTAAATGGTTCAAAGAAAACTTTTATGATTTGTTGTATGAAAATTTTTTCATCATCTTCCCACGAGAATTGTGTGAATGGTTAGTAGTATATGAGCATAACAGAGGAAGTAGGATTGGATGGAAGAAGATCTAGGATAAGAATAAGTATCAAGTGTTGGAAAACTTGGATGTACCATGGATGCACGCAGTATATTGTTGGTAGAAAGGTGTCTTGAACCGTTAAACTTTGGAGTACGTGATTTCTATGTATTCTTGTCATAAGGAAGATGAGTTCAAGTTCCTTTGGGATCCCAAAGGATCGTTACTTATGCACACTTCCACTTGATACTAATATTTTGATTATTGAACTTAGATTTGAGAACCTACTGATGGATAGATAAAACCCCATTGTGCACAAGGATAATAAAATAGGTTTGGATGGATTGGATCAGGCCAGATGGAAAAGGAAAGAGAAGAAAGATTCCGTAAATATAGTGATGTGAGAGAGAAGGTGGTTGAAGAGGCATTGCGAAAGACATGAGTAGCACTAATTTGTAGTGTCGAGAAACTTGAAAGAAGAGAGAGGCTAAAGGACTATATCCTTATGATATTGGGAAAGCGCAGTTGGAGGACCCTCTCAGTATCTGGTGGAAGCAATTCTAGTGATTATTTGGATATCATTGGCACGCATATGGACCACCCCATACCCTTATCCTTTACGTTTGGTAATCAAGATTTGGAATTTCATATAGAAGATCATTATGATGATGGATACCGAGAGAGAAATTGGGGATCACCACATTTGGAAAATGACATAGGAAGGTACATACTAGTATTAACTAAGGAGGCACAACAGATAAAATCAAAACATATAACAACGACTAGTGTCACACAATAGGATTTGATAGCTGGAAAACAAAATTTGTTTAGGAGAAACCTTGTAAGCGCAATATTAGGACATAGTTTTGTACAATCTCCCCTGGAGGTAGTCCCATACACTGGATAACAGGGAAAATTGTTGGTGTGTTGTTTAGTTCTATCATGGGTGTGCATACTAGCTCTTCCAGCAAGACCACAATTAGTACTAACAACATGGGGCTCTATAGGCTTTGGTCCTCCCCTGAGCATAGGTAACATTGGTAGAGGCTCTGGGTAAGGACCTCGTCCTAATCCAGGATAGGGAAATAGACCACCGCAACAACCAAAAATTTTCTATGAGATGTCACCCATCTACCAGAGTACAAAGGAGTAGAGGATGCAACAAAGCATGTGCACAAGTGTGAGATAATTTATAGGTCCGAAGGGATCACGATTTCTTACAGAAAATAATTCAATTGATGAATATATTACACGGACATGCGCATAACTTGTATATGAAATATGATCCACACAAGACTACAGCAGAATATAACACTTTGTGTTATACCTTTTTGACATTGTTCCACGTCCTTGAGTTTGAACAACAAATAATTAGCACATTGAATGATATTAAACAAGGACTCTTTGAAAGTGTTTGAGAGTATGATGCATGGTTTAAAACTTTGTTGTTCAAACTGTCATATGATATCCACCAAATTCAACATGTGCAGTGGTTCGTAGGTGGGCTATTGACACCTTTTAGGATGGTACAATTACACAAGACATTCACTAATCCACATGAGGCTTTGGAAGAATCCCTGTACGTAGAGGCTATTAGAAGCATGGATAATAGAGTGATCCCATTCTTAGAAGCTTATATAGCAACAATGGGCACACAGTTAGATAATTTTTCTACTAGTTCAGCACATGACACACACAATGGAATCTAGTGTACAAATTGGGAAGGGTAGGGGCATAAAAAGAATATATATCCATATAGGAATGTGCATGTGCTATTGTTAGCTTGCGAGATATGCCACAAACACCATGATTTCTAGGACTATCCACTTCTTCAAGGTGCAACACAAATAATTTTTTTATCAATTTATGACAAAATTTACAACACACATACACACAATGCTTCCCACTGCCAATTGAATTATTAGATCCATGTATCTTGTGAGATGGGGTTACGCCAAACAAGTACATAGGGAAGCTCATAGGCATGAGGCAATCAAAACCATGGTTTCATCCAGAATGCAAATGGGGGATATCAAGGAGGCTATCACAGTAGAGGATGTGGCATTTGTAGAGGAAGGTTCAATTGAGGAGAGTGCCCAAAGAATTTGTCTTACACATACTGTGACAAAGGGATCAAGGTGGAAGACTTCCTAGAACTATATGTACATATGCATAAGACTAAGAATAAGCAAGGAACAGTGATGATAGAGGTTTATTGCGCTAGACAGGGGGAAATGGAAGCCCAAGGAATTAGTAGTGACTAATAAAGAGCCTTTTTTGGTCACCACACACACAAAATATTCATGTGCACAAGAGCAGGAGAAAGCTAATCTAATCATCAGGTGTGAAGAATAGGAAAACCAATTAAATATCTTGATGCAAGGTAGTAGAAGGAAGCTCTCCACGAAGAAATGATCATAATCATGGAGCTACAGCGGGAATTTCATGCTTGAAAGAACAAGCACAACTTTAGGAGCACATGAAGCACATCGAGGAACCTGATAAGGATGTTGATGATCTCAGGGAGGCATGTTGGATGATAAGACAAGAAAAACTCATACCCTTACTTGGAGAATGGTTTCATGAAAAGGTTCCACATATAGAAATAGATAGGGATAGATAGATTCTCCATGCAAATGTGCCACCTCAAAACCACCAGTATGCAAGGAAATCAATTTGGATGTAGTAATTTATGGTTTCTTGGTAAACAATATCATGATTAACACATGCATAGAGGTTAATGTTCTTGCCTTGGATGTGTGGATTAGGATGGGAAGGCCACAACTACAACCATCCTCAAATGTGTTGTATATGGAAAATAAGACTATGGAATTTTCTATTGGATTTTTAAAGGATCCCAACATCACCATACAAGGAGCTAAGGTCAAGCGTGATTTCATGGAGTTAGAGCTGGTAGAGGAAGACATTTTCCCTTCACTACTTGGTCAACATTGGTGTTATACAAATAATGCAGATACGTGTTTTAATAAGAACAATGTTAGTTTCGAGAATGAAAAAGAGCACATATTCATTCTGATGGATGGTACTCGGATTGTGCCTTATACAAAACCAATAAGTGATGAGAATCCCAACTAGATCTATGAAAATATGGTGTATGATCCAGAATGAACTGAGACTACAAAGGAAGGGTACTCAAATGGGTAGATGCACATGAGCTCAACGACACTATGAGTGTTTCATGTGATGATTGGGTGCATGCAACTTATAAAATGGTTGGGTGTGAATATTATCAATGGGTGACCAGAGTAATCAACCCCTGAACAATCAGATAGCTAGCAAGGACTGCACTTCTGAGATACATTAGAGAATAGACGCCTAAATTATTCTTGCGCATTATGGAGGACCAATTACACAATGAGGGAGATATAATTAATATGTTGGATACTCCCTAAGAGGAATTACAACGTGATGGTGGTTGTACATAGGGATAAATTGTTGGGATGGCATGAGATCAAGATCATATTATTAACTAGGTTTGTGAAGAGTAATCTTCCCTCCAAGATAACAACATATTGTGGGAAGTCCTCCTCACAAAATTATATAGAGAATTGCGAAGAAAATTGGTTAAAACAACCCAACATGCTACCAACATCTAATGGGTTCATAAATTTTATTCAAATTTTCTTGGATGTGCACACACATGGTACATACATGTTGAGTTGAAAAAAGAGACCGCAAAGTGGAAAAGTTTGAGATCAGGTATTATCCATACCTTCAACTATTTTTCATCTAACCTTCCTTTACATGATGCTATACAGTTGATGAAGCACATCATGGTGGGGGATAACGTGAAGGTGAAAGAGATTATGAAACATTTATATGGTGATTATCTTCAGGAAGAATTCACAATTGAACGTGCATGGCTGGAATCAAATGAAAATATGTTAAGAGTACATTTGGAGAGAAATGGAGAAAGGAAAGTTTTTATATCTAATTAATGAAGAAGAGGTGGAAGACCTAAATGTAGATCATATATAAGCAGACTATGAGGTCCTCGACAATGCATATGAACAAGCACATACATATCGTTTGCCATTGAAGACTAAAAGGGTGAATATTGGGACATAAGACACACTAGTGGAGGCAATTATTAGGGATTTCAATGAACTATTGCATGACTTCTAAGATATATTCCCTAGGGGATACCTTGAGCTATAGAGTCTTCATAATTTATTAGGGGATATGAAGATCAAGTTAAGGGATGACATGAGACCAATTTGTAAGTGGCCATATAGAATGAATCCCAACTAGTGTGTCAAAGTAAAGTATGAGATCGAAAAAATGTTAAAGGCATGTATCATTGAGCCTATTGAGGAATCAAAATGGATAGCCCCATGGTCATAAGTATCAATAAGTATGAAAGCATCAGGATATGTCTGGTTTATAGGGTGTCGAAGGCATCTTATGTAGTTGATTCCTTCCCTACACTGTTTACTAAAGAAAACCTTAAGGGTGTGGCAAGGCGTGAGATATATTCTTTCATGGTTGTCAGGATATCATCAAGTTAGCATTGTGTGGAAATATCTAGCTAAAACAAATTTTGTACAAGAATGGGGCCTATTTGCATACACATGAATGCCTTTTCATTTGAAGATTGTGCCAATAATATTTTTCATGCATTATGGTACAAGAATTTCAGGACTTTATCCATAAGTTTCTTCAACTATATCTAACTGATTAGACAATATATGGGATAGTAAAGGACCATTGTGATGCTTAAGGTTGATGTTTGAAAGATATATGTAGATGAGTATCTCCTTGAATATCAATAAGTGTATCTTTGCGATGCCTTTTGGAACCTTGTTGGGGTAAATAATTTATAAGGAAAGTCTTTTTTATCCAACTAAGATTGCAATGATACTGGCATTGGAATATCCTAGTAACCAAAGTGAAATGTGGAGATTTCTTGGGCATACATGATATTACAGGAAATTCATCAAGGGTTATGCCAAGATCCTTTTGCCATTAGAATAACTGTTGAAGGAAAAAGGGAAATTTTATTAAAGAGATGAGCAATAATATACATTTGAAAGATTAAAGGAAAGGTTAAGTATTGTTCTTATCTTACATTTTCCTTCATGGAGTTTTTGACTACATGTTCATGTGGATGCCTCAGGAACACCAATTGGAGTAGTATTAGTGCAACCTGGAGAAGGGAATGTGGACCATCAAATTCAGTTTGTAATCATGAAGCTAACACCTACTAATCAAAATTTTGGATCCATAATTTGTAAGGCAGTGTTCAAGTTGATAAAGGCTTCAGAAACTCAGAAAGTATCTTCTGGTGATTTATATTTTACAATGATCATATGGCTCTAATAGTAGGGGGTTCAATAAGTCACTATTACTACGGATCACATACTGTTCAAAAAGAATATCTTGTGTGGAAGAACTTAAATGTGCTTTAGTCGATTATCTATCATGGTCACAGTACCTCTAGGATTATAGATTATGTCTTACACATCAATGATGGAATATGACACACAAAAGATATCACATACGCATTGCTTGTAAAAACTTTGAATTTTTTTTGTTTGGCAGGATACAATTGTTTAGCCATCACGATTTGGAGGAGTGGAGTTAGTGATCACCTATTATGCATGTGGAGTTACACCAGAGCTTATGAAGACAATAATGAAGAAACACATAGCTATATGTGTTTCATCTTGTTATCCAATTAATTGTTAGAGATCCTTTCACATTTACAGATGGAACCACATGAAGTACAACGGTGAAAGGGTACATATGCTGAAACATGAGCTCAAATATGGTCCTATAGTCATTACTCTCTACTATTGCATTATCAGGAGATCATTACCCTGGACAATCCAATGTGCGTAAGAATGCCTTCTCCCAGGTCATAAGAACCATTTTAACATTATATAAGGATATAAAGGATTTTGTCAAATCTTGCAACCATTGTCAAAGAATTGGTAAGAGAGGATAAAGGGATGCAATGTCACTATGCCAATATCATCTCCAGAACCTTTCAAAAAGTGGGCTATATAAATATAAGAGTACCAATTTAGCCTCATAGAAAGTATAGAAAAATGTGGAAACTACACTATTATACTATTTAAATTACTTGACGTTTTGGATGCAGTTGCTAATGGTAATCTATAGAAAATAGGTTATGAAAGTAAGATACAACTGCATACTTTCGTTAGAAAAACATATTTACCTAAAATTGCTCAGTGAGCCAATTTAATGTGAAATTGGAACTAATTTATTTAATAAGTGAATCAAATTATCTACAAAAATGAGCTCATGGTATCCTCATCAGATAGTACCATCCTTTTGAAAACTCACTAGGAAACACCTTCAGTTAACAGTTCCCGACATCACTTTCACCTCTTGTGGAATTGATTCAAACCTTCACCACCAATGTCTCTGCATACTCTCTTTACATGGGCTACATAATCAATGGGATAACACACATTCTTCTGCTTGTACCTTATGGGCATAGGAATTAATTACCCATAAGAGGTTAGAAAATAACCTCAAATACCTACTTTCACTCATGGTCACCATTATCCTTCATTAGATTTAGATGTATACACTATGTCCATCCTTCACCATGATTTAGGTGATGTATACCTATGTGTCATCATTTTGTGCCTTTTAGTTGAACTAGACTGATGACCTGGACAAGTAACACATGCTATGATGATCCATGTGGGTTGTGTTTCACATCACTCCATCCTCATACCTTCAGTACATTGTGAACTTTACCATTGACATTTCTGCATGTACCGATAATTGACGTCCTAGTGAGTGCAGTGTCAACCTCTAGAGGAGGCTATGACCATGGTGTGCATGGTGGAACACAATCTAATAGAAATGGCTTGTTATCACTATCCAATGAATCCATTTAGACATAGACTGATTACCTCCCAACTGATAGCATGATGTAGCTAAACAAACTCTTCCTAGTACCTCCAGAGCATGTCACACTTCCTTTGATTGTTGGTTTCAACAACATGCACATAATAGTGTTTCACCCATGGTATGAGGTATTCTCCCCAACCAAGTGAATCGAATATTGACATCACCTTGTATAAGAGTGTGGCATTGGACATTACTCCTCTTCTAATCACTAGTGGGAATATTGTTGATCTCAACACGAAGTGTCACACCTCAGATTCCACTCATACAACACCAAGGAATGTTGATGCTGACTGGAGGGTGGTTTGGGTATGTGATAAGCATGGGAATATCCAATAGAAGCATTAATATGTAATGTATCACAAGAGAATGATAGAGTGCTCCACCTCTTGATTAGAGACCATAAGGTGCATATGGTGATGATTCGACATGCACAACAAGTAGTTTAATCATGGGCCCTCAATGAAGTAGGAGTTCCTTCTCACAATGTGTATCATTATCTCTCATTGAGTCTCAATGGCCACTTTCTTGTCATATGTTGAGGAATAGACTCAGATAAAGGGAGAGTGATATGTTTATTGATCTATATGAGGGCTCCCTATGACCTACAGAAAGCTCAGGAAGATATAGTGCATTATTGTCGATCAGATATTGAATAAGATGTCAAATTCTGAAGCATCTTATTTTATTATGGGTCAACCTTCCAGTGTCAATTGACGAAATTCAACCAGGGGAAATTTTCATTGTAAATACAAAGCTTATGTGACCAAATGGATAAAGGATCCAAATTGAGTGGTGGAGGTAGCGTAATAAGATCGATCTCAACAAGTTGTGATAATAGAATATGCAAAGCACATAGGCAATTTTCATGAATGTACGCTTTGGAGGTTGTCATTAAAGATTTTCATGAGTAGTAACAACATCGTAGACAGTTGATTTTTTCTTCAAATGGGCTTAGTAAGATGGCTTGAAATTTAATTTACTTTGAAATCGATCTGAAGATGAAGCTTGCTCGTGATATTTAAGCTTACACATAGTGAGTAATTTTGCCTTTGCATGCAACTTAAGAGTATTGACATAGACTAATCAAATGATGGAGAGGTCGTAAAGATTGAAACTCTCATGAAAAGGTGATCCAAAATACTTTGGATAAATAAATCTTGAAGTTCAGAGTCCGTCAAGTACATTATACATATTAGATAAGTTATTCTTATATCGTAAAACATAGTCCACTAGATGTTCATTAAATCCTTGTCTTAATTTGTGATCAGTTGAGCATAGGATATCTTAGAGCTGATATTGATTAAAAAATAGGTGCAAGAAAAGCATTGGATAAATGCATGAAATAATGTTACTGAGTGGACAAGTAGATCGTAGAACCAAAACATTACATAATCTATGGAGACTTTTAAGGAAATAGAGCTTTGTTAATAAATGTATGATCATCCATGCATAGTATAGACATGCCACATGAAATGCTCAGAGATTCTCTTGGGGGTTACCATGGCCTTTGAAGGTGGGAAACTTAGGGAGTGACGAAACTTTTTATGAAGTGGTATAGGCAGGAAATGGTGGGTGTGAAAGGAGTATGAAGAAGTAAACTTGAATCAAGAGATGGAGATGCGCGAGAAGTGGCTAATTGGAGTTGACGAATTTGAGTCTGCAAATACTTGATATAAAGAAGATAAATCAAGAGTGTTTGAAGAAGAGCCAAGTTGTGCAGTAGAATCATTAGGTTACATGATGGGAGCGGTAGTAGTGGGAATAGAAGAAGGAATATGAAGGGGTTGAGTGGAGGCCATGGATGTTGAGGAAGAACTGAAAAGGGATGTCAAAGAAACATCACGAGATTTTTTAGCTGCAATCAAGGCATACAAAATATACATAAGATGGGTAGGACTGTCACATAAAACTTGACAAAAATTGGTAAACTTTTCTAATTACTCTTTATCAACATTGGTTTCTTCATCATATAATTGTTCACTGTCATATGTTTTGATGTCATTAAGAGGGACATTTTAAGATTTAACAAAAGGGTTATCAGATTCAACCATTGATTTAAATAACCTATAAGAAGAAAAAGGAATCTCAATTTTCTCAAGAGACCCAAAAAAACCACTACAAGTAATGGGAATAAGAAGAAGACCCTAGAATAATATGGAATTTGAGTGATGGTTTCACTAAATGATTTAACAAAAATTGAATTTAATGTTAAAGCCTAATTGCAGTGTAACAACAAATGAAAAAATAATGAAGTACAAAATTTTACTTAAGCAAACAAGAAAGATAAAATTAGAACCTTAAGTGAAAGAGAGGGTAAAGGAGGCATATCTGATTTGAAAATAATCCTAGAATGTGTCAAACTAGAAAATGACTAGAACAAGAGGACAAACTGTCGCGAACAAACCCAAAAAAATGCATGTGTTGAAATAATCTGGATTGGGGCACCTGTACTTTGGCAGGGGCTCCTGAGAATTATAGACCTCCTCTGGGAACCTGTGGCTGCAAAACATGTCTAAATTTGAATTTTACACTGTCACAAGATGTTCACTAAATGTCACCGTCAGTCACATGTGTGTCATTAGTTGATCACCAACATAAAACCTACAAAGAGAAAGAGAACCTAGAAAACCCCAAAACACATCAAATTCTAAAATGAAAAAAGATGCTAATGGGGAGTCAGATTGAACCCAACGATCACCCAACTGAATGAACTTACGATGTGGGCAGCGCACTACATTTCAGAATTCATGTAGTTCTACATGTGTGTGTGTAAAATTGTGCCCTTGGTGGATCTTGTGTCAGATGCACTTGAATAGAGAGCAATAACTATATGTAGAAGATGTAAATAGATGTATGCATGAAAAAATGAACTTTATCTCCTATGTTTTTATGCAAAAGAATGTAATACATTGTCCCTTGTATGGTATTTAGAAGAATGCTTGAATTCTCTTGTAATGGCCTTTGAGTGCAAACTTAGGTGTGATAGTAGATGTTTAGTGTTTGGTCATTTATTATGGTCACATAGATTTATATTTATATGATTCCCTTGTTTGAATTTAGTAATTAACCACTAAAAGGACGACCCATAAGAAATCAATATGCCCAACAGCTAGAAGTGGTCCAAATGAAGCGAGATAGATACAAAGAGCTTGAGGGCACCCAGAAAGGATGGGAGCATTGGTGTTCATACTCAAAAAAGATGAAGTATCTAAATTCATACTCGACATGATTAACTAAAATATGGAATTATTACTAATTATATAGTTTATTTAACATTAAGGAAAACAATAAATAACAGATAAATGCATAAGTAAAATGACCCAAACAACTAAGAAAGTATATATGTAAAATCCTAAAGTAAAAAGAGAGTTAGAAAGAAATCAAATTATTTGACAACTATTAAGGAATGTGTTGCAAAGGTGGTTGGAGAAACAAGAAGAAGAAACGACTGTGTCAAAGTCCAGAAAAGTATAGCTCTGGGCAATCTGAGTGGACTATGACTCTTGGATAGGTATAGGGGTGCTTATGGGTGCCTTGGTATGAGATATGGGTGCCCAGGTCTATGAAAAAGCTCTGTAAATATCCTTTGAGGTGTCACTAAGTGATCACCTATGTTATCTTCCTGTCGCACTAACTTTGTTGGACTGCGTTGGATGTCGTTGGTAATAATTAATGTAGAACGGACCTATAAAACCCCAAGAAAAACATCAAAACCCTACAAAAAATATGCATATGAAGGGTTTGAATTGTCCTTAGCTACCACAATGGTAGACTTACTAATTGAGCATTGCACTACATCTCAGACCCAATGTAGTTCTATGTGCTTGTGTGTGCAATCACGCCCTAGGTGCTCTTATGCTAGTCACACTTTGTGAAAGTAGAAAGCAATAACTATGTGTAGAAAATGTAATAAAATGGTGGATGGGATAGAATAAAATTCCCTCCTATGCAATGTGATGTAGATGAACTAGCCTTGTGCCTTGTGATAGAGTTAGATGGATGCAAATGAATCCTTTGATGGATGTAACCTTAGGTGATGATAGTAGGGCTTAGTGCTTGGTCCCTCATTATGGTCTCATAACTTTATATGTATATGGTTCTCTTGTTCTAATTTTGTAATTAACCCCAAAAAGGCTGACCACTAAAAATATAAGAAGCTCAAACAATCAGAAAGTTACCAAAAGTGGTGGGAAAGTGTAGAAAGGATAAGGGTGCCCTGAATGGGACCAAGGTGACACAATATTGGGTTGGACACCCCGGTCAAAGATAAAATGATGGAAAATGAAAAAAAAAGTCTGGGAAAGTGTGTCCTGAAGGTTGGTAGTGACGACATGAATCAAAGTAAAATAGTGAAAGGATATGGGTTAATTAGTACTTTCTTCACTCAAAAACCATATGAATAGTAGTATGAGACCGAGAATAAATAATGTCTAAAGTGCGTGATTTTGTGTCTACATTTTCCCCCACTTTATATTTGTGACCATAAATCTCGGTAACATAAATTAGATAGAGAAGCATACTTGATGTCTATGTAGGGTGATGTAGAAGGCGTGCTGATGGGATACATAAAACATGGAATGAGAAAATAGTGGATCATGGAAACTAAAGATGTAAAAGTGCAAAAAAAGTGGTGACAGTGAACCTAGGGAGAAAACGTGTGTGTAGTTACCGATGTGTGTGGTGTACCTTTATAGTTAGTATCATGTGTGCTATCGCAAAATTTTGTTGTTGATGTTGTTTTTGTAATTGCTTGTTTTTGTTAACTGCTTGCTTCTCATACAACCAGAACTGTAATGAAAATATGATAATGTATTCAAATATGTATGTATGTGTGTGTGTGTGTGTGTGTGTGTGTGTCAAAAATTTATGTAAAGATGTGTGTAGAAAGGATATCCTATACTGTAATTTTTTTGGGCGATCTCACACCATCCTAGTCAAAGAAGTGTATGGAGAAAGTTGCATTATTATCCAACCTGTAACTACTTCCCTAAATTTGTATGAAGAGATCTCTATACTACCTGGTTTATTGGGAGATACAATGCCACTGGAAGAAGTAGTTCAGGGAGGAAGTCCATTGTATCCTCTAACTTATAACTGCTCCCCAGGATGCTATGGGCAAACTAATTTGTAAAATCTGTTGTGTATGGGGTTCGTAGATTGGTCTAAACCCGCTCAATGTATAACCCACACTGTCAAGGACGTAAAAATGCATTGAATATTACTGGTAGAGAGCTTTGTGAAAAGTGTAAAACCCTAAATGATTCCCCCCTCTTTGTGGGCACATGTGACATCATTAATAGGAGAATACAGCCCCAAAAGAGGAGCAACCACATAAAATGTGCCCTATAGTGGGAGGGGAATGCGCTTGGTATAAACCAAGGCACACGCAAACAAGTGGCTAGAAAAAAGTGTTAGTACAAACAAGCATGCATGTAAAAGACAAGTGTATGCTACACAAACAATGTAGAAGTTGGAATGCAAGTAAACATTCAAGAATATGATCATAGACCACAAAAGTGGGTTTCAAACATGGTACATCACTCATGATGTCGAAAGGCCCCAATGGCTGCATACAACAAAAAAGTGTGAACACCAAACAAAGGGAAAGGCCCACATATAATAGCAAACTGAAAAAACAAGTACAAACAACAGATAACCATAGAAGAAAATAATCCTACAAATAAATGTTGCACATGAAACACCCATTAGCATGTTAGAAAGATAACCCATATGTCCAAAGCATGTATAATCAAGTGATGTAAAGTGCTAAGTATAGAATGAAACAATAGCACCTGTAAGATATGAATGTGGATGCTACCAGCGATTGTTGTAGGAGTGGTAGGAGGTGAGGATCCATTGTGCATGTAGGAGACTTGTATCTATGATGACAACTAGAGAAGGGTGTAAATGCACATGTGTGTATGGTAATGATAATGACATATAATAAATTGAGCTAGCATGTGTAATAATATAATATGAATAAGAAATTGTAAGCAAGAATGCAAACAACTAAGATATGCAACATGATGTGGGTGGATGGAATGAAATACAAGATGGATGGTAGGAGTTGTGTGCCCCCCAAGTGAATGGAAGTGTGTGCAGTGAGGTTAATTTAGTACTTTCCCTTAGCAATCAAGATTCTACCAAAAACAAGAGTGTGTCATTAGAAAATGGTCGGATAGTGTGTTGTATATGTGTTGTGATGAATGTGTATGTGTGTTGGAGATACACGACCTAGAAATGAATGCAAGATGATGTATCCAAAAGTGTATAGCACAATGAGATGAATAGAAGGAGTGGTGATATAGCCTAAAGCATGTACAACTACAAGATGAAGGAATATGTGACCATTTAACCTATAATGTATGTCACTAACGTAGTAATGGTGTATGATAACAGGTTGAGTGATGAATGTGTGTGTCTGATAGGGTCCATTTGATTTGTAAACCCTCGGTAATTGATTATGGACCGATGGACTAGAGTGTGTCATCAGGTAGTGAGTGCAATGCGGAGAAGAATATGTAATATGTGTAATGATAAGAGATGACCATATGATGCGTAGGATGTACGATGTATAAGATGTAATGAAAGATATGCATGTGAACTAAAAGTGTAAGGTGCATGATATGTAGTATGTAGGATGAATAATATGTGATGATAGACTTGTAGAGAATAGTGTAGTCACAAAATCATGCACTTTAGACATTTATTCATCCCAGTCTCATACTACTATTTAGAAGGTTCTTGAGGGAAGAAAGTACTAATTAACCCCCATCCTTTGGCCACTTTATTTTATTTTATTTCATCATTACTAACCTCTTGCACCCATATGCTCAATCAAATTCCATCATCCCAGCCTCGGCTGGGGCACCTATATTAGTACTGGGGCACTCGTGGGCACCCTGGTCCCACCATGGGTGCCACGATCCTTATAGAGATTTCCCACCTCTTTTTGGGCTCTTTCTAGCTATTTTACATTCTTATCTTCCTCGTGCTCAACATTTTCAGGGTTAATTACAAAATTATACCAAGAGAACCCTATAAATATAAAGTTACGAGACCATAATGAGGGACCTAACAACACTTACTACTATCACTCCATCTAAAGTTGCATCCATCTATTACATTGGAGATCACTTACATCCACATAGCTCCATCATCAAGGCATAAGGATAGGACATCTACATTACACTTCAAATAGGGAGGGATTCTATTCTATTCCATACACACATTCTACTACATTTTCTACACATAGTTATTGCTCCCTACTTCAAAAAGTGTGACTTTCACAAGAGCAACCTAGGGCATGTTCACACACTTTCACATAGAACTACATCGGGTGTGAGATGTAGTGTAATGCTCAGTTTGTAAGTCCACCATTGTGGCAGATGAGGTCATTCTGACTACTTCATATGCATTTTTATTTTTTAGGTTTTGATGCTTGTTTTGGGGTCTTGTACATATTTCTTCCATCTTGACTTATTGGTGACATCTGACATAGTAAAACAGAGTTGATGCAACAGACAAAAAATATTGAGGATCACCTTATGGCCCTATGAAGATCAAATTCAGAGCTTTTATGCAGACCAGGGCACCTAGATTATAGATCAGAATGCCTATAGGCACCCCAATCCTCCTCTAATAAATCCAGTCCAGCTAGATCCTCTAGCTCCATCCTTTTCGGCACTCTTGCATAATCATTCTTGATCCATATTTTACCAATCACCTCTACAACACTATTCAACAGTCATCTTTTATTACGTGAGTTCTTTCCTCTTCCTTATTTGCACATTAGGGTTTCTATTTTTATTAGTCTCATTACTTATGTCTTTTACATGTTGTCTTAGTACATTTATTCATTGCGTATATATGTCCTCCTAGATTATATTAAGTATACCTTTGCTACACCTATTTAGTCAATTTTAGTTAATCATTTTGGTGAACCTGAACATTTTCAACACCCCCTTTTGACCATGTCATCTCCTTATCCATTTATGGCTCAATATTCTTACCCTACCTTTACACTAACCAAGGTGTCTGGTATCACTATTACTACCACTGATTTCATGCATATGTGTACCCAACATCCACCTCTCTTTTTCACACCTAAGATTGATTCCTCTATTAATGTAGTTACTACTCATCGTACTCGTCCTCATTCATCTATGGCTCCACCCACATCTATTCCTCCACCTATCACTCCAACATCCCCCCCATAACTTCTAAGGGCTATGATATCATCGAACAACTTAAAAACACACCCGATATGCTATCTCTTTATGATTTTCTCCATAATGCACTAGATTGTCATAACACACTAGAAGCTTCCCTTCATGCCATTCACATTGAAAGTGATAATTTTGTGGTGGCCTTTGCACATCTTATATAGTCTCTTCATAACTTACCTCATGTTATATCTTTCATTGATGAGGATATGCCACCCTTTGCTAAAAGTAATTTGTGTGCTTCTTTACTTATTACTACCATTATTAGCACCACTTGTATTAAAAGAGTCCTAATTGATCATGAATCCACCGGAAATTTATGTTTTCATTCCCTTTTAAATTAATTGGGTATCAATCATTATCTAATCTCTAAGAACTCAACCCTCACATGTGGTTATGAATTTTCCACCCGTTCCTACCTAGGTACTATTTTGTTACATATTCATAATGGCCCTAAGACTATTCTCATTGAATTCTATGTTATTCACGGTTATTATTAGGAAGACCTTGGATTCACGCAATGCACATTGTTCCATCTAATTTTCACCAATGTGTTAAGTTAGTACATGACGGTTATGAGCATACTATCTCCACTTATCCTGAGCTATTCAAATATTGTCGTATAGATCACATTACTTCTATGACCATACCACTTTTGCAGCACATTTCATATAACAACCTTAACACTATGACATTTGTCAATCTAGCATTTCACAGTCTCCTCCTACAACTCCTAGTGCTCCAACCATATCCACTCACACAACTGTTATTATTTCACCTACAGTATCAGTTCCTACTGGTGTTTTTTCTCAACCGGTTACAACTCCTTCTACCACTCTACCCACGATTCCACCTACCAAAATACTGGATAATGTTATACCACATGATAATGTTCACACTGATGATTTTGATGATGAAGTTAATGCCATTGAAATTATGTATGAAACATTAACACAACTTGACTTTACCCCTCATGGTGTAGATGATTCTTATTTTGAAGAAACCTTTGTGGCTGAAGGCCCAGGTGAATATAGGTTTAAGACCCGTCCATCTACTAATGTATTGTATCAAGGATATGTTCACAGTGTTGACGCTATTTCATCTTCTCCTCCATGGGTTTCCACTCCACTTTCTCCTTTTACATGCACATTATTCATCAATAGGACCTTTTGGTATCACATTCTCGTCAACTCTACATGCTTTGAAACTTTTTGTACACATGATAAATTGGCTAGGTTCGACTTAACACTCAATGAAATTTTACCACCTCTTTATTCCCCACATCTTTATCATGGTTATTTTCACACATCAAAATCTTATGGCTTGCGTGTTTTTCATCTGATGGTCTTTGTTACAAGAACCCCTCATGACTTGCCACTTACACTTGGATATTCATGGATCAATTATATTGGTCGTTCAATCAACCCTTATCAATCTTTTCTCTCATTTCCTATGTCGGTAACATTTATATATATATATAATGATTCTTCTCCTGCTTAAACTTAGAACATCTCTCATTAACATGCTCATGGCTGTACACCAATCACCTTTACTAATGAATAATATGAAATTAATGTATACACATTCCACCATAATGGTTCCCTCTATAACCCTCCTCAATCCAAATCTTATCAAGTTTCCAATGCTTCCCTAGTAGGTTTCAATAATGACAATTATGATCTCCTTGATAGTGTCACATAGTCCTATGCTATATCATCCACATGGGGGGCATGGTGCTCCACCTTCCCCCCTCCCCCACCTCATCTTAGCATAGTCACACTCCTCCTCTTTTACATTCTTATACATTCATTAGGCACACTCTTTACACATTCTTGCATCACTACTTGATGACACACTCATGTGCTTCGGTTCACACTTGACTATTGAGGGCTTACTACACATGAACCCCACAAACTGCACTATATGTCTTACACATTGCATTTCATCACACATCACACATCATACACCATACATTTCGTCTACAACATTTTGAAATTTGTGCATTTACACTTTCTATATCATACTAGTATTCATTACATATGACTCTAGCATTACATCATCTCTCATACTACACTACTAGCGTATATACATATATTACAAGACACTCTAAACATTACATTATACACAATATACAAAAATTTCATTGCATTCTACACGTCTCATCTTCATACATTCCATTCATCACATAGTCATCTTTTATCCTTACATATACTACATTGTCTTCTACGCATTGCATTCACTACCCAATGATGCACTTTAGTTCCTCAGTCCATACTCGACTGCCAAGGGTTTACAAATCAAATGGACCTTAAATTCATCACTTTTTTATCATTCACCCTCCCATCATGTGAAATTTCTAGGATAGTGACACACGCTATAGGCTAACTCGTCACTTACTCTATCATGTTGTAGTGGTATACACTTTAGGCTATATCACCACTCTCTACTATTCACCTAGTAGTGGTATATGCTTTAGGCTACATCACCACTCCCTTTTAATCCTCTAGTAGTGATATACACTTTAGGATAAATCATCACTCCTACTTTTATTCATTCATGATATAATCTTAGGCTATAATGTTCACATGCATCTCTTTTATATGTCACATATCATCATCATCATTATGGCTACATACTCATCACAATGCACTATACACAACACACATTGTTCGACCTTTTACTGATGACACACTCTCGTTTACAGATCATTCTTGATTGTTGAGGGAGAAAACCAAATGAAACTCACTGCATATAATTCCATTCACTCAGGGGGGGTGCCATTCCTATCATTCCATATTGTATTCCATTCCACCCATCCACAACATACTGCATATTATGGTTGTTTTTATTCTTTCTTACTTTTACTTGTTCATGGTCACTTTATTACACATGCTAGTTAGCTTACTTGTATGTCATTAATGTATATCATCCATACATGCGTGTTCACGTATTTTTCTATTTTTGATCGTATATATAAGTACCGTATATGCAGTATGGATGTTTGCCTTCTACCCTTCCTATACTAGTCACTAGGGGCATCCACACATTCATCTCTCACAGGGGCTATTGTTTCATTTTGGTACTTACCACTTTACATTACTTGTTTATACACGCTTTTGACATATTGGTTATCTTTCTAACATTCTAACAAGTGTTTCATGTGTAACATTTGTTATGCAGGGATAGTGGTTTCCATATTGTTTTGATTACATTATCTTCTATTATGTGCTATTGTTTGTAGGCCTTGCTCTATGTTTGATGTGAACACTTGTTTGTTGTTTACGCCATGTTGGCCTTGCATGTCTTACGACATCATGAATGATGTCCCATGTTTGTATCCTACTTTATACAACCTATTTGTCTCCTTGCATGTTTACATTACTTTGCTTGGTAGTTTACACATTGTTTGCGTAGCTTATACATTGTTTTCTACATGTATGTTTGTTCACACTTTTCTGTGGATAACTTTCTTGTTTGTGTATGCCTTGGTATTTACCAAGAACTTTCCATGGTTACAACGTACATATAGAACTGGTCCTCTTTTGGGCTTGCATTTATTCTATGAGCAGCGTCACATGCATCCCCAAAGAGGGGGGAATCAGTTGGGGGTTTACATACTAACACAACACATTTATACAGGTTCAATTTAGTGCACTTTACACCCTTAGCATTGTGGGTTACATACAACGAGTGGGTTCAGAATAATCTACAAACCCCATACACAATGGATTTTACAAGACATGGTGTCCTTAGTGTTCTAGGAAGCAGTTACAGGCTTGGAGGTTACTGTGGGTGTGCCTCTCTACACTACTTATTCCAGTGGCATTAGATCACCCAAAAAACCAAGACGATACAGAGATATCTACACACATTCAGGAAAGCAATTAGAGCTTCAAGGACATAGAGCATTTCCTCACTACACTTATTCAACCTATGACATGAGATCGCCTTAAAAACTCGTAGTACAGGATATCCTCGTACACTCTCTCTCGACATGGATCAGGTGCACATGTTCCATTTACATTTACATACACATGCATCTTTTACATAGAGTTTTTACACTTTAATACATACATATTTGAATACTTGATCATTTTCTCCTTGCAGGTATGGCCATATGAGAAACAAGAACTCAAATGGGGGAAACAACAATAATAGTGCCAAAAACAAAAATCTATGACAAAACACATGCTTTACTAACCATGAAGGTACACTACACACTACAGCAGCTACATATGTGTTCCACCCTACGTTAACTCTCATCACTTTTTCTTTGCGCATTTGTCATCTTTAGTTTCCACACTCCTCCATCTTTTTGTCATTCCACGCTTTTTTCTAGTCCTTCGGCACACCTTCTTCATCACTGTACATTGGTATCAGGTACACATCTCTATCTACTTTATGTTACCAAGATTTCCTCTCACCAACATAAACTATGGGAAAAATGTAGTCACAATATCATGCACTTTAGACATTTATTTACCCCAATCTCATACTAATATTTAGAAGGTTCTTGATGGAAGAAAGTACTAATTAATCCCCATCCTCTGGCCACTTTATTTTATTTTCTTTCATCATTACGAACCTCTTGCACCCATATGCTCAATCAAATTCTGTCATCACACATTATTTTAGCCTCGGTTGGGGTGCCTTGATTAGTACTGGGGCGCCTATGGGCACCCTTGTCCCACCATGGGTGCCCCGATCATTCTAGAGATTTCCCACCTCTTTTTGGGCTCTTTCTCGCCATTTTACATCTTTATCTTCCTTTTGGTCATACTTTTTGGGGTTAATTATGAAATTAGACCAAGAGAACCCTATAAATATAAAGTTATGAGACCATAATGAGGGGCCTAGCATCACTTACTACTATCACTCCATCTAGAGTTGCATCCATCTATTGTATTGGAGATCACTTGCATCCACATAACTCCATCATCAAGGCACAAGGCTAGGATATCTATTTTATCCCATGCATACATTCTACTACATTTTCTACACTTTAATATTTCTCGTTACTTCACAAAGCACGACTAGCACAAAAGAAAGATAGGGAATGTTCACACAAACTTGCACATAGAACTACATCGGATCTGAGATGTAGTATAATGCTCAATTAGTAAGTACACCACTGTGGTAGTTGAGTTCAGTCTAACCCCTTCATATGTGTTTTTAATTTTAGGGTTTTATGCTTGTTTTAGGTTATTGCAAATCTTTCTTTCATATTAACTTATTGGAGACATCCGATACAGTACAACAGAGTTGATGTGATAGACATTGAATATTATATATAACCTTTCGAACATGTGAATATAAAATTCTAAGATTTTGTGCAGACCAAGGCACCTAGATTATAGACCAGAGCACCCGCAGGTGCCCCAGTTCTCCTCCAGGAACTCCAGTCTAGCTAGATCCTCCAACTCCATCCTTTTCGACACTCCTACATAGTCATTCCTGCTCCATATTTTAGTAGTCACCTCTACAACACTATCTGACAGTCATATGTTATCAGCTAAGTTCTTTCCCCTTATTTACACATTAGGGTTTCTATTTTTATTAGTATCATTACTTATGTCATTTACATGTTGTCTTAGTACATTTATTTTCTATGTTTATATGTCCTAAATTAGATTGATTATCCCTTCGCTATCCCTAGTTAGTCAATTTTAGTTAATCAAATAGAAGTGTGACACCTTTATGATGAAGACTAGTATGATGTTTAAATGCGCAAATGTAAAAATGATGTAGACTGTATGATGTAAAATGTAAGATATATGATGTAAAATGTGTGAAGAAACGTAATTTTTAAAACCTAGTGTGCAATGTGTGGGGTTCATGTATAGCATGTAGCCCTCAACAGTCAAGTGTGAACCGAAGCACAAGAGTGTGATGAATATGATTATGCGAGGAGATTGATGTATGATGATGCAAATATGAGATATGCACTGATGCTAATGTGATAGGGGGTGTAAATGCGATGCTCCCTAGGTGTGTAGTGGTGAGTGGGACTAGGTAGCACTAGCGAGGAGATCATCAAATTGTCATGGTCAAAATCTACTAGAGCAACATCAGAAACCTAGTGAGAAATAGAGTAAGGCAGGTCACACAAAGGTCCATTATAGTGTAATATGTATACACTATTTGCATACTCTTCATTAGTGAATGGTATTCCTGGACAACCGTGTGCATGCCAATGAGAAATATTCAAAGTGTAATTAGGAAATGAGTCATTAGTAATATAAATATTTCCAAATGACATAGGGAATGTGAGAGAAGTATGGTTTATGTCTAAAGTACCATCAATATAGTTAAGCCAAGATTTTCCTCAGTGAGTGTGGAGAACCACAAGGAGTTCATGCCACAAATACCATAAAATGAAAGACATAGAAACCATAAGTGGTCGTAATGTGAAAATAGCCATGATAAATATTTGGTGAATGAAGAGGTGGTAATGTGTCATTAAGTGTCATACCAAGCCTAACGAAGCCCTCATGTGTGCAAATAGTATCTAACCAAGTGTTGTCAATTGGTATGTGATTCCAAAAGGAGTTATCAAAGAATAATGGGCATGTGAAAAAAGGAGGTAGAAATGTTGACTATGCAATCAAATATGAAACAATGTCTAAGACGTTAACAAATCTGTGATAAAGTACCATAGCATTAGAAGAGGGGGGATTTTTGAACCTATATTTTCCTGGGCCATAAACCATAAAGGTTTCTATGAAGTAAGAGTCATCTACACTGAGAGGATTGAAATTCAATTGGCCTATTGATTTGTCAGTAATTTCAATAGAATCTACTTCATCGTCGGAGCTCTCATAATCATTCGTGACAACATTATCATGTTGTATAGAGTTGTCAAGTATATTGCTAGGAGTTGTGTTAAGTGGGAAAAGGGAATATGACACCTCAAAAGGTTGAGTACTAGTAGGGATGAAGGTAGGTTATGTAGGAAAAATGATGTCAGTAGTATAAGTAAAACTGACTGGAGTATTTGTAGCAGTAGAAGAAGATTATGGAGCACTAAACTGACCAATGTCATATGTGTCAAGGTTACTATATGGAATACGTTACAAAGATGGGATGGGCATAGCAGTAATAGGGTCTATATAACAGTATTTGAATGGATCTAGATCGACAATTATAGTATGTTCATAGCCATCATGCAAAAATTTGACACATTGGTGAAGAGTAGGTGGAACGACTTGCCTTGCGTGAATCCAAGGTCTACCTAACAAGAGATTAAATTAAAATGAAGAATCTATAACATAGAAGTCGGTAAGGATGGTTTTAGTTCTAACTCGGATGTGTAATGAAATAGTTCCTAAACATGTAAGAGTGATAAATTCATAGCCACAGATGATAGTAGAATTCTTAGAAATGAGATTATCACTAATACCTAGTTGCTTTACAATGGAATAAGCACACAAATTAATAACCAATCCATTATCAATAAGTACACGTATAATATAGGTGGTTCTAACAACAACAATGATAAGAAAAGGTGTACACAAATTTCTTTTAGTAGAAGGTGGCATGTCCTCATCATTGAAAGATATGTCATGAGGTAAATTATGAAGAGACTGGATGAAGTGTAAAAAGATGACTGTCGAGTTATCACTTTATATGTGAATGCCATGAAGGGAGACTTCGAATGTCTGGTGGCAGTTGGGTGCATTACGTAATAATTCTTAAAGATAAATTTAGTAGGCATATTTTTAAGTTGCTAAATGATGTCAAACCCCTTAGAAGTTGTAGGAGGAGCCACCGAAGGAATGGGTGAAGGAATAGTAGCAGGTGGAGCCATCGGAGGATTAGGATGAGTACGATGAGTAGTTACTACATTGATAGATGGGCCAACCTTAGGCGTAATAAAGCGATGAGGATGTTGAGTACGCATTTGCATGAAATTGAAAATAGTAGCGGTGATACCAGAAACTTTAGTGGGTGCGAAAGAGGGATAAGATGATTGAGCCATAGTAAAGGAAAGAAGAAGAGTCCTAAGTAGAAGGTAGTGTCAGACATCGGGTTCACCAAAATGATTAACTAAAATGTGGAATTGTTACTACTTATATAGTTAATCTAACATTAAGGACAATAGTAAATAACACATAAATGTATAAAGAAAAAGACCCAAACAACTAAGAAAGTAAATATGTAAAACCCTAAAGTGCAAAGAGAGTTAGAAAGAACTCAACCGATTTGATGACTATTTTGGACTGTGTTGTAGAAATGGATGGAGAAATAGGAGGAAGAAACAATTGTGCCAAAGTCCATAAAAGTATAGATATGGGAAATATGAGGGGATTGGGACGCCTGAATAGATATAGGGGCACTTTTGGGCACCTTGGTTTGAGATATGGGCACCCTAGTCTGTGAAAAAGCTCTGTAAATCTCATCTGAGGTGTCGCTAAGTGATTTCCTATGTTCACTTCCTGTCACACAAACTTCATTGGACTGTGTTAGATGTCGCTGGTAATCAGTGATGAAGAAAGGACCTGTAAAACCCCAAGACAAACATCAAACACCTAAATAAGAAATATGCATGTGAAGGGGTTGGATTTCCCCTAGCTACTATAATGGCGAACTTACTAATTCAACATTGTACTACATCTCAGACCCAATCTAGTTCTATTTTCTTGTGTGTGCAATCATGCCCTAGGTGATTTTGTTCTACTCACACTTTGTGAAAGTAATGAGAAATAACTATGTGTAGAAAATGTAATAAAATGATCGATGGAATATAATATAATTCCCTCCTTTGTAGTGTGATGCAGATAAACCAACCTTGTGCCTTGTGATGGAGCTAGATGGATGTAAATGGAGCCTTTGATGGATGCAACCTTAGGTGATTATATTAGTGCTTAGTGCTTGGTCCCTCATTATGGTTTCATAACTTTATATTTATATGGTTCTCTTGTTCTAATTTTGTAATTAACCCTAAAAAGGATGACCACTAAAAATATGAGAAACAAAAACGGTCAGAAACTGCCCAAAAAGTGGCGGAAAAGTGTAGAAAGGAAAAGGGTGCCCCGAATGGGACTAGGGCATCTGGGGTGCCCCAATATTGGGCTAGATGCCCTAGTCACATATAAAATGATTCCAAACGACAAAAACAAACTGGGCAAGTATTTGTTAAAGGTCAGCAATGATGAAAAAAATCAAAGTAAAATGGCCAAAGGACATGGGTTAATTAGTACTTTCTTCACTCAAAAATCATATGAATAGCAGCATGAGACCGGGAGTAAATAATGTCAAAAGTGCATGATTTTGTGTCTACAGGGAAATAGGGTGTGTAAGGCCAAGAAGGAAACTAGAAAGAAAGCAAAGAGGCCAAAGACAGTGGTCAATTAGTACTTTTCTCGCTTAGGAGTCATATGATTAGTAGTACGTGACAAGGACATATAACTGTACCCAAAGTGTATAATTTAGTGTCTACACACATAACGACACACCAACATCCATAAACATATAGAAATTGATTGTAAATAAGAAAATTATTATCTGAAATTTAACTTTCGCTTTAAAAAATTATGCATCATATTTAGGGTTATTGGTTTTATTACACCAAAGGTACTATTGGGATTCATGTGAATAATGTGGATGAGATTGAGACAATAAAGTAGAACAAAAAATAAGATATGTTATTTGGGTGGGAAAAATCTATGTCATATAATATGTGTGGGAGATGCAAGCATTTCACTCCCATATTTTCTTTCCAACTTCCCATTCATGTCTTCATCTTATCTAAAAAATTAAACATCATCCAATAAAGAAAATTGATGCCATAAAATATAAAATTAAATAAAAAATAAAAAATCCCAAATTTCCCATATTTTCTAAAAAAAATCCATTTCTTTCAGTCATGTAAGGGTTGATTTTTTTGTGGCATAGAAAAAACAAACAAGTTAACAACATCTATTGAGTGACCCCCATATGGTTTAAAATATACATGGTACAAAATTATTCTTAGGATTGAAACTACTTTTTATTAGGTTGACTCATATTACATTTTTTAGATGTACTTTTTTACGTTGGGGGTGGAAATACCCCAAGTGTGAATATTTTCATCTACAAATTATCACCCGCCGCAGAGTAATTGAAACAAACCCATAGATAACAAGTCTTCCATTGCATCACCAAAACAAAAAATATAAAAGTAGACACCATCATTTCTATATACAAAAAAGAAAGGCCAACTAAGAATTATCCACAAACAATACTACAAAATACTAGATGGATTTGTAATGTTTATAAGTAATTATGTCAATATATATTTTTTTCCAAACTAGATCAATGCGAATAAATTTTGCTCCTGGACCAAGAAAATATTGAATGATTGTAGGTTCTTTAGTTACGTTGCCTTATCATCATATCCATGTCATGTCCTATTTTAGAAATCTTGTCATTTCGGATAACATGTACCATAGAAGGGTCACACATTCCTCTTTCCAAGGTACCACAAAAGGGTCACACAATTCTTTTTCCACCTTGGAAATATTCTTTTGTTATATTTCCTGGTGTGTTCTCCTTTGTAAACCTCTATATAGTGAGTTCCTTTCCCCTCCATTAAGGTTCACTTGGTTTTGTTTTAGCATATAAGATTACACTTTGATCGTGCTCAACTTGATCACTTGATTTTGATCTATATTGGATTTTCATTTCATTTTGGGATCAACATGCATCAGTATTTACATTGAGGGTCATATAAGCTCGACACCGTATTACATCATAGATACTATATTGAGTGTTGCAATTTATAATTTCTCAAAACTGATATTTTATCACACCAATGAAAGGATCACCATAGTTTACATTGAGATCAAGATGATAATGTGAATAAAAAACAACATATATTATTTTGGAAGGAATAATTTATTCATGGAATAGGGATGTGACATGAAGGTATTTGATATTCCAACCTTTTTCTTTCTAACTTTCCATTCATTTCTTCATCTTCTGTAAAAAATGAAATGTTTTCCAATTGAAAATATTAATGTCATTAAAATATAAAATATAGAACAAAAAATACCATTTCCACCATATTTTGTTAGAAATTCATTATTTCCATTGTGTAAGGGCCAATTGTCAATGTTGTAAATCTAATGGAAAATTGAGCAGTTTTGACTAAGAGAACCTTCCATATGGATTAAAATATATGTGGTAAATTGTTATTATTAATCTCAATGCTAATTTTGATTAGGTTTAATCATACTACATTTTGTAGATGTACTTATCAATGTTGTGGGTGGAAAGACCTATGGTGTGAATATATTGATCCTCAACCTACCATCCTCTAAAGAATAATACAAACATGCCCAAAAATAAAAGATCCTCCATTTCATTGACAAAATGTAGAATGTAAATTTAGAGTGCAATCACTTATATATACACAAAAAAGAAAGGCCAGCTACAAATGATGCATAAACAATATTCCATGATGTGAGATGTTGGATTTGTAATGTTAACAAATAATTATATCTTTAGTTTTCTTGACTCATTCTCCTCCGCAAATCCTTGTAAAGTGAATTCCTCATCTCTCCCCTATACTTCACTTGGCTTTGTGTTGGCATCAAATATTTTACTTTCATTAAGATCTACTAGATCCCTAAATATTTATACAAATTAGATTTGCATTTGGTTTTGGGATCAATAGTAATTATACTTTGTATTAAGGGTCCTCTGATTTCAACATTATATTACATCATGGATCCTGTAATGAGTGTTAAAATTCATAAATAATCTCATATGGAATTTCCTCTTACCATTAACGAAATCACCTAAGTTTACATCTTCCCTCTCGACTCACCCATCATTTCGCTTATCATGTGGTGGTCAAAGATTGCAATTGTCAATTCTCCAAATGACTAGATGATGTAAGTTATATGTGTCCCCATGCCTTGACATAAAGGTTTTTAACTCTTCCAACTATCCTCGATGGAAATCCATGCATTTAAATAGATCCATTCTTATAAATTTGTTGGCTCGTCAATAGATCATTTTCTTCACACCGAATGATCAATTAACTAATTAATTGGCCAAATTATAATCTTTAACTAAAATGTTCCATTTTTATGCCTGGGATGAGCTAAAAGATCAGAGGACAAATATGTGCACAAAAAAGATAATTTTTCTTTGTTTCTGATGTCTCAAACATTAATTACTGTGTAATGTGTTTCCAAATGTGTGTATCATTAACTATGCCTAACACAATAAGGGAAATGAGAGGTTGAGGTTTTGTGCCAGTGGCCATTGACGAACATCTTTATCATAATGTTGATAAGAAGAAACCCTAATTTGTACCTTAATCGTTACTAAAAAACTATAATTGTAAATGTGCATGAAAATTGGCAACACAAGGAGTTTTAAACTTAGAGTTACTATATCTAACATATGTACAGTTTGACATTCAAATATGTGCAAGTTTTCATTTGAATTATTCATCAACCACAACGTTTTTTCTTAGGATCTCCAAAATGCATTTCCTTGATGACATTCAAACTTCACCTCTTCCTCCTTCAGATGATTTACACAAATGGCACATGTTTCATATATACTTGGCAATGACAAAGAGGATTTTCACATAAATTCTACAACTTTTTTCACACCTATGGAATTATCTTGCTTCAATATTATTCTTCATTTCCCCTATAAGTCTTCCTCATCTGATGTTAATCTCTCTTAAGTACTTCTTTGACACATTTCCTTCCACATTTTCATCACACATTTCACATATGATTTCTAGTTTTAACAACTGATCAATATACCATCTAAAATAAAATATATATTTGAGGGATAAGAACTTTAGTAAATTTATCATATTCATATCAGTTTTTATGGATCGATTTTCATCATCATTCGCTTTTGTAAGAAGCCAAGTTGAGTAGATCCAAGGTGTCCTTGGATTTAATAAACAATATACTGTAATATCTCATAAAAAACAAGTGGTTGCACATCTAGATGACAAAAATGTAATAAAGGTTTCTAGAATACACTATAGATAAAATTCTTAAGGATCCCATAGCTATGCAAGTACCAAAACATATACACTTAATTTTTCTATAACTTGTTGGAAAAAATACCAATAGTTTTTAACTTTTTCAGTAATGATACTTTTTAAGAGCCAGTCACAATGTGGCACAGAGGACCTTCAGTTATTAGTACTCTTTCCAAATGCTTTATACCAACCGTCTTTGTACTAAATCAATTCAAAATCTATTTTTCTGTCCAAATAATTGAATGAAATGATAATAATGATGTGACACTTTCATATGTTATAGAATAGTTTATTTTATGCTAGCAAGGCACCTACATAAATCTACGCAACCCTAAAATAAAGGTGCATGGTTATAGGGTCATCTCCTCTATTTGATATGTTTTTTGTTTGAAACCATGATTGTATTTCACCCCAACTCTAAAATAGTCAGTATGGAAGCATTAAGAAAAATAATGTGCACCCAAAAATGTTCATTGCTCTACACAAGGGTTCTTAGGATTGTTATGCTGGTTTGCAACTATTTAAATGAGAATATCATACTCTATGCTATAAAAATTGAAAAAATAATGAGATAATTCTCTTTTCCCCAAAAATAAAATTAAAAATATTAATCGATTTAAAAAAATCATAAATAAATCAACTATCATTTAAAATTAAAAAATAAATCAAATTACAACAATAATTTTCTCTTTTTAACAATTCCTTTTAAACTAAACCTTGCAAATAAGCAAAGCAACAAGTAATAGCTTTTATTTACATTATTTGGCTAAGATTTTAATCTTTTACATCTCCACCATGCCACACCCATGCAATATCTTTAAGCGTAGGCTTAAGTTCTTGGTCACAGAAATTCTTATACTCTACAGTGTCCCCATCCTCTTTACTCACTGTCACAGCAAATAATGATGGACCTATTTCAGATATCTTAGCTTTAATGCCCAAGTGCCCTTTCTTACCAGCTTCCTTTCTCTTCATATTCACTGCACAATGTATCTTGTTGATCTTAAATTTTCCATCTTTCCCAATCTTCTCAAAAACGTTTACAATAATATGCACAGGTTGCATTGATGTGAAACACAAGTTTGAATTTTCCTTTGCATTGTCATAATTGCTGATCCAAGTTGAGAGATCAAGCCCAAATGACATTAAATTAATTATCTCGATTGCATTTAGAGACTTCGGCTTCATTTCTCCAATAAGACTCTCAATTGAATCCTCTGTAAAAATAGCGAAAACAATTCTTGAAGAGATTTGTTAAAAATTATAGTTCTACAAAATTATTTCCTCCCATTAATTATAATAATAAGAACGAGAAAAAGGCACGATCAATCCAAATGTTCTATTAAAATTAGAAGTCTGATTTAGATTTATTAGATTAATGTCTACTAAATACTCTACTTAAGTTTGGATTTGAAAATATTCTTGTAATATTTTTGAAATAGAAGTGAAAGAACTAACTATATTTACATTACTGATCTTGCAATGTAAACTTGTGAATACTTATATTTATTGTTTTAACTGTAAGAGGCCAATCACTCTGAAAACCTTTGTTAGAAGGAAAGAAATATAAAAGGAAGAATATTTTCAGCAGAGGTTCTTTTAACTACTTTTTTCAATTTTATTGATTGTGAGCATTGCAATTATAGTTGAGCCCACAATTCAATGCAATGAGAGATGACATTTTATGGATTATTAGTTCAATGTTCATGATAAGAATATTAGATGTTTCATAGAGTAAAGAAAAGGTGATATTTATAGTTGATAGCTTGAATTATATTTTTTTCACCTTATGAGATATATTATTATATTTAATTCAATATATATTTATTATTAAATTTTGGGTAATGTGGAGGAATAGGTGATTATCCAATGACTTAGAGTTATAAAGAGTGAAGTTTTAGTATAAGAAGAGTATCATTGATTAAAATTTTACTTGGTACGGTCATTGAATTGCTAGTAAATCAAGAGATTTAAATATTTAATTTTATGTTGTATGATTTTAGGTTATTATTTAAAGGTTCTTTATGAAATATATAATTCTAATAATTTATTTTTTTAACCTAAACTTATTTATTAGTCAAATGGTTTAAGGGGGCTATTTTATTATACAAACACTCTAAACATATGTTAATAAGAAGAATAAATGGTGAATATAATTCTTTATGTTAGGCTTTTCTATTTTTATATAAAAAATTTGGCTTGTCTAATACAAATAAACTTTGAAATTATTAATATTATTAACTTCAAATATACCAGATTATTATTACTGGATTAATAAATAACATCTTTCAAAGTACTAAGCACATGGAGAGGTCATGGGCAGATAGACTGTTCGGGAAAACTAACAATGTGACTGTTAAGTTGATACCGAGCTGGAGTGAGGATGATCCATTACTGGAGATCCCATAAAGTGTTATCGACAAAGCAAAGGAGAGACTCAAATTTGCAATTTTGGGCAGATTTGCAAGAATCAGACCCAATATAGATTTCGTTAGGGACTGGTGCAGACAAAAATGGGGATGCAAAGCTGAGGTCAAAGCTCTAGATGGAGAGGGTTTCTTATTTTTCTTTTCTAATAGGTAGGACATGCAAAAGGTTATTCTCGGTGCTCCATGGTTTTATGGAAATGCGGCTCTGAGTTTCCGAAGATGGGAACCAAGTGTTCCACACAACCTTGCTTTCAAAGCCCTTCACGTTTGGATCCTGTAATGCCCTGTTTGGCATTGTCTTTCGTGGTTACACCCTCATCCTTTTGCGTGAGATTGGAAGGAGGAGGTCGTTGTGGCTAGTCTTGGGTAGTTAAAGCGTTCCACCCAACTGAATGAAGAAAACATTTATCTTATTCTTCTCCTAGCCTATGCGCCGTTATATTGTTTTTCCCTTGCTTAGCTTTGCACATCTGAAGGATATACTAGCTGCAATTGTCAAGTATTAGTTTCAGAGTATAGAGAAAAAAAAAATTGGACGGAGATGCTATGAACTTTTATTTCTTGTTCACCAAAGAAGCGAATGCGATGGAGGCATTTCTTTACCAATCACCTCACCTAATATTTCTGTACGCTTGTTTCCATTTACAGCCCATGGAGATATATGTTGATGATGAGGCAAAATTGACATTGCATGGATTAGTGCAGGTTTTACTCGCTATAATACTTAATTTGACATTTTTTTTAAATAGACTGTATTTGTTTATTCTCCTGGGTGGCGTGTGACAGTGGGAGTCGGTGGAGTCCCGTTTTTTCTCCACCCCGATCTTATTTTGATTCTGTTATTAAATGCATATGGGTGGGTGTTGGACGTGTTTTTCTGGGGCTGCAGGCATTGGAAGGAGGGAAAACGTGTCCTTGGGTGCTGCGAGGTGTGTCTTGTTTGGGAATCCACAACAATAGCCGGCAACAGTGCATAGCCAGGCAACAGGCGTGTCGCAGCATGGTAGAAGCCTGTTGAGCGCTTCCAACAAGCAGGATGTCCAGCTATGTTGTTATCTGTTCTGTATCGAATGCATCCTCAAGTTCGGGATTCTCCTTCAAGGTATTTGTTTCAAAATCGATTAAGTGATAGTGAGAGGGGTTTGCAGGAGAGGTGATGGGATTTATTACGGGGCCTCTGATATTGAGTTTTCCACCTAATTTTACGTGAGGTAACTTAGCATGGAAGAGCGATCTGTTTTTTTTAGCAACAATAATGGCGTGGCGCCAGATCGTGGCGGCTTGCTGTGACGAATATTCCCTTGGCGACTGCTGCCTGAAAATGAGTGTCTGCCTCGTTCTTGTGTTCGCTTCCGGTGACTTCGGTAATAATGTGCAGATCGATCAGCGCGTTTGCTACAAAGGCTCCCCTTAGTGCCATTTTCGTAATTTACGGCTCGGAACCCTTGCCGTTCTACTAAGCCTGGTGAAAATGTCAATCTCAGCAAATAATGATTACTCTGCATCTGTCATTAGGATGATCACTGAAGGATAGAGGAATTAAAAGGTGGAAACTTGGTCTGTAGTTGGCATGTAAAGGCAAATAAAAGCGTGGTGCAAAGCGTTTTGTGTAGGTGACAGATCCACAGCCCAAGCCCGTGCGCGGTAGGAGATTCTATGCAATGTCTCTAGATGCATTGTTTGGGAGATGAAGGTAGCATGGATATTTTTGTACCCATCGACTGATGTGACAGTAAGAGCGCTACTTGTTTACGAGATGCTGATGAAATTTGTTGCAAAGATTCTCTAATGAGCACTCTGCTTACCGAGTCTGTAGGTAAAAGATATTTCTTAGGAGAGGTCCTTAAAGATGCTACAATTTAGCAGAAATGAGCTGGAGCTTATTGCTCCTGATGCACTTCTTAAGTGCTTCAGTGATACCACTACATTTGGAATTAGAGTTCAAGTTAGGAGCATCTATGTAAGAGGATGGAGCCAACCATCGAAAGGATAATATTTCTTTGCATAGCATATAAGAATCAGCAATATGTCTAACCGACCAGTCTATCTACTTCGTAGGCACTGGGATATTATAGATGCAACTGGAAAAACTAAATGAACATATCTGGGGCATTGGGGTCATTGGAGAGCAGCCTGTTGTACTTTCCGGGACTAGTTTTGAGTATTCATCAGCTTTTCCTCTGGGAACTTCAACTGGGAAAATGGAAGGTGAATTTGAGACACCTTGGAAACTTGAAAAAACAAAAAAAAATGGAGAAGGGACAAGGCCGTGTCAAATGCTTTGTTTGCCGGTGCGCTGGTAGATACATATGCAAAGTGGAAGCAAGCATAAGACACCCAAACTATTTGACAAAATGCCTGAGTGAAATATGGCCAAAGGACAGCAAGGATTGCATGATATGTTTTGGAATGGGTTTGTTGATGAGGCATAGGAAGTTGAAACAGATACATATGAAACTTGAATTTGAGACACCTTAGAAACTTGAAAAAAAAATGGAGAAGGGACAAGGCCGTGTCAAATGCTTTGTTTGCCGGTGCGCTGGTAGATACATATGCAAGTGGAAGCAAGCATAAGACAACCAAACTATTTGACAAAATGCCTAAGTGAAATATGGCCAAAGGACAGCAAGGATTGCATGATATGTTTTGGAATGGGTTTTTTGAGGAGGCATAGGAAGTTGAAACAGATATGAATAACTTGGGTAAATCCATCTCCTTCAGCCTTGTGTAGATCACTTGTGTTTGTGGTAGCACGCATAGGGTATGTGAGTTGGTTGTCGAATCCCACAAGAAGTAAAAGCTCAAGAAAAGCATTAGTTGAGCACAAGTGCATGGCGTCACTTCAGATACAACAATGCTCGTGATCTGTTTGACAAAAAAAATCCTCTTCAATTACATAGTCTCTCAGATCGTGAATGTGGACCGCTTAGAACTAGTGCACCCAGATTCCAGTACCTACAGTTATTATGCTGACTCATGCGGAGTCTGTACGACCTGTTCAAGCAGCAGAAATATGAAAGATATTTCTACACCTTTCCACTGTTATTTTTATTTAAAATTATCGTGAAATCAAACCACCTTTCCTTGCATTGATTTGTCAGTTGGATGTCAAGATGGGAGATTTCCCTTTTCTGCTTGTTTCTTCTTGTTTTAGCTTTTATCATTGACAGTATGTGGGTCGAAAGGATGCATGTGCCCTCTCCTCTGAATGTTATATTACTTGAATGATAGAACTTCAGTCTGTTGGTTTATGTATTAATTCTTCTCCGCGATTGAGTTGCAAGTTATTATGTTGATCAAGCTAGTATTTTCGATATCATGGAAGTAAGTTTACAATAACTATGAAACCCCCATTCCTAGCACCCAATTTTTTACTTGACATTTTTTGTTAGCTCCTTCGCAAGTCCCTTTGATAAACTTTTGGCATCGAGAAAGAAAGCTTGTAGGATTGTGTGAGCAATGCATGGGCTAGCCAGCTTAGAGTTTTGGTATTAACACTGGTAGAATGAAAAGGTTTGTTTGCAATGTGTTTTGCCATCTCGTGTGTTTATACTCTTATGCTATCCTTCATCTTGTTTCTAGGCTTTTAAGGCCATCCTCAAGAAGTACCTTTACCATCCCTACCAATTTGAACCATTACTAGCTTTTCGAATCAACTAAGCTGGAGGGTTCATTGTGCGAATTCCACTACCTTGTTGGCACTAAAATAGTTTGGTCTGATACCCCCTCTCAAAATTATTGCTGATGGCACTCTTCTGTTTTTTCCTAACTTGCATTATTTTCTCCCTTGTAATGTTAACGCTATTAATTAATAGTGGTCAAGTTTTTATGCACGTAATTACCGTAATAGGTTTGTGATGGAGATTTCCTTAAATTTGATTTACCTTCGGGAAAAAATCAGCTTTCATGTGATAATCTTATGAATTCATAGCGGAAGGTTTTGTTTTGATAAAGTCACTTAGAAATTATGCTTGTATCTATTTATGCGACGGTTGACTGTGTTACCAAGGGTTGCCGTAAAATATGGTTGTTTTGGGATATGCGTAATTTATTTTAAATTAACCAAACATTAGTATTATAGTGGATATTTGCAAATCCTTAGTGTTATAAAATTTTTTTATGACATTATTGTATACTCTTGTGTGATGGAACCCCCTTCTTCTCTCGCATGCTTGCTACTAGCCTGTAAGACTTTGACCCTTCTTAGATGATTGGTAAATCTAATTGTAGTTAATGGTCAAAACTAGAACACTATGCCTTCGCTTTGAAACTTATGTTGTGTGTATACTCTATTTGATTTCCGGTTTGAAACTCATTTATTCATGATTTTTTTTTTGTGTTGAATTTTGGAACCCGTGTTTCCCCTTTCTTGGGCCGATCAACTTTTGTTCTTTTAGAAATGTATTATTTTAGCCTATGCATTGGTACCTTTGATAAAGTTCTAGATGGTTGGTCTATTTATATCAAATCTCAATCTTGTAATTATTGTTTAATTACTTACTTGATGGGAATTCTGTTTTTTGCTAGACTGTTTGTTTTCTCCTTATAGGGCCAAGGGCCATTCTCTTACGATTGCTATACTTCCGTTGTTATTACTCTTAACTGAAGTACAAGGTCTTCTCCTTCTTTGATTGGCATGATGAAGACTTTACTTTAACTTGATGTGTTAATAGTGTTTAGAGCTTTAAACCAATTCTTGTAATAAAGTGCTTCCTTTTCATGATATTGTTAGATAATAGTTATGGTGGTTTTGTGTAGCCTTATCTTGCTCAGTTCTTGCGAACTGACTCTTGTAGAAAATTTTCTACAGATGGATCTTGCGTGTAGATTAGGGATAGATTTGTAGACTGTTGTCATCAACCTCAGTTGAGAAGTTCCTTTGCTCGAAACCTTTTTATGTTGTTCAACTTTTGTTAACGTCCAGTGGAAAGTTTAAAAGAGGATTAATGCCTTAGTATAAATTATTGTGGACTTTGTCATCTGAACTTTGGAAACCTTGTATTGTTTGACCATCATTGAAATTATAAGAAAATTTGGTTATTGTTGTTGAGTGACTTTGTTGGAGTATCAGTATTTTAAGAATTGATGTAATCTTGTTTGGTTCTTGTAAATGAGTGTTGCTACAACCTTGCCTTGAGAATAAATTTTGAGTTAAACCTTGATGCGACTTAGTAATAAAGTGTCATAAGAAAACTAACATGGGATTGTTTAATACTTCTGGAAGTTAAATTAAAAGTTGCATTCAAATAAAGTAACGTAGGGGTCACCAACTTGAGAGCAAGAAATTCTCTAAGTAAACAAGGGCAAGACTATCATTGCAATTAAACTTTATAACACGATAACCCTAGCTCCTCTAGTGAACATTATTCCTTTTATGGTAAAATTTGTAAAATGACCCTAAGGTGAACTGAACTGTTAATTGTTTGAAGATAATAAGATTTAATAAGCCAGAGAAAACAAATTGGAGACCTCACCATCTTTCTCACCGCCTTTTGGAAAGTAAATTTTTACCCCTTGTTAATACTTTTAGCGAAGCCTAAGTAAAGTTGTTGTTAAACCTGGTTAAGAGCCCTAGCTTCAATTTAATACTGGCAATAACTACTGAGGTCCTAAAAATGTTTCATCTCGACCTTCTCCCTCTAACCCTTTTTCAAGGCACCTTGTATCTCTTCTCTTAAGTGTGTTGAACTTAAAACCAGGTTGTCTTGTGGGCAAGAACGAATCTTAGTAGCGTTAGTGGCGAGTAGATGGCCTTGTGGAATTTGGTTACCCCCTTTTCTTGATAAACAAATTAAGCAAATAAATGTCATAATAGAGAAGATTTAAAGATAATTACTCAGTGTCAAACGAGTAAACTTGGTTTGGCAAGTTGAATCATACGAATCATATCTTGAACCTGCTTGAAAACATAAGCTAAGAATTGCAAGATGTCCTTTTAAAATAAATAACCCTCAAGAATATTTCCTTGTGGTTGGCCCTAACTGTAAGTGTGTTCTGTGATTATACTTCTATGTTGTCTTGTCAAAAATAAAATTAAATTGTCCTTGATATGTGTGAACGTTTTCGTGTTGCCACTATGGCCATCCTTGTATCAAGTTGTTCACAGTGTTAGTTGTATACTTGGTGATGACATGTTGCGTCATGTTATGTGTCAAGCAAGTCAAAAAAAAAAAAAGTTATCCTGTATTTCACTATGTTGTTCGTGTGTGATTATTTGGGTCGTTACAGATCCGGCTTCCCACCCTTCCTTTGGAGTTCTAGGAATCTGAAATCTTCTTGGGTGTGGCTAGATCAATGGGAGCCTTGGTAGCAATGGATCCAACCACTAAAGCAAGATCGAGATTGGTGTTTGCAAGGCTGTGTGTTTCTGCTCTAGATGGCACAAGAATACCCAAGAAGATCAACTTGAAATCCCTGCATGGAGTCTGGGAAAAAATTATAGAGGTGGAAGACTCAAAACTTTACTGTTCCAAATGTTGCAGGGTGAGAAATGCCCCTTTTTCGTGTTGTAAGATTGGAGATCCCGACCTGAATCGCGAGACCATGAAAGGGGAGTCGGATATGGAAGATTGGACTACGATTGAGGAATCAGAAATAAAGGTTGAAGCCCCAATGGACGGTGCCAATTTCAAAGTGTTTGTGGATGGAGCAAGGACGCCTAAGACCTGCCTAACCGGTGGTGCGGATGGGTTATCCCAGGTGGTAAGGGGAAAAAAATTCAAATCCAAAAATTTTTAATGCTCAAGTTGATGGTATTAATGCTTGCATAGTAGGTAGTGACCTGGGCAGAGATCTCTGGATTAATTTAGACGAGCAGGTGAAACATGACGTGACACTTGTGGTTGAGCTCAGTAGAGGTGTTTTGCTGCATGAGGAAGGGCTTCCTTCGAAGGATCTTGGTAAAAGAGATGGATGGTCTTATGTGACAAAGAAGAAACATAAAGATGGCCATCTGCGCTTTCGTTTGTCTCGCCGATCTCATTGGGGGGGTGTTCTTGGAGGGTAGAGATTCACTTTAGTCAAGTTTCTTTGTCTATTGTGAGGTCCCGTTTTCTCCTCTTGTGGCTCCCTCCTTTGGTTTCTGTCTCATTGTTCTGCTTTTGTTTGGTCTTTAGGACCTATTTCTTCTTTTGTTTCTTTTTTGTGCTTCATCATTTTATCCTTCATTTTCTGTACAGGGTTTATAGCTCCCTTCCAAACCTTTTTGTTACCTTATCTAATAAAAATATCATATTATTATTTAATCATATTTTTCTTAATAAATTAATACATTCTATTAAAAAAAGTTATAATTTTAATACGATGAATTATATATAATTTTGTGAGGATTTTAAAGTCATAAAAATAAATCCCAAATAAACTAAAAGAAGTATAATGTTGTATACAATAAAACCGAATTTAATTATTATAAATCAGTAGAACCAAATTTAATCATTATAAACCTATGAAGATTGTAGACCATTACAAGCAATTCGAAAATATATTATGAAGATTTTAGAGTGGTAGAAGCAATTCGAAAATACATTAAAAAAAAATCCAGATTATGATCGTTAAGACATGTTACAGGTAAAGGACAATTATGGCGTCACCCAACTAAAAATTAAGTTTTTTGTTTTTTTAGTGAAAAAGACATTCAATTCCACAAATAAAACTACCTGTGTTGTCTTCCACCTCGGCCCTGAATCCTTTAGCAAACCAGGGATCCTCAATTATCTGAGCCATACTCACACGTTTCAGAGGATCAGGATCAAGAAGCTTACCCACCATCTCCTTCGCCCCATCTGAAAGCAACAACAATTTATCATACTCCAACTCTTTCTTCCACCCCAACAAACAGTTAAAACACAGACGATAGTTATGACTAAACTTGGGATAACGCCCCTCCAAAAACAGATACAGAATAACTCGTCATACCCAAAAAAATTCGTTAAAACCTCAGGCGCAACATATTCCTCCGTCCCGCATTTTCTGTGCAACGTAACATCCTTCTTCCTCAGCGCACTCAACCCAAAATCCGCCACCTTCAGATTCCCGTCTCCGTCGACTAACAAATTCTCCAGCTTGAGGTCCCTGTGGTAAACGCCCCTGCTGTGACAGAAATCCACAGCACCGATTAACTGCTGGAAATATTTTCTGGCCTCGTTTTCTTCAAAGCTTCTCGCGGCTCGTAATTGGTGGAAGAAGTTTCCGCCACTTACGTACTCCATGACTAGGTAAATCTTTGTTTTGATGGCCATTACTTCGTAGAGTTGAACTATGTTGGGGTGGCGCAGAGATCTCATGACGGAGATTTCTATTTCTGTTTGACGAAGGGAGGTGGCGGAAAGTTTCTGTTTGTCAAAAACCTTAATGGCCACTGTGTTGCAGGTTTTAGTGTGTATTGCGCGGTATAATTTTCCCCATCCGCCGAATCCGACCAACATTTCTAGTTCGTATTTTCCCATCACAATTTTACCTTCCTCCTCATCCTTCTCCATTGGAACTCGCACAATATAAATGAAAGCTGGGATATCATTCAAACATATGAATTCGTGGGGTCGGAGGTAAATAAAGCTCAAAAGGTACCTCAACGGGTGCTTCCTTTTGGGTGGGACAAACCACAAAAATGGGATGATGTTTATTATTGCGATGAGACCCTAGCAAATAAGGTTGAAGTGGCATAGTACAAGTGTAGCTTACTATCCTTTTGTATAGAGTAACAATCATATACAAAGGAAACACTAAAAGGGAATATGAAAAAAAGAAGTAAAACTTAAGGGATCGAAATTTAAGAGGAGGAGGAGGAATTTAAGGGAAGAGAAGTTTCGGGGTAGGGAAAGTGTTCGGAGGAGCCTATGCAAAACTCTTATTTCTTAGGACTAGGCACATATGAATCACATGTCATTTTTGTATATCATTTGAAGGAGAAAGGTTGTGCAGTGTGCATGTCATATAGACAATATATTTTAGATATATATCTCAAAAACAATGCATGGACAATTAATAATTCCAATAGAATCTTGCGTATGTCTCAATTTCAAACTCTATATATGTTTGATATGGAAACTCTACACTTAGGATTCCTTATTTCGCCAATTTCATGCACATTTATGATTAGGGGTTCTCTTTAATGATTATGGTTTCCCTCATCAATAGTCCTAATGATGGCATCCAACAATGACTGCAGACATGAAACCTTGACCTTTTATTTCCTCAATACGTGTCAGGCACAACCTTTGAGACTCTCATTTGCAAATGTCTATTAGCGTAATTAATGTTTGAGGCATTGGCAAAAGAGGATAATTAATTTTTGTGTGCATGCATGGGTCCTCTTTCTATACTCTAGCTCATGTTGAAGGTTATAATTAGAGAACATTTCAATTTGAAGATTATAATTCAATTAAGTGGTTTGATGATTATAATTCATTTAATCGTTTTTAAGATTATAATTCGGTTGATCAATTTGAATATTATAATCTCTTGATGAATTAATAAATGGAATGCATGGAATCTATGGAATGCAATATATATGTCAGTCAAGGAGAATAGGAAGAGATGCCAACCCATATGTTGAGGAATGGGGACACATGTAGCCTACATTATCTAGCCATTTTGGGAGTTAACCAATGCAATGTTTAACCACCACATGCAGAACCGAAAAGTGGACAAGTCGAGAGAAGATACAAATTGGGGTGATCCCATTAGTGGTGCCAAGAGATGCTAGATGTGAGCAATTTTGAATTGCATTACTCAATACGAGATCCATGATGCAAAATGATGTCAATGTTGTAGGATCCTTAATGTGAATGTTGATTCTTATTGATCCCAAAATAAAATGCAAATCCAATATAGATCAAAGAGAAGGGATCAAGTCGAGTTCAGTGAAAGTATAATTATTGTTGAGATGTGAGCACCAAGCCAAGAGAAGCATAAGAGATGATGACGCATTCAATTTACAAGTGCCTGAGAAGGAGAGTGAGTGAAGAAACACAAAAAAAGTGCATTATAAGGTAGAAGGAAAAATGTGGGACTCTTTCATGGGACCTCATAGCCTAAATGATAAGGAGAAAAAAATCATTTACAAGATAGCCTTGATGATGACCGCTCAATCTGATGGAAGAAAATGAAACATACTGATCGTGGACATTTAAACAAGAAAATATATTCCCATTTCTGATGTGGTTTTGGCCAAACACACACTTTTACGCACCCTTTGATACCTTCTAGATGCCACATGTATTGTAAATTTCATAGCTTAACAACTTTACAAAGGGGTGCATTTACCCTTTTACTTAAGTTGGGCATTTAACATCCAATAAGTTGATAACATGTATTTTTTATGGATAATTCATTTTTGGCCTATATTTTTCGTGTATATATACGTGATGGTGATCACTTTTACAATCATTGTTCTGTCAACGTAATGGTGGATTTGGGAATTGTGGGTTTTTTTTCTATAACAAATAGAAGGTTGTGGAATAAAATATTTGGAACCTAGGGTCTTTCCTCCCCAAGTGTTGACAACAACATTTAGAATGTTCACCTTCAATTAAGATTTGATGGTTTCTTATGCCTACTCTAGATTGTTATTTTGGCCTAGATGGGAGGATAATGGCGCAGGTCTAAAAGGGTCAGATTGAATCATGTAATAGAACCACATGAAGTGGATAAAATATCTCATAACATAGTTTGAGGACCTCAAATACATCCATAGGATGTTACGAATGAGCTTGTTGATATCCTCATAGAAGAGTATAATTCTTCAGACAATGCACATTCCTAATAAAGGAAGAAACATAGTCTTGAAATGTTTATCTTGATTCTTCATTTGACATCTACACAAGCCAATAAGGAACCAAGATGACTTATGCCTAAGGTTGAAAGTGTCACGCCATTGACCTTGACATATTAATTCTCCCTATCCTCGAAGGGCCCTTTTTAGAGTCTCCTTCATCACATCCCGCAGAAATGAATCTTGTATATGTTTGAGTTTTACTCAATAATTCCCTTTCTTGGCATGCCCTCTAGCTCATCCTCGTCATCTATGTTATCATCTCCATTAAGAGGCAACATAGAATCGATAAAACCAATTAGTGTTGTCATCAAAGATGTGGATGTCCATGCCCAAGTAATTTTGTGCTCCAATGAAAACACATTTTCACTTGTGTTTATTGTATTTTTTGTTCATTTTCCATGCTTATGTTATTAAAACACATAAGAATCTGATTGCATTAATCCCTAATATTTTTAAATCAAATTTAAAAACATGGATTTTCAAGTTGGCGTCTATTAAGACATGTGTGATGTTCAACAAACATTTTATTAAACGGATGATGTGCTGAATTTAATAAAAAGTGATACATGGTTGATATATGACTTGTCAAAAGAAAATAAGGTTCAACTATGTTCCCTCTAATAGCTTCCCAAACCCAAATCTTGTAATTTTTAGTTCAATCCCATTTAATCCTCACCCAACCCCTTTTTCATCAAGTCTGTTCACCCATCCAATGTTTCACCTCCAATCCTTCAACTTTATATTATTCAATAGTACCCTATTGGTGTCTTTATTACTTCACCACTTAGGTGTGATTGCTAGTCACAATGAATAATATCACGTACCTTTTCTATCATGGTACATTGGAGTAGAATACGTTTTCTTGGCATGAAATCATTTTTTAAGTAGATTCAGGACATGTAAGAAATATTCTTCATTGAAAAAGAATTCCTGAACTAAGGATTTTTTTATTTTTTTTCTTGAAAGGTTTTTTTGTGTATAGGTCAACATCAATAATAATACATTATAACAGGTCTATTCAATGCAATGTTTTGGAGATAAGAGATGATGTGTGAACTTGCATAATACAATAGCAATGTTGTTTTAAAAAGTTAAGAATGAAGTGGTTCATAAATTTTTTGCACAATATCAAATAGGAAACAATTTCTACACATTAGAAATATGAGTTGGAAAAGACATAAAATATAATTGCAAGAAATGTATTAATGTTGGGCATTACCTTTTTCATCCTAAACATTCCTCTCCAAAATAGGAAAGATGGATAACATGGATTTTTCATGGTTTACAAAAGGTTATTTATTTCCAACAAAGGTAGAAGTTCAACAATTTTAATGTACTAGCTTTGATAGGTTGTTCTACTTTTAAATTTTTTAAATTTTTGAGAGGTGAAAAATTTGGAAAGATATTTTGACATATATCTAGAAGGTCTTATCAAAATATTTTTCATATCGAGGAGAAAACAATGGAGAGAATATTTCAGGGAAAGTGCATATATGTATGATGGAATTAATATATAGTAAATGTATCAAACTAATAAAAAATAGTATCATATGAGTAATATTGTATTGTGTCTTTTTCAAGCCATATGGATGTTTACCTCAATAAATAGAACTAACTCGTCCATAATTTTTAGGGTGCTAACAATTTTCCCTTACGCAAAAAAAATAAATGATTTTTTTTAAATATGGGGGAAATATGCTTTGTTGAGGCATTCCATGTTGTTGTTAGAGAGTGAGGAAGCCAAACTAATATCATTGAGATCAAGTCTTAGATGTGAGCCTCCACAACCTTTTCTACCACCATCAACAACATCTCCTTCTCAACATTCTCCACTATCACCACATTTTTTGGGTACTCTTCCTTGCATGGCGTCTCCAAAATCAGGCCTCCAATGAACCCATTTTGCTAGCTATGGCTTGAAAAAGTATTTGATAAAACATAATCCGATGACCTTGATATGTTGTTTGTGTTATTCATTTCAGGGCACCAAATCATTAAATATTTTTCACTCAGGGATTTGAGAACCTCTGCAAATTGAGATACTGATCAACACCATCGGCTTTAATCAAGGGATCATCACCAAAACCCATGGGATATCCATAAACCAAAGAAACTCCTATCACATGAGTTCATATAAGGGAATTAAATATTAGTCAAAATGGACCTTATATATTACCCCATGTTAAGCGGTATAGGTGTTAAAGTATAAAGGTTTTTAAAAATATATTGGAGTAGGATATGTGGAGTGTAGGGTGGAGGAATATTTAAGGGTTGGATGAAGAATCCTTGAAATTATATGATTCTCATTGTGTGTTCTTTCACAATAGTGGTGTGTTTTTAGAAAAATAATTCATTTTTCTAGAGGTATGACACTACAAAACTCTTAATAGATGGGACATCCTTCAAAGTGTCACTGTTAAGGTATATTATTTTCATTTAATTCATTTTTAGGAGAATGTACATCATGAAGAGTGATAAATAGAACTCATAAGAATGTAACCATATATGACCCATCACATTAGTATGCACATTTTTATTATTGTGACAATTATGGATAGAGAAAAAAGGAAGAGGGACATTAAATTACACATATTAGGGTTTGTAGTTTTTGAGTCCACTATGAAATTCATCGAGATTTTTAGTGAAAATATAATGACATGTTTTGAAAATGTTAGATATGAATTTAAGAGGTGGAAATATAACATTTATAAATAATGTGAAACGAAAATTGGGTAGTTTGGATATATGGTCAAATAAGGGGTATTTTATAATTGAAAAGTTGTATTAGAAAGGGGTGTTATTAATTAAAGTTTGAGATATAGATTTTAAAATAGGGGATTTATTTAGTATTCTACAAATACATGTGATAGGACATAAGCTTTTATAATGATTCCCCATGCCAAAACCAAGCATTTTTGTGAATCCCGTGAGTTAAAACCAAAAGGAAATGCATTAAAATAATGGCGATCAGATATTTTGATGGGCATTCGATAACACTCATCCTCCCTTGGGAAGGTTGACAATAATGACTCGGCCACAACATCCATTTTATCATTTTGATACACTTATGATTATGTGCTTTCATATCTACTCAAATGTTTACTATTAGAGCTGGAAAACGAGACATGGACTTCAAAAATTGTACAAGGGTGAAAAACATGGGAAAACTTCAAAATCGCAAGCAATTTCAAAATAATTTTAGGTTGCTCTAATAATTTGATTTACTAGATAATTTGGTAAGATCAAAATTTAGATGAAATTGATTTAATATTATAGTGAAATATAGTTAATCACCAGAAATAAATGATGGATTGTAACATTATGTAGAAATCAAATAGTAATTAGAAATAATAATTTTTTTGTAAACTAGATTCTCCCCTCCACAAACCCATATAAATTATTTTTTAAAGACATAAAGATGAGGAAAGTATTGTGCCTATGAAGGTGAAAAATGTTCAAAAATCCTCAAAAAGGATTCTTAGCTGATCAAATGAAGGTCCAAACATGAGGTTCATATTCCCTATCCAAAATACATGGTTAGGTATGAAGGAAAAACATTTTTAAAAATGAAAAATTACTAAGGGTGTATGCCCTTTGCAAATGATGATTGTATTAATGTTTTATATCATTCAACTACTTGTTTTACAACTACATCTCCAAAGGGCATGTGTAATTTTGTAAAGGGAATACACCTTTTGTGGAATTATAAAAAAACATTAAATTCATATTTCCTTTACCATTTTCACTACAAATTTCACACTTTATGGGTTCTAAACTCACTCTGCACATAACAGACATTTCAATTCTCCATTTTGTCTTATTTGGAACATCAAAATTAATATTTTTGTCAAAATTTTCATCCTCATTAACTTAAAAAGCATAAAAAAGTGACCATGGGATCTAGTAGTCACAATAAAAGAAAAACTAAAGATAAAACAAATGGAGTACTTGAAGTTGAAAGAGAAAGAGAATGAAAAATATGCACTTGGGAGAGAAAAGAAAAATTGTTATAATGAAGTTCAAGGTAGTTATTCTATAATGAAAATGTATCTATTGATTATAATGTGTCTAATTCAATATAATTAAGTTAATAAACATCTTCAAGTGAGAGTAGAGAAGAAAATATATCGCCAAATGATGAAATCGAATATGTAAGACATGGTAATGAATTTATAATTAATGTTTAAACATATGGAGAAACAAAATGTAATGAAACATTTATCCATGAAGAATTATTAAAGCATGATAATACAATGAATTTACATGATGATCATACAATGACCTTAGTTGAAACCAGTCCAAATGAAGAACAATTTAATATTATCTCTGTATATTTATATGTTAACTTAGACACACATCCCCCTCCTACGGTTGAAGCAAGAAAACCATCATTTATAATAAATGATGTATTATCTAGTCCCACCCCTCCACTTAAGATAATTGGAAGAACGTCAAGATATTTGATTGATATAGATGAGTATATATTACAACCCGTGGAAGGTAAAATGTCAAAATATACAACTAGACATCATGCTAAATAAATATGGAACTATGAATTTGGGAAAAAAAAACACATACATAATGATGTCAATTATTTACTGAAACTATGAAAATAAAAAAAATGATTATCCCATCAATCAACTGAAAACTAATGAAGTACTTATATTTTAGAGACCTTTTTTGAGTTGACTACACATATATACTATCATTATTTACAAGAACATCTACAATTCTGAGTAAGAACTCATTTAATCATAATGGAAGTTAACCAAGATGTCTAGTCCCAAGAAGGGACTAATAGTTCATCAATAATAAACAATAATCATCAATTTTACTATGCATATCAAAAATAAATAATAGAAGGAGACATAAAGCTTTATTTCCTTTCTAAGAGTATCCCCAACTAATTCAAAATAGGCATTCGTAGTTATCACATTATCGAGCCATTGTTAATATATGTCAACGTCAGTAACTAAAAAATTGTCCCAAGTGAAATCTTATACATAAACACTAAAATTTGGCATCTGCCCATCATGTGACATCATTTAATTATTCCTAATTAGAAAATAATGAACAATAATATAATCCCATAATTCCCAACATCCCAAGTTCTAAACTCCCATACAAAAACAGAGTAAATTGAATGCAATACATCCCTAAGGGAGAGGATTCCAAATAATCCATACTAAAAAAAATTAGAATTTCCCCAAAAATGAACCTGGTTTTTAAACAATAACAAAAAACCCATTTAATACATGCACTCAGCATGGTTTTACTTCCACCATTTATTCATAACAACAAAAAAATAATGATAACAAAAATTCTCTAAGGAGCTATAAAACTAATCAAGTTTGTTTTTTGTGCTCTAATTCCTTATTCATTTTCCAAATTTCACATAACAATCCAAAGCCAAAACGTATTCAACTAATTCCTTATTTCATTATCCATATTTCACATAACAATTCAAAACCAAAAAGTATTCAAATAATTCCTTATTTCATGTTACAAATTTCACATAATAGTCCAAAACCCAAAATGTACTCAGCTATATCATTAAAAGAAGAGGAAATAATACTCGTATAAAAACCCATGCATATGTATTTCACCTCAAAACTTCTCTAGAATTTTCTAGGTTGAAAACTTCAAACAATGTGTTTTTCCATTACATATTTAAAAAGTAAAAAATTCCATAATATCCAGTGATAACAGTAGTGAAATCTCCATGCAAAAATCACCAAATAAATATTCCCCCAAAAACTCCATGCATAACCCTCAAACAAAGCTTCAAAAATAACCAAAAGAAAAGGAAATAATGTGTTTGCTTGTATGACATAGCTTCTCAAGGAAGATAGCATTTCTCAAGGCATCCATGTTGTCTACATTAAATTCCAGCCAATAACCTTAAATCCCATGCCACTTTGTGGATTAAAACATAAAAGTCATCTACTACAATATTTCATGCAACTTATGTTTTATCCTAAGTTCAATAAACTTTCAAACCAATTAACAATGCCATGTAATAACTCCATAACACATAGCATAAGTGGTCTCATTTAGAAAGTTCAATTCACATTAACAATTATGGTACGAGTGTCAATGCATGCATTTGTATGTATGTATGTATGTATATATGTAACAACGATCTTAATATTTCAATAAATGAATTTAATTATAATCATTGCTAATATATCAATAACAAGCAAAATTAATAAATAAAACTGTAGAATACAATTATGTTTTCTCTTCAAATAGAAAATTTTCCATAATTTAACTGATCAAAGTTCTAAAAAATAGTTGTATCAACCTTATAACAACAAATAATTCCCAAAAATTCTTTCAATATGGCTTATATTACCATATATTGAATAGTTTTCAACATATATATCTATGTGTATGTATGTATGTATGTATGTAACAACGATCTTAATATTTCAATAAATGAATTTAATTAAATCTAGGATGTTACATGTTTCCCCTCTAAAAAGAACCATCATCTCAATGATTTAATTATAATCATTGCTAATATATCAATAACAAGTAAAATTAATAAATAAAACTATAGAATACAATTATGTTTTCTCTTCAATAGAAATTTTTCCAGAATTTAACTAATCAAAGTTCTAAAAAATAGTTGTACCAACCTTATAACAACAAATAATTCCCAAAAATTCACATGTGTGTGTGTGTGTGTGTGTGTGTGTGTGTGTGTGTGTGTGTGTGTGTGTGTGTGTGTGTGTGTGTGTGTGTGTGTGTGTGTGTGTGTGTGTGTGTGTAACAACAATCTTAATATTTCAATAAATGAATTTAATTAAATCTAGGATGCTACATGTTTCCCCTCTAAAAAGAACCATCATCTCAATGATTTAATTATAATCATTGCTAATATATCAATAACAAGTAAAATTAATAAATAAAACTGTAGAATACAATTATGTTTTCTCTTCAAATAGAAATTTTTCCAGAATTTAACTAATCACAGTTCTAAAAAATAGTTGTACCAACCTTATAATAACAAATAATTCCCAAAAATTCTTTCAATATGGCTTATATTACCATATATTGAATAGTTTTCAACCAATCCATCAAAAATTATCAAAAAACACATTTTTGTTTACTTGAACAAGAAAGGAAAAGTATCTATCATATCATTCATATTCTCCCAAGATGCATTGTTCTCGTAATATTGGTCCCATTAGGCCTTACATTGAGAAAATTCTCAACTTCTGAGACTCAGTTTGTGCATTTCCAGCACTCTTATTGGTTCAACTACGACGATTCATGTGTCGTGAAGCTGTAATGATTTCTAATTAATAACATTTGATATATCATATACATAATTTCTAGGAAAAGATATATAAAAAATATTTTACATCCTGGACAATGCGAAAGGAAAGGTTAATCTATAAGCCATTAGAGATATAACTTCTAGGACTTCAAAGGGTCCTACATATCTAGGAGATAACCTGGGAACTTTTCCAAATGAAATAGAAAACTTTTTAGGTTTTACCCTAAAAAAGACCTTATCTCCTTGCTCAAGTTTTTTGTCAATCCTTTTCAAATCAACATAGTTTTTCTTCCTATCAGAAGCTTCTTTCAACCACTCACAAATGAGCCTAACTTTGTCTTCCATTTTAGTCCTCATTTCCAGACCCACGCCCTCTTTTTCCTCCATGTTATCCTAGCTAATAGGAGTTCTACACTTTCTGCCTTACAATGCTTCAAATGGATCCATTTTTAGCGAGGAGTGGTAAGTGTTGTTGTAAAATAGTTCAACCAATGGTAGTTATTCCTCCCATTTGTATTATTGATCCATACAATACATTATGAACATATCTTATAAAACTTGGTTCACTCTTTTTGTTTCAAGATGGTAGGCCAAACTAAAATTTAATTTTGTTCCCAACTCAAAGTTCAATGTTTACAAAAACTAAGAGGTCATCCTTGGATCCCTATCTAAAATGATTAGTTCTGAAATTCCATGCAATAAAAAAAATCATGCACAAACCTTTTAACAAGTATTGGGGAATCATCCTTAAGATTTCCTAGTGTGAAATGAGATATTTTTCTTAGTTTATCCACTACTACCAAAATCATATCATGTTTATTTTTGGACAGTGGCATTCCATGTTGATTTAATAAAAAAAATTAAATATAATTATAGAGTAATTGATATGGTAAAATACAGTAAAGATATAGATGTTAAACACTCAAGTGATGTAAAAACTATAAGTAAATGAGAGATATAAAATACTTCGCTAATTATTATATTTGGAACTAATTTGGGCCTTGTAAAGTACTAGACAATATCCAAACAGTGTCATAACTACTCCCTGTGAATTCAAAACCTAAGAATGATGCCCGCCATGGGTGCCCGGTACAGGGAAAAATCATTTGGGTGTTGACGATTGGTCCAGGGTGTTGGTGACTATGTAAAGTCTTGGGATCTACTTTCTTGTGTGTCGCTACATTTTCACTGGTAATTCCTACCAGTCACCTAATATTCATTCTTTGATCTCCAGGTACTTATAACCTATTAAAAAAACCCTAGCTACCTACATAATCTCACAAACACTTCATAACAGAATGAAATATGTAATATGATAATTCAGACTAACCCTGAAAGTCACCTGATGAGTTAAACTATGACCAAGCGCTGCACTAAATTCCAAAATCCATTTATTTGTTTGTGCTTATCTATAAAATAGTATCCTTAGGTTTCCCTTGCGCCAAATATGCCAAGGTAGTGGGATATAGCTACATAAGATGCACATGTGTGATATAGAATTCAACACTTCCACTTCTTATGTAGTGTATGCATAAACAAAAATGCAGTCCCTTTAATGGTAGTGATAGTATGTAGATGTAATTTCCCCTTTAGAATTTCCAACCAAAATAATAGTGTGTATAATATGTATATATATGGATCTCTTGTTTGAATTTTGACACAAGTGACATGAAAGACTAACTATGAGAATGGGATAAAGACAAAATAAGTGAAAAGGCCAACCAAAAATTTCAAAATATGTAAAAAAAAACAAAAAGGTATAAAAACACCTAGAATGGACAGTAGCACCAAGGTGCTAGTGTCTAGAGTAGGCGGTTGTGTCCTAGGATAAATGATGACATATGTGAAAAGAGAGACATATAAGGATCCCTATGACCTAAACATAATTGGGTAAATAAATGATATATGTGAGAGAGAAATACAATAGAAACAATCAAATCAATTAGATGGATAAAGGATTGTGTCACCAATGAATACTTTTCTTACTTAATATCCATGCATATAACAACATATTTGATGAGATAGTAAAATAGTAGCATGTGCATGATTTTGTGTCTACATATGCAGCTCCTTTATGTTATTTAAATGCAATTCAAGTAATGTAGAGGAAGTAAGGAGCATACTTGTATAGAGTTGGGAGAAGCCAAATTGTAAAGTGCGTGTACAGTGTTGAATTTTTTTGTGTGGTGAACCATGGATCAATGTTTTTACCCATGTGGTGTAATTAGAGATAACAAGTCATCGTAAGGAGAACTTGAAGAAGTATTTTTGATTGTCGTTGGAGATATTGGATATTTTAGATTACTTGTTTAAGGTGATAGAGAGGGGTAGGGAGTGATCAATTCCTGAACCAATTTGTTTGATAATGGGAGGATTTGGGCATACTACCGCAAGAGGAAGAATGTTTGAGAGAGGGTTTTAGTTTTAATCTCCATCCATGAATACATCACCAAAAGTTCCAACCACTGCATATAGATAGAGACCAATTTAGTTCCAACTCGTTATGATTCGTTCTAATTGAAGAACCATATAGGAGAAATATAGGAAAGGTAATGAAATCTCATTTCCCCCACTCCTACAGTAACATATGTTTTGATTTAATATTTCTAGATGAATTCTAATTTAGGTCATCTAGAAGTGATAGTAATGTAATGTGACTCCCAAGTTAGGTCATATGGGAGGAATAATAAATGTGTTTATTGTACCAATTGATAGATTTGATCCGAGTGATAGAAAATTGATTTGAAATAATATGTATTTTGGATTATACTCATGGAGATTATTTTTCATTTCCCCCATATTAGGTCATTTGGGGGAATAGATTTTAAATAATAGAAAGTATTGATTGTACTTTTTTCAAATGAGATCGGAGAAAAATGTGATAAAAATGTATTAGGAATGCTGATTTGTTATATTGTAACCTGAGATGGATTATGGGATGATCCCGATTGTGTGCCCCCCTTTTGGTGAAAGGGTGAAGGTTAGATAAATGAGCACTAAGCCAAAAGCAAGACATATAAGATGTTGTAATAGTAAATGATAAATAGTATGGGGTAGTATTGTCAAAGTATGAGTAGATGTGGATTAGTACATGTGTCAATGTTAATATGAAATGTTGAGATTTGTATGTTATGGTATTAGAGTATATTATTATCTGTATGACACAAACGGAAAGGAAAACGGATTAATGAAGCTCAGGATATGAGAGAAACTGTGTAACTTGTATTAATTACAATAAAAGCAAAAAATAGTAACCGTAGTATATGGTGAAGTGGAATTACTATATGTAGTAATAGTGAAATGGTGAATAGTGATTTCATTTGTACCATGAGTGTTTGAGATTGTAGCACAAAGGCGTATAACTAGTGGTGGGGAAAAACAACGATGGGTGTTGTTACTTCCAATAGTGGTGGATCCGTTCGGTGGGCCAAAAGTAGAAGGAAAGGGTCAGACACCTACCCATAAGTTATATGATGTAGTAGTGGCTCAAGAAGAGTGTGAGTATCTTTGATTTTTATTTGTTGATGGATTGATATAGTAAATGGAAATGCAAATGTGTAGTTACTAACATTTGTTATTTATTTTTAGGTGATGCGTTTTGGTCACTGATTGTAGATTTTTCGATATGCACGTTGATGCGGAACGAGCCTCCAAATGTTCTCTTGGGAGGGGGAAGCTAGGGCATGTTGATGATATTACGGGTGAGCATGCCCATTTGTTTGATCTAGTGGCTACATGAATAGTGTTTTTGAGCAAGCGTAATGAGGCTCGTGCATAGGAAGAGTGAGTGAGAGAGGCCGTAGGAGGAGGAGGCCTAGCTCATGATATTTTTGTATGATATGTGGAGATATAGGGCTTATATGCGAAATAGATGGTAGAGCTTGTTGTATTATGGAGTCATGTAGAGAATGATAAAAGTCAGGATCAATGGTGTAGGGCAAGTGGTGAAGACTCTAGTTCTAGAGCTCTTACGACAGTAGAGAATGATAATGAAGATGATAGATTATATATTGTATATGATGTGTTGATGTATAAGGGCTTACCCTTTAGTAGTTTTTTTGGAACTTATGATTTCAGACGATATATGTACATATGGATGTTGATGTTGGATTTATTGTAGATGTGCATTGTATATTATGTGATGACTATGATTTGTACATGGTAGTAATTGTGTAATTTGAGAGATTGTATGTGTATTGATGCAATGGATGTTTTTATTGTTGAATGTTGGGATGTAGTATGATGTGGAAAGAATAGATGAGCAGTAAAATAGATAAAGAATGAAGGTGAATAAAAATGAGTGTTAGATCATATGATAAATATAAATGTATGTATGTGGTAAATAGGTAAAGGTGACGATGTGACTTACATAAGATAAGAGAGTAACATGATGATATGTTTATAATTGAATAATGATGAGATGTAAAATACCGTTTGTAACCGCATTTGATTAAGATGAAAGGGTGGAGATGAGCGATTCCCCCAATGTGAGAATGATGTTCTTTTATAAATGCCCCCTCAACAATCAAGAATGAACCATAGAACAAGAGTGCATCATCGGGAAATGGGTGTTTCATGTGGGAGGATATGCTATAAAATATATGGCATGAAGTACAAAGCATAAGGTGTGAAAGTAGATGTCCATGCATGCAATATTATCTCAACAGTCAAGTGTGAACTGTTGCACAAGAGTGTGTCATAGGGTAATGAAATGGAAAATAGATGCCATCTACTAGAATTTAAGATGCCTTCTTATTTAAAATATATATAATTTGTAAAACCCTAATTGTTGAGTAAAAAATGTAAAATATAAATAATAGCATATAGATACAAGAGGACACAATCAATAAGCTTTATGAAAATGAAACCCTAAGTGCAAGAGAGGGAATAGAAAACTTAGCTTATTTTGTAGTTGATCCCAAAGTGTTCTGGACTGAAAGACTAATGAACAGGAGGAGGAGACTGTCACAATCACACTTATAAAATTCTACAATTTCCAGATGAGCCAGGAAAAGGGAGTGGGTGCTTAGGCATTAAAGACCACTATTGGGTGCGTATGACTATGAAGGAGCTCAAAAACTCATTTTTCATGTGTCACCAGGTGGTTGTTAATCTTCATTATTGGTTGTATGTATGTTGTTGGTTGAACACCGAATTCGCATGTAACCTGCAAAACAAATGATATGTTTCAAAACCCAAACTACATCAAATCCTAAAAACTAAATATGTAAATGATAATTTAGATTGACCTCGACAGTCACCTGATAGAGTGAACTTACAACTATGCATTGCAGTATATCTCAAACTCCATGTAACTTTTGTGTGTTTATGTGTATAAATCATGCCTTAGGAAGATCTTGTGCAAGATGTACTTGATAGTGAGTAATAACTAAATGTAGTAATGTAGATATATGTGTGGATGAAAAAATGAACTTCCCCTCCTATACGTATATGCAGAAAATGTAGTCCCTTGTCCCTTGAGTGAAAGCTAGATGGATGTCTTGATGCTCTTAGAATGCCTTTAAATGCAACCTTAGGTGGTGAAAATAGATGCTTAGTGTTTGGTCCTTTATTATGGTCACATCAATTTATATTTATATGATTCCCTTGGTTGAATTTCACAATTGACAACTAGAGGGCTGACCTAAAAGAAAATAATATGCCCAAAAAGAGTGAGTAAAGTAAAGAGAGGTCAGGGTGCCTAGAAGGACGAGGACACCTCGGTGCCGGCATTCTTTCTAGGCACTAGTGTCCAAAGTAATAAAAGATAAAACAATAAAGTACTAACTCAATTTTGCAGTGTACAAGGCCAAATAGAAAATAAGAAACACAATCAAAATACCAAAGATAGTTGGGTAAGTGCACCAAGTTGGGGGGCCAAAAGGGGGTCTTAAGTGGACGCATTTTCTGAAAAAAAAACTTCAACTTGTACGAGTTTTTTGAAATAGTTACACTCAAAATTGGAAGATGATGTGAAAATATGAATCGTATCATTTTAAGTCTAGTTTCTAAGATATTAAATTTTATTGAAAACAGATAAGTTTAAGTGGGTAAAATAACTAAAATACCAACAGATGCTCTTTTTTGTTAAAAAACATAATAGAGTGATTTTTCGTGCCCCCCACCATTTTTTGAGTACCATTTAGTATTTTTGAAAACCCTTTGGTAGAAAGATAGCTAGGAGCATCTAGTTTGGGCTCCATTTTTTTGATATTTTTTTAGCAAATATTTTTTTATTTATGATTTTTATAGTACAAAAAAATTATGTTTTGAAAAATAACAGAGCTCCAACCATGCCCTCCCCCCTAACTACCTCAAAAAATATCAAAAATTAGATTTTTTTGTTTAATATGTATAGAATTATGCCTAGTTTGGGCTAGTATATTTTTTTAAAAAAATTGATTACCCAAAAAAAGATACACCATGAAAAATAGACATATTTATACTTTAAAAATAGCTATAAAAAGGCATAGTTAGAAAATAAATAATATGGAAACCTTATATTAGTCACAAAATTTGAAAAAAACATGTTTTTAGAAAGAAGAGACTCTACTCTACATTGTGGTATAATTTTTTAAAAATGGATCGATTGTTTTATTTTGATTTATCATATAGGAAGTGGCATTTTTACATTTTCTTATAAAAACACGTTGTTTGTTGTATTTGTGCAGGTCCATGCCTCAAGCTTGGGAATCCAAACCAGATCCCAAGCCTTGAGGCATGGCTTGGGAAAAGAGAAAATTTAAAACGCGTACGTGTTACATAACGCATACACGTTCTGTGTAGTATAAACATAACGCATACGCATTCTGTGTAGTATAAACATTATGTATGCTTTTGACATGCTTCTATTTACATAAATAAATGTTTAAGTATAAGTTTTTCATTTATTATTATTAATAAATGAAAAACTTATACTTTAAATTTATTTATGTAAATATAAGAAATTAGGGTCACTCTGCACCTTATGGAATTAGTCTCATAGCTCCATGAGTCATGGTTTACGAGATAGTTTTTTAAAGTATAATATGGTCAATACATAGGTAATTTTTCAGGATTTCAGCATTCAGCCTAAATCTTTTAGCATTTAACTTCTACAATCAAAACCCTAAACCCTAAACCTTTAATCATGATCCCTCTACCCTAAAACCTAAAACCTAAGCCCTAAACCTTAAACATTCAGCCCTTAACCATGAGCCCTAGACCCTGAGCCTTAAGCCCTAAACCCTTAGCCATAAGCTCTAAACCCTAAACCCTTAACCATGAACCATGAGCCCTAAATGTTAAACCATAAACCCTGAACCGTAAAAACTAAATCCTAAACCCTAAACCCTAAGCCTTGAACCCTACACCCTTATCCCTAAGCCATAAAATTTAAACCCTAAACCCTAGACCATATACCCTAAGCCATAAACCTAAAACCTAAACCCTAAACCCCCCGCTCTAAACCATAAACCCTAAACCTTAATCCCTAAACATTAAATCCTAAACCCTGAACCCTGAACCCTGAACCCTGAACCATAAACCCTAAGACCATGAATTGTAAACCATAGTCCCTTGTGCCTAGAACAATAAATCCTTAATTCTAAACTTTTAACCCTAAACCTTAAACCTTAATCCTTAACCTGAGAAGTGGGCATAAACCCTAACCTTCAAACACTATCAACCCTAGACCTGAAAGACATCAATCATAACCCTAAACCTTGAACCCTGAATCCTGAACCCTGAACCTGTGTTCCTATGAACCATCGAGCCCTAAACCCTTTTCAGGTGAATACCATCTTTCATCAATACTTCCTAAGTCTCATGGGTAAGACAACATAACATTAGAGTCTAGTGATAGAACTACCTTCGTTTATGCATAGGTGGGAAAAGTAACTAAGATAGTTGATATTGGGTAACATTTACCTTGTGCACCAAATTGTTCTTAGCATATTTGTACATTTCCCTTCCTTTAAAATATCAGTAGATGAAAGGTATCCCCACATATTGTGATGCACTCCCTTGAATGTAAATTTATCCTACGACTCTAGATGAACCGTTTCACAGTTGAATACTCATATTGTCAATACATATAAGTATTATGGGTAAGACAGGATGAACATTACAGTGAAGCTGGAATGGGTGAACCTAATCACAACTGAGCCTTATAACCCTAAAGGAAACTAAAGAAACATAGACCCCTATACTCCTAAACCCTAGAGCCTCGTAGGACCCTAAACCTTGAACCCTTTTCTCTAGTATCCATGAACTCCTGAGAAATATAAACCTTAAACCGTTCTAATTAGTAATGGACCCTAAATCTTGACAGAACTTCCTAAAGTCCTCAAACCCTAAACCTCAAGAGTTAGGGGAATGGCTAAGACCACTATAGGGGTTATCAATCGCCTAATCCATAATCCTTAAACTCTAAGCCCTGAATCCTAAACCCTAGTTACCCCAAGCCCTAAGCCCTAGTGACCCTAAACCTTTCATCCCTAATTCCTGTAAACTGATAAACCATGGATGCCATGAAACCTAGGCCCTGAAACCCTAGATAGCCCTAACCCTAAACCCTAGTGAACCCTGTGATGTGATTTCCAAGAAACTTGAAATTCATATAGATTTAGAGGTCATAACATGAATTTACAAATATCTCTATTATTATAAATGGAAGCCAAGTAACAGTGTCTCCCTATACACCCTGAGCCCTAAGGACTACTAGGGTCTTTGGAAGGACCTTGGATAGCCATGAATACCCTGAAATTTCCCTCAACCCTCAACCATGATCAACAGATGAAACCCATCAAACCTTAATGACTCTTTTTGAATGTTCTGCCTACAAATTCGATGAAACCCTAAACCCTGTGACCTGTAACCCCGAGCCATAAACCCTAAGACTCTAAACCCTAAACCATCAACCCTAAACACATGAACCATAAGCCTAATGAGCCCTAAACCCTAAACCCTAAAATATGAACTATGAGCCTTAAAACACTAAAACCGTAAACCCATAAACTCTAAACCCTTAAGTCCTACACCCTAGAGCCCTAAACCTTAAACCATAAGCCATAAATACATAAACCCTCAGCCCAAAGGAAAGCTCCTAACCCCCAAGATCATTCAATGTGTTTCAGTGTGTACCCCGAATAGTGTCTAAGCCATGATCGATCAGCTCATTTAATTTTGATGAGAGACTTACTTCCTTTGAAGGCCATAAACCCTAAGGTATTTTTGGCCATTCTGTACCCTACACCCTGAACACCCTTCAGAACAAGCTAAAATGAGCTAGTCATGTCAACCAAGAGCCCTCAAGGACCATCATGTGTGAAGTATCTAGAGTCATCGTTTGTCTCCATAAGAGACATATGAGCAAAAACATGTATGAGAATCCCTGAATTTGATTCCATGAAACCCGTATGCTTTTAGAGATACCGAAATGTGAGGGGATGATCTTTATATGGAGCACCATGTTTCATAGGAATTATAAATCATATGAGTTCACTTGATGCAATTCACTTGGTATTATTCATAAAAACTCATTCAACACCTAGTAGTGTTATCACATCCTTAAGGAGGAGGCAAATTACAATTACCTCATTTTGGCCATAGGACTAGGATTCCCATTTAGGGAACAATAACTCCTAAACTATAAACCCCAGGATCTCTTTTTAGTAAGAAGTAGACCCTAAGCATCATAGAGCCCTGATTCATAGTCACTAAACCCTGAATTATGGACCAAGCATTTAAAAATTGGTACCAATTCAAGCCCTAATGCCCTAGGGCCAAAATCCTAAACCCTGAGCCTTAAGGTCTAAACACTAAACCCTAAAAAATTTGACCTATATGCTTTCCCTTAAAACCTAAATACTGAACCTCCAGCCTTATATATGCCCTGACAGTTTTAGGTCCTTTGCCTGAAATCCTGAAAATGAGTAAATACTGAAACCCTAGATCCTAGATTTTGAAAAATTCATCTTCTAGACCTTATAACTGTTGGAGCCCTACAGGACCACTAGACCATCAACCTGTAGAGTGACCCTAAACCCTATTATATTAACTAAGCCATAAACCCTAAAGTATAAGAAATAATAAAGTATAAGATTTATTTTATTATTTCTTATACTTTATTATTTCTTGATACTTAAACATTTATTTTTTTAAGTATAAGACACCTGAACCCTGAACACTATGCCCTAAGTCCATAAGCCCTAATACAAAACACGTATGCATTTTGGATTCTCTAAACATGTGCACATGTTTTACCTTAAACTCCTAAAACGCTATACGCATTTTGAGCCCTAAACTTTGAACCCCCAACGCGTCAACGCATTATACTGTCAACGGTAATTACCTAAACCAAAAACCCTTTGCCCTAAACACTGAGCATGTTTTGTCTGTTTTTGTGTTTTTGTCTAACTTTTTGGCCTCCCAACTTCATACACTTACCCTTACATCACACTACAATTATTAATACAGATTGAAATGTCTTGTAGTGGCATTAGTCCTAAACCCTGAATCGTAAACCCTAAATGTTTCACATGACACCTACAACTATTTATAAAGGTTGAGGTGTCATTCAATGTTTCTTTTATAAAATGTAGGTTAATATGTCATATTATCCTAAAAAATTTATTGCCTGCAATGTTGTACCCTCACAACCCTGAACCCTATTAACCCTAGATTGACCCTAATAATTTGATTTTTTTTTTGTAAACCCTATGGGTTGATAGGTCATGTTGCAATAAATTGTTTAGAAATTCTATATAGTATTTTCATACCCTATTTCGTAATTCCATAAGCCCTAAGCATTAGAAAAAATAAGTATTCGTTGAGAGTCTCATTCTTGAATACCTCTAATCATGTCAAAAATTTATAAAGTAAACCTTGAACAAATAAACTAATGAAGTCACTCAGACTCTCAACCCTAAATCATCCCTTCATCCCATTTTCAATTCCACAACATCTCATCAATTATTAATCACTCTTAACCCTCAACCTTGAGCCATAATCATTAATCCCTCAACCAATGTCCCTTACATATCCTAAACCTTCATTTACCTTGAGCCCCAATTAAAACTTATAAACCCTGGAACCCTTAACCAAGTATCCATTTGACCCTAGAATCATAGAAGGGGATAATAGCCAAGGACCCTAATCCAGGAAGCACTAAACCCTAAACATTTTCATTATGGGAACTATGATCCTGTAAACACTGGGAGAGCTTAACTCCTACTTTGGGTAATCCTCCATTCCATAACCTTCTTCTATCTTTAAACAGCTAAACCCCATTGCCCTAAAATATTAACACAAAACACGGGAGTAAACCGAATTCATCCAAGCATGAGAAAATTCTTAACAGATCATTCAGGTTGATTCTACATTTGGTAAGTGAATAGGTGATTTAACAAAAATGGATCTAATGCCAAACCCTAATATTGTATGAGTAACAATACTGTAAACTATGAAGGCCTAAACAAGGCATTTTTGGTCAAATACAAGATGAAACAAGAAACAAGCTTCAGAATAAATACTAAAATGACGCTAGTCATGTGCAAGAGAGGGATCAGAGTGACTTAGCTGATTTGTGACGCTATCCCTGAAATTGCATCATGGGTTGGAAAACTCCATGAACAAGAAGGGAAAAATGTCGCAACTAAGCATGTATGAGAATTTAGGAACTATTGGATAAGTCTATGAACAGGATGATGCCTAGAGCTAGGAAAGGTGAGGGGATGATCTTTATATGGAACTAAAGACATCTATCTAGGAATGAGCTGTGATTGTGTAGGATCTCACTTGATGCAATTCACTTCTTCTTATTTGTCACAACTGATGGCAACGCCATTAGTCACTGTTTTCACAACATAAGGATGAGGCACATTACAATCACCTCATTTCTGTAACCATACAACAGTAGATCCCATGACTTAGGGAATAACCCTCAAACTACAAAGTCAGGATCTCTTTTTAGTAAGAAGTAGACAATATGTAATATGGGGAGTCAAATTGACCCCAATGGTCACCTAACTGAGTGAAATTATGGACCGAGTGTTGCACTACATCTCAGTACTCCATGTAAGTTCTTTTGTGCTAGTGTGCCATAGAATCCATGCCCTACGAAGGTCATTAAACCTGAAAAATGCACTATGATAATGGGTTTCCCATAGCTAGATGTACCAATGTACAATAGATAGTGTGGATGGAAAAATGAACTTCCCCTTAGGTCATTATGCTGTAATCCTAGAAAATGTAGTCTGTATGTCCCTTCGTTAGAGTGGTAAATGGACTGCCTTCTAGATGCTCTTAGATTGCCTTGGAGATGCAAGACCACTTCCATAAGGTGCATGATAATAGATGTTTAGAGATTGGCCCTTATATTTACTAAAATACATCTAGATTATAAGTATTTATAAAAGAAATCCCTATGGTTGAACATTTCATCATTTACAACTAGAAGGATGACCCATAAGAAACATAAGCATGGTCCAAAAGATAAAAGAAGCCCAAAAAGTACGCAAGTTTTGAAGTGTTTGAAGATGCGTCAGGGGTGCCCAGAGGGGATGAGGCTATTGGGTGCTGGCCAAGTAAAACTTGTATGGGAACATGAGCTTGTTTGAAGCCATAAACACGATAAGCAAGTGAAATACCGACTAGGCTGTAGGGTGTAAAAATCCCCCCCCCCTTCAAAAAAAAGCAAAAAGGCCAATACCCAGTTGTCAATTACTAGTTTTCTTGCTCATGAATCATATGAATGAAAGTGTGTTTTTAGGACCTAAAAATGTATCTAAGTGTGTGATTTTGTGTCTACATTTACCTCCACTTTATGTTGTTGAGTGAATACTCGATAACATAAAGTAGATAAGAGATGTGTACCTAATAACCATGTAGAATGTGATGGCGATAAGCGTGCCGAAGGAGAAAAGTGAAAGCGTGAAGTGATAAAAATGAAGCATGGAAGCTAAGAAAGAGGAAATGACCTTAGGGGTGAAATCATATTGTGTTATACCATGTTATTGCTGCTTTCATTGCAGGGTTGCTTCTGTGATTGTTGCTTCTTATAAGGACGGATCTTTAAAAATAAGAGAACGAAAGAGTAGTCAAAGTCATGTATATATGAAAACTCTTGATCAAAGGTATGTAAAAGGTATGCACATGTGTGTAAAAAGTATTAAAAGGAAAGTGCACACTTGATCCGTGAAGAGTGAAAGGGGTAGAAAATTTTCTTGAATTTTTGTAGAAGAACAAGTTTTTTGGAAAATCTCATGCCAAGTTTGAAATTTTTTTGGGCGATCTCATGCTAAGAATGAGTTTTTTTTGAGCAATCTCACGCCAAGTGCAAGATTTTTTTGGGTGATCTCATGCCACGGAAAATGAGTTTTGGGGAGAAATATCTAGTGTTACTCTCCATTCCATGACTACTTCCCGAATTTATAGCACCACTACAGATGGTGTGATCCCATGCTTTAGTTCCATGTATTGTTCTAAATATCGATTGATTGTCTAAATTGAAGGAGATAGAGTTCATTATGGTATGTCTGGAGGATCAAATCCTTGATCCTGTGAAAACTTCTCTGCGAACCTGCTAAAGCCAATTGTGTTGATATGAGGAAATAATTTTAACTTCCCCTAATCATTGAAGCCCAAGAAAGGTCATGATTTCCTAGGTGCTAGTGTTTGTATCTGGGCACTAGTGTCTATGTATTGTGCGGAGGACCCAAGTTTGAATATGAGTCCATTTCTAAAACTAGAAACTATTTTGATTTTGTATTGTACATGTCTTTACTAAGGCTCTAAGTTGTTGTATGGGGTGACTGATTCACCTAATGTATATCCCCTTGTTTGGGGTACATGTTATGTCACTAGGAGAATTCATCCCAAAGGAGGATGTGATGTTGATCATCATCCAAAAGGTGCAAATAACAACAAGGCGCATATTGTCATTATACAATGCATATCTCAAGATAAGTGCACTCATTTCACTTTAATAAAGTAGCGAAAGAATGCTTATGTTTTATTAATGTTTATGTCATATCATGAATGGCTTTAAATAGAAATTATCACCACCACCTTTAAACCCTATGATTTTTCACTCCACATCCTCCCACACTATCACACCATGTCACCTCACACATTTGTAACATTCAAAAAAAAAATTCGTATCCTTCTTGCACTGTGTGTGAGTCGGTAAAAAAATTCAAAAACACAAGTACTCCAAAAACTTTAACACTCGCTTGAATTCTTTCATCGTTCCTACCAACTGTGAAATGTTTCCTCTCAAAGATAAAGGAGTTTTAATAATTAAGGATGGGTGGAGATCTAATTCACTATGAGCCTACAGACCATTTATAACTACGCAACCAACCACAGATATTACAGTATTTTGAAGATAGTGGATGGATGGGGTATATCAGTAAGTTCTAGGGTTTCGACGAACCTGTAGTAAAGGAATTTATAGCTGCATTCAAGGATGAAGAGGCTACTATTAAATTTTTAACAGTAAAAGTGGATGATGATACTCTAGTTGTAGTAACAGGGATTCTTGAAGAAGGTGAGATTTTCCCCCAAGAAGGAAACCCTGGATGCAGCTCGATGAGAATTTGGTGATGCAGATGATAATTTTGTGACTGATAGACAAGGTACATTTTACACTTAAACCATTTTGGGTTGTTGTTTCCAATTGCATTATCAAATAATTTACCTATGAAGGTATATACTCCAGATTGAATACTATCCATTTTAAGTTATTGAATCGTTTGAAGAATAGTGTACATGTTAATGTTCCCAATTTCTTGAATGAAATCCTGAAACAATGAGTAGAGAGTCGAAGAGGGGTAGGTCAGCTTTGTCTCACCATTGTCTCATCACTTTAATTGTAAAACATACACTAGAAAGATAATACCCTACATTAAAATGGGAATATTTTGGCAGGTCAAAACACATTGATGAGTTATTGGGAAGAAGGAGGAGAATAAGAAGTGCAGGTAGTTCTTCCACTCACAAATTTTAACCCATAGCTTCCACTTCTCAACATAAACCCACAGTTTTCACCTCTTTGGCAACAGAGACCCCTATTTCTGAAGAGAACCTTATTCCTCTGTCCCCATAAAAGGTTCTCTTTGTTGAAACCCTACTTGTATTTTTCAACGCTTGAATCATCTACCTCCATGAGTAAGAGGAAATGTTCCAGGCCTACTCCTAAATCCTCCAAGCATACTCCTTCATCTTCCAAATCCACTCCTACACCACCTAGTTGTTCTCATCACCTAATAACTAAAAAGATAAGCAAGGTGTTGATGTTGAAATTTAGGATTCTATGAAGGGTATGGAAGAGAAGAAAGTGGTGATAAAAATATTTAAGAAGGCCCCGCTAAACAACATGCAGAGGTGGTTCATGTTGGGGAGACCCATGATAAGCATGGAGGAGAAGGATTGGAAGAATAAATTTAAGATACGGTCCATACAAAGAAGATAGAGGAATTCCATGTCCATGTAATTCTCAAAACAAAACCTAATGAAATGGAGATTGGGGATGGTTTTCCCCATAATGTTGAATAAATTATAGAAAATATTGTTCATAACATTGAGACAAAATAGCCATTTGAGCATGATGAATTATTATAAGGGGATATTCCTACCGTTACAGAGAATACAATTGAGACAATATTAGAGCATGCTTCCCCATTGTTGTTATAAGCTAGCCTATAGCTATAGGTTAACATCAGATAATTTTTCAAAGAACCTCCCAAACCAACTTATAGAAACATAGGCACTCAGACAACCTTGTTTGATTACTGGGTGCAACAATTTGAAAATTATGTTAATAGGTTGCATGGCAGATGGGAAAAGAAGAAGGAAGAATTAATCTTTAAACATCATCAAGACATTGCAGAAAAGCAAAAGGAGATTAAGAATAAAGATAAGGAGATTTCCTAGCTCAAGAAAAATATGGAAGATACAGTTCAGGTGACCAATGACATACTTAAATGCCGGCCACCTTCTAACATTTATTCCATTATCTTGAAAGAACATATGTTTTAGTTAAAGTGTACCTGTATCAACTCGAATATTCCATTTGATCTTAGTGGAGCCTGACCTTTCTTTAGAATATATCTGAAAATGACTCATGAAATTGAGTTGTTATTATGTGAGTTGTATATCTACAATTATGCCTTGGAACGTGACAAGGATTGGATCCTAGTACTTTACATTAGAGATGTTCTAATTAGGGCATTATGTTCCTATTTTAACAATGAATTATATAGAGAGAAGCATATGGAGGAATACATGCACTTCTAAAAAGTGTGACTATGAATGATCAGAGGTGAAGCTCCCAATACAGGGGAAATTATTGAACAGTATGGAAAATACATGGAACACAAGAACATTAAACAATGAGTGCACCAGATGAGACAAGAATCTCATGAAGAAGCTAGGGACCACATCAAATACAATTTTAGAGAAATAGTACATGCATGCAAGACAAATTTGGTAAGAAATGTCCCCAGAAATGCAAAGAAAAGAAATACACTCTTATTCCAATATCATTTCCTACCTTGAGAAGGGTAAATGCATATATTGAGGTTTCTGAAGGATGTGGAAATACTTGGTTTCCCATTGGTTATTATGCACCAATATTCCACTGTCTCATACCACATTGATCTGGCACCAAGGAACTAGATGAGGAAGTACATGGAAAAGTCATGGAAAGATACAGAAGGAATGCAGGATACTTATTCACCAAACCTAAAGGAACATCTTCCCCGGTCAATTTCAAATGTTTATGCAAAATCATTCAGATGGGGCCAAAGAAACCTGAGGCAGATCCAAAAGCACCTGAGGAGGAGCAAAAGAAAAATGAATGAGGAAATTCAAGATGTTAAGTATGGGGGTGTGATGATTCATTTTATTTCATTTTTAAACATCTCATCTACTGTATTTTGTTTAGTCAATTTTACCCATGAAATTGTATTTCCCGATGATATTGTTGGACATTTCCATTATAAATTGAACTCATGGCATAGATATTAGTTAATATAATTATTACTAAAGCTTACCTTATTTTATGGATTATAAGTATGCATTTATTATTTTGATTGCAAAATGATGTTAAATGATGCTTTGTATAAATTCCAGTCTTGTTTGTAAAGAATTTGATATATGCAACATCTAACATGCAACAAAGGAACTCATTCACATTGAAGAGGTCATCTACAACAACTGACATGTAGCCAAAGGGAACCATCTACAGGAAAGTGTCCTTAGCCAAAGGAGGTCATGCACATACATAAATTTTTGATTCTGAGGAGCTTGCACGATGTGGAAACTACACCTAAGCTCGCATGTGTTAATAAAAGAAGCATTTATGAGAACAATAAGAAGACTTAACGCCATCAACTGATCATGCGTTGTAACTCAAATAAAGAACTAATTGATTTAACTCATGAATTAATAGTTGGTTGTTTGACTGATTGGTTAGTTAGGTTATGTGATTGTATGAGAACATCTATTGAATAGTTCTATTACATGCATGTAAGTTTCTGCATTATTTGGTTAATATATTTCACTTAATCCAACTAGAACTAATAGTAGGACTCTATCTCTTCACACCTCTGTTGTAATGGAAGATATAAAAATGAAATATTAATGTTGTACTAATATAGAGAGAGGAGATACATAGATATATCCATAGATAGAGATTTTTTTGTGTTTTCCACTTGTGATATTCATGTTAATGAAATAAGAATATGAGTTCTGTTAAATTTTTGTAAACACATGCCTTAGGAGAGATTAACACCCAAGGCAAGGCCCACTTGTGTTTTGCTAACCCTCTCCTTTTGTTTGTTGCTTTAATTCATTACATGATAGATTTGGAGCAGTCCAGTTCTTCATCCATGTTTTATTTTACGTGCTTTGTCATTAGCCATAGTATTTACTATCAGTCATAATCTAGTTCATTTCCAACATTGTTATTTCTTAATTGTAGTGACAATAATTTACCTTTATATTTCCCTAAAATCTGTAACTGTTCATACAACACTAGAAATATTGAAATTTTATGTCCCTAGGTTTGATAATTAAATGACTGTAGATTAATGAATAACATATTAATTTTTTCAAGTTAATTTGCACCACCAACGTACATTTGTTTTTTCACATTATCAACTTATTATTAAATGTGTCAGTGGCTAACCAATAAGATTAAGCCACCTTTTTTCAAAAATTTAATAATTTTTCAAACTTGGTCAGTTACAAACCAATAGAGTGTGTCCACGTTCCTTCGCATTTGGGTTTTTCTATGTCATAACCATGTCAGAGTACGAAAAAATGATCCAATAAATTAACGACACATATGCATGGTTTAATAGTCTATTTTTATTATTAATTGCCTTCAGACTTGTTTGTTGCATTGTGAAGTGTGATCTAATAGCAAAACACCATGTGTATTATTATTCGCTATGTCTATTTTTTATATCTTTTTCCGCGTGGTTCTTTGTTCACTACATATTTCAGTTAACTTGTCAACCTTGTTGTGGAACTGATAATCTATTTGTTTTGATTAAATTTTGGGGACTTCACATCCTCCTGGAGGATCTGATTTAGAATTCTCTGGAAAGATGACATGTGTCTTTGTTGATTGCTTTGATCTTTGATGCATGGCATCGTCTGCTTTGGTAAATTTTGCTTGTGTTTTGTTGGATTATTGTTAAGTATCTCATTTGATCTTGATTATCTTGTTTATGAGCTTGCTCTTGCGAGTTATTATCACCGAGTTTATTAATATATCATTGAGCTAATATATTGTCTCTTGACTTGACCCCACTCTAGATCTGTAATTTTGATTAAATATGGTCTATTCTAGTTGTTTCATGTCCGCTAAAGAGATCTAGTTGTGAGAACGTTGTAATTTTGACGTGTGTCTCTCTTAGCCATTGGATTCGTGCCAAGTGGCTTCTGCCACTTCTTTTTCTCATTTTTTATTTAATTAGTTTTCGAAGCTTCTTGTGTAATAAAAAAATAATTAAAAGGTTGTAGCTCAATTAATTATGAGCTCATTTGACCTACTCATGATCTATAGTTAATTCAAGCCAAGTTATGCATGTAGTGTGCCGAGTTGGGTCTGTAACCTTGTTCAAATAGCTCTTTTTTTACTTTGTTTGGCTCTCTCGCAAGGATTTTGTTTGTTTTTTATTTAATTTGTTTTTATAATTGTGTGTATTTATTAAAATTTCCAGTAATGCTAGCTTTTCAATGTATAAATCACAGTTTTTAAACGAAACAAATTACATTATTTGGAAAGTAAGGTTAAACGCATGTTTCATGGCTAGGAAGCTATGGGATCTTGTAACTGGTGTGGAAAAATGACCCACTGGACGACTTGCAACCCATGAAATCCATAGCTCCTTCTCTCAAATATTGCAGGAAGCTCTGTCCATCCCATTGCAAAGCATAAAACATGAAATTTTAATACATATAGGTCATATGGATTCTCTTGTTAATGCTTGGAAGCAATTAAAAACTATGCATGAAGGAAATCGTCTGTCAAAGATAATCAAGATAATTTTAGAACTATTTACAACTCACATGAAGGGGGATGAGAAAATCGTTAATTACCTGGCTAAAATTAAGAATATAAATCTTAGTTGGATGGATGTAATTGTGAACTACTTTAGGATCATAAATCTATTTTTGCATCTCAATCTTAGTATGTTATTAATTTATTAAAATATTTCACATGATTGACTGTAAAAAAAATTCCATTCCTATTGAAGTTGGTGTAAAATTAGATCCTAAACTTGTATGTGCTAAATTTGATCCTACTCTGTATAGACAACTAGTTAGTAGTCAATTTATTTGACTATTAATAGGCCTGATAATTCATATGCATTAGGATTTATTTATATATTCATGCAAGATCCTTATGAGGATCATTGGAAAATAGAAAAAAGAATTCTGATATATGTTAAGGAAATAGTTAATTATGGTTTATATTATTCTTCTTGAGATGATGCAAAATTATTTGGATATTGTGATTTTGACCATGTTGGTGATGCTATAGATAGAAAATATACTTCTGGATATGTTTTCAAGTTGGGTGCAGGTGGCATCACTTGGAGTAGCAAGAAGCAACCAATAATTTCTATCTCTTCTACTGAAGCATAGTATAAAAGTGTTATAGAAGGCAATAAATAAAGTTATGTGGCTGAAAAGATTGGTTGATGAACTACATATGGGCATCAAAGGGAACTGTTATCCATATTTCGCCCCTCAAGAAAAATATTGGGTCAGCCACTACCCCGCAAGGAAAGAATCAGAGAAAACACGTTTAAAACTTGCAAACTGATTGTAGAGGGACTCTACAATGGAATGGCGAGGCCTGCGAAAGATTAAACGACCTATGCGAGAAGAAAGAAAAAATGGCTCTATCATGTGAATCCATGTCTTAAATCTATTGATAGACTCGAGTAGGCTCTATGATAAAAAAGGAAGGTTCGGGGAAGGAGGTCGAGCAGTGTCAGAAGAACCAGAGGATCGAGAAGAAGAAACAATGAAGATTCAAAGTCTTTGGGCTCAAAACAGTTCAGAAAGAGTCAAAAAATCAACCAAGTATGGAGGAGATAGTGGAGAGAGCCATGTGTCAACGAATCCCTTCTTCAAATTTGAAATCCAAAAGGAGAGGCTCGAACAAGTGCCAGGGCTCCACGTGTCCAAGCGAAATAACGAGGACACGGGGGTTTTTTGAGTTTTGTGTTTTTTTGTAGAAAAAGGGAAAAGGAGAAATTACGGACCCGCCAACCTAATTTTTTCCCTAATTTGGCTGCCATGTGTCCCATATGTGAAGGGGGGCCCATTTTTCAAACTATTTTTCTGCCCATTTGTACGGACTCGATACAAACTTCGAAGGGGCATATCTTTCGACTCAGGGCTCAAAATATTACAAATCTAACATCGTTGGAAGCATCTTGATGTCTTCTATGCCATGGAAAGATAAAAAATCATTTTTCTCAGGCCCTCAGGTGAATCATAGAGAAACCTCTTCAGGCCTTTAATACAGAATATGATTTTCTCAACTACTAGATCTAATTTGATTCGATCTACCATTCTTCTTCAACACGCCAGACAAACAAAGGGAGCCATAATCGATAGATTTGGGGTGGATTTGAAAGGGGTAATTGATTGATGGCATTTGAATCTTCAAGATAGTATTCAATGCATATCTCATGGTCATTGGAGCAGGATTCAATTTTTCCCTCTTCTCTCTCTCTTATTCTTTCTATATATTGTAACACTTCTCATTTTGGAAAGGAGAGACATTCTGGGCATAGAGAAACTCTGTCAAATTTGGTTCTTGATGCCATTTTTGAGAAGTGAACCTTCTCCTATGCCTAGCAAATGTATTTTTGCCTCTATTCCAGAAATGTAATGGTTTGTGCACCTTCTAGAGCAATAAAAATGTGTTTTTGTGGTGCTCTTCAACCCTTTGCATCGTTTTGTTGTTTCTTTGTGTCTCTCCCTTCCAGATTTGTTTTTATGTGCATGTATTTCACATTTATAGGTGCAGGATATAATGTTTCATGGATTTTAATGGCAAATTTGAAGATCTGGGCCATGTCACTTCTGTCTGATCTCCCTCATATCCATTTTTCCTTTTCTTTCTCCCTCAACAGAATATCTCACTTCCTTTGTTGGTGTATCACCGCATTAGTGTAGGCTCTATTTTTTTCCCTCTTTCTCTCTCCTTGGTTCCTTAGAATGGTTAGATTAGATTAGCTTTCCTGCACTGGAGTAGCTCGTGGTAGGTAGTTTAGGAATAGGAACCAACCTTTAATCTGGAGAGATTTTCCACTTTTGTAAGGTCCCACACCTTGGGGAAAGTTCAATGTTATGCAATCACACCAAATGAACCTGCCTTAGAAAAGTAGATCCATAACTCATTTGGGGGTGTTGTGATTTCACACTAACAGGAACACTACTCTTTTATGTGACAGCCAGAGTTGCATTACTCTTGCAAACAATCCATCTCAACATCAAAGGACAAAGCATATAGAGGTTCATAAGCACTTTATTTGAGAGAAAGTCTTAAATGGTGATATTGATCTCAAGTTCTATTTGAGTGAAGATCAACTTGCGGATATTTTCACAAAGTCATTGTGTTCTCTAAAGTTTTACAAGTTTTGTGCCTTGTTGGGCCTATCATATTTTCCATTGAGGGGGAGTGTGCATGAAAATTCCACCTCTTAACGGTTGTTGTAAACTTCTAATACTTCTTCCATTTTGTGATAAGTAAATGTTTCACACTATGTGAATTTACTTGTAAATCCCAATGAAGCATTAGTTATGGGAATGCCTTGGTTTATAGAAAACTCCATAATATAATATAAGTCTTCATATGTAAAGCATTGGTCCAAAGAATTTTTTTTTCTATGGGAAGATCTATATGATTTCCCTTGTTTGTATGCTAGCCTAAATCACTATTGTTGATTCATGGATCTATAAATCCTTTTGTAGAAAAAGGTAATTGGGCATGTTTTTTGTTTTTTCTTCCCACTTAACATTAAGGGGGAGTGTTGGGGTGATAATGTTAAGTGGGGATACCTTTTGGTGTACCACCACTTCACTAACCCCTAGTCCTAAAATCTATTTAATAAACTTGAATTCGGTCTTTCACAACTAAAAGAGTGAGATGGAGTGACAGTTCACCCATCCTATATATAGGATGATCCTTCATGGGATTAGTATTGATTTTTAGATATATACAAAATGAAAATTCTCAAGCTATTTTATATAAGTGAACTGTAAAACTGCGAGACACAGTTACGCAATTATTTTTCTGTGAGACCAAGGAGTGAAGTGGAAGTGTTGGGTTAAAGTGTTTGTGAAATTATTAATATAGGAAGTGATTTATTTGATTGGTGTTTTTTCCTTTGGGTTTCCCCACTTTAAATCTGGTGTTCTACTTAATTTACTTTACTGTTATTTTCTCTAAATCTCTTGTTATTGCATTTTGTAATTTGCAATATATAAACATCTAAATCTATGGGTAATTTAATTACACATCATAATATATAATCTTCGACAATTATTTTTGGATTAATAATTTGTTAATTATTCATTCTCATCATTTCCCTAACATGGTTTATACACAATTTCTATTTTCATTAAATCATTTGGTGAACCCGCTTTTGAATACTCTTAGATCCTCATTTTTATTTTCTCATGGATTCCCCTTTCAATGATTCCCCATTCTATACTTAGGTTCAACTTTGTAATATCCTTGTTAAGCGTGTCTTAGTTGATCTTGGTTTTGGTCTTAATGTATGCAATATTTCATTTCTCCATCAGATAGGACTTTTTTCTACTCATCTCAATCCATCTACTCTTCATATTTGTGGATTTGATAATACACCTAAGCAAGTGTTTGCTACAATCACTCTTCCCCTTACTATGGGATATTGCACTCTTATTGTTCCATGTCATGTTATGCCTCATGATGTTCCTTATACTATCCTTATAGTCTATCCTTGGTTACATACTATGCATACACTTCTTTATAACCATGACAATACACATAATCCACTTGTTCCACCTTCTTCTATGAATAATATTATAGTAGATTCTACACCTTTTTTTGCTACTCCTTGTGATATCTCTCTTATGCATGATGCTCATGACATTATACATCCTTCCCCACTTGGGATGTACCTCAGTGCTAATTATTTACATGATCAATTTTCTATTGGCACCCATGTTACTCTTCCCATTATGTCTTACTCTCAATGCACTTCTATTGATCATATGCTATGTGTTTTCACTATTACAACTCTATTTGCATCTTCCCCATTACATGTTAGAAGATTGTATGTTGGTTTTACCCTGATTCCCACTCCTTGCACTTTCCAAAATCCTATGCATGATGCATTCTCTATGGCTACACCTTAACTTGTTACATTCATGGGCATTGCCCATTTCCTATGATCATAAGGGGCTAGTTCATATTACTTTATTACTTATAATATTTCCAAATTTCTCTTATTATTTTATATTACTACTGATGAGAATCAAAGCATTACATATGTTACACATATTTTGAATTACATGTTGATCCTCATGTTTACACTTACTTTTTACACTATTTCCAACATGCACAATGCTACACCTATTCTATTTTCTCCTAATGGATACATTCTTATTGATTATACATTTCCTATTTATCCAGTGCAAATCTTAGACTCTATCAGGTTTTACCTTCACCATGATGACTCTATTCTATGGTAGCTTTTGCATTCTCCTACCCATTCTAATTATGCCACCATTGTAATCAGCAATTATCTATCCCTATTATTCACATACACATCTATACATCACCCATGTTTTATAGCTCATGTCAATCTTGTTTGCAAAAAAAATTCATATATGCATCCACACCTTACTAAATCTCTCTACACTCCTATACTACTCCATGCACTCTTTGTTAGTTGTGTTTACTTATGGATCCTTCTATGCATGGCACATATACTACTTCTTTTAGTGCAATTTACCTACTTTGACTCTTTTATTTCACCAATATCATATCTAGTACCTTGCAGCTCCTTATACACTTAGGGGTATCATCCTTACTTCCCCCCTCCTAACATCATTAGGTGTCTAACATTTCTAATATCATGCTCTGTGCTTCATACTTGATACAAAACTTGTATCAACATTACCCTATGATGCACTCTTGTGCTAAGCTTCACAGTTGACTATTGAGGGCATACTACATCCATGAACCTCACACATTACACATTTCATGTTCCACACTTCATGATACATAGTTCTAGCACTCTATTCTCACACATCATACTATCATCTTCTACACTATACGCTCTATTCTTCATTTATCTATATTTCTAATAAAAATAATTCAAACCATTTCCCAATGATGCACTCTTGTTCTATGGTTCATTTTTTTATTGTTGAGGGGTATTTTATAAATTAACCTAGCCTCACACATCTCATACACATTCCCTGGGGGGCAAGCTACTCCTATCGTATTCACTTTGCATAATATTCCATATCATTTACATACAACGTAATCCATATCTTGGTTGTACTTAGTTTTGTTTACTTATACTCACATGTTACACTTTTCTTACTATGTTAGACAGATATCCAATATGTCATTATCGTTTCTATATACACATTCCCGTTCACTTCTTGTTTAGTTGTGGATGTAGAATTTCTATAGATCTTTATATGTAACATTGATGTTTGTCATTGTACCTCTTACCAGTCCCATCGAGGCTCCTGGGGGCAATTACATCTCTACTTTCTTACACACTACAAAAATTGCTTTGCATGAACTATTTTGCAACCATGGTTGTCTATTACACTTTTCTTGACATCGTTTCACAGTGTATGCTATTTTTTGTAATTTATTTCCTGTCTTGTATACACACTATATGTTTTTGGATGTTGCCGTCCTGATTGTCTTGTGACATTATGAGTGATGTCCTATGTATGAAACCTGATTTTCGCAGTATCTCTTTTGTCTGCACATTTTCTTGTTTCACTACTTTTTTATGATATATTTGATTCAATTTCTAATAACACATGTATCTATCCATCATGTTTTCATGTGCATTGGTTTCCACCATGCACATTTCCCTCCCCATGTGGAGTACACATTTCATATCAGCATTAGGTCATCTCTTTGGGCCACATTATCCTAATGGCATTCACATGCACCCCAAATGAGGGGGGAATGCATTGGGTGAATTAGTCACCCCATACAACAGTACATCACATTTCAATATAAAATCATCATATGCTACAGTTTCAGAAACAACCCAGAATCTGACTTGGGCCCTTAGTTTAGCACAGACACTACTACCCAGTTATAGACACTAGTGCCTAGGCGCTTCTGACTTCTCCTAGGTTCTTATGTCCTGGGGTATCATACAATTAATTTTTCATATCAACACAGTTTTCATTAGTTCATAGAGTACTTTCATAGGATTAATCACTAGCCTTAGAATACATAATCCATGCAATCTCCTTTAATTGGGAAAATTAGTACATTTGGAACAATATGGAACTAAACACAGGATGCACCATATGCAGTGGTGCTTATTTGGGAAACAGACATGGAAGGATAGTAACACTAGACCTCTCTCCCCAACACTCTTCTATGATGACATGAGAGTGCCTAAAAAACTCACACTTGGCGTGATATTGCCCAAAAAGATCACTCGTGGAGTGAGATTTCCGAAAAAACTCACACTTGGCATGAGATCACAAAAAAACTCATTCTTTGTGTGATATCGGCCAAAAATGCGTTCTCAGCATGAGATCACCCAAAACACTCGCTCTTCTACATTATTTCGAGGACATATTTCTATCCTTTTACACTCATTATCATCAGGTGCACACTTTCCATTTAGTACTTTTACACACATTTACATACTTTTATTACTTTTACAGAGTTTTCATAATGTATGACTTTGATTACTTTTTCACTCTTCTTTTGTGGGTCAGGTCCATACTTGTGTTAACGGCACGTTATCACCATCACATTCTACATGTTTATCAAGTACACATCTTCTAACTACTTTATGTTATTGAGTATTCACTCAACAACATAAAGTGGGGGAAAATGTAGACACAAAATCATGCACTTGGGTACATTTTTAGGTCCTAACAACATACTTGCATTCATATGATTCATAAGTGAGAAAACTAGTAATTGAAAGCTATCTTTGGCCTCTTTTCTTTGTTTTTGTTCTTCTTTCTGGTATTTCACACCCTATAGTCCATTTGGTATTTATCTTGCTTATATTTCATGGCTTCGGACACCAGCACCCAACCAGGATGCTAGGACATAGGCACCCTCATCCCCTTTGGGCAGCCCTAACCTTTCTCCACCTTACTTGCTCTTTTGGAGATTATTTAATCTTTAAGGCATCTTATTTTCTTATGGTTCAGCCTTCCAATTGTCAATTACAAAATTTAACCAAGGAAATCATATAAATACAAAGCTATGTGACCATAATAAAGGACCAAGCTCTAAGCATATATTATCATCACCTAAGTTTGCGTCCAAATGCCTTCTAAGAGCATCAAAGGAATCTATCAAGAACTCATTCAAGGGACAAGGAACTGCATTTTCTTCATACACGCATAGGAAGGGAAATTTTAATTTGTCATCCACACATCTATTTACATTAGTACATCTATTTATTTCCTACTATCACATGCACTTGCATAAGGGATTCCTAGGGCACAATTCTATCACAGACACACACAAGAACTACATGGAGTTTGAGATGCAGTGTAACACTCATTCATAAGTTTACTTAGTTGGGTGGCTGTTGGGGTCAATTCGACTCCCCATATTACATATTTTCTTTTTGGTATTTTATTTAGTTTGAGGTTTTTACAAGTTATAGGTGAATTCTACGATCATAGTGCAACATACAAGTAACCAACAATGACTACTGGAAACCATCTTACGACACCAATAGAATCAAGTTTTGATCTTTTGTGATGTCACATGTTCCTAGCAATGGTCTCTGGTACCGAGGTACTCACACCCCAGTCCAGGTGCCCTAGTCTAGACTCATCTAATAGCTTTAAAATTTACCGTGCTCAATTGCAATAGTCTTCCCTTCCTGTTTCTTAATTTCTCTAGTCTACACAGTCTTGACAAAGTGTAAAATCATCTAATTCATTTTTTCCCTCTCTTACACTTAGCGTTTCATATTTATCTATCTTATTTCTTGTGTCATTTATATTCCAATAGTTTCTTATCATAGTTTAAATTAGTTAATCTATAATATTGGTCTTTATACAAAAATTTTATTTTTGTTATATCACACCAAGCACACACTAGCGCCTAGTAGCAGACAGGACCAATGAGCGCTTGTGTCCCACCTGGGAATTTTTGTCCTAGGGGTAAAAAAATAGTTTCTCAGTTAATTACAGTTTTTCAATAATTTATAGTACAAACAGTATTAGACACTTGGTTTCAATTACAAAATTCATTCAATCGGTTACATTTTGGCTAAAAATTTGTTACAACTCGGTTACAATTCGATTACAAATTTGGTTATGAATTAGGATGTGTCAATCTTCAGTGGCACTATTCATTTGAGAAGCATCTTCAAAATAGAGATAAACATAACTCTCTCCCCAACATTCTTAACCTTGGCATGATATTGCCTAAAAAACACATCCTTGGCATGAGAGCACCAAAAAACCTCATCCTTGGCATGAGATCACCCAAAAAACCTCATCCTTGGTGACAGGACGCCCAAATTCAGCCAGGGAAAATTTTAAGGGTCCCTCTGAAAAAAACCCTTAGAAAATATTTGGCAAATCTAGGAAAATTAGCTTTCACACAAATGGCGAGTACTAAGACATCACGACATCACTATTAAATTCTACCAGACTGTAGATTTTTGATATGCTACCAGAGCATATTTTTATTCTATCAGCTGATAGCATTTTTATGCTACCAACTGACAACATAAAGTATGTTGTCGGATGGTAGCATAAAAATTTCTACCCGCAGACAACATATAGTTATGTTTTTGGCTGGTAGCATTTTTATGCTACCGGCTGACAACATACTTTATGTTGTCAGCTGGTAGCATAAAAATATGCTACCGACTTACTATATTCAAGTTGATTTTGTGAATTTATATTTCATGGGAATGGTGAATTGACCCCTAAAATTAAATTGTACCTAGAAAATTTTGGTGAACTGGTCCTAACTTATACCCTAAAAATTTGCCAATTTCAAATTTCAAAAACCAGAATATTTGTGAATTAAAAGTTATTCACCACTAAAATTTTCCCTAAATTCAGCAACACCAATGCAGAGAGGATTAGAAAACTATAATGTATTCACTATACAATAGGGTTTCAAGTAACTACTTCACCTACTCTCTTCATTTGAGGATCATTTCATGCCCAAAATGGCTTAACAACTACTAATTTTGATCAAAGCACCTAAAATGGCTTACTTATTCTCATTCCAATATTTCATAAACCTTATACACCCTACCCTCAAGGTCAAATCATTCATCAAACTCATCTCATTGCATACAATCTCTCTTAGCACTTACCCTTCTTGACTTGTCCTCCTTTCTTGACATGCTCTTAGCTCTACCAAGAAAGATTTTTGCTTTGCAATCTTATAATAACCTCCTTTTACCTTATTACCCTATTCTCATCCATAAACATTGTTAATTCAAACATCCACTTGGTTCAATAAGGATTAAAACACCATCTTTTACTAAAATTACTCGAACTTGCACTTTTATGCCGTTAAGACAAAGTAGTTTGCTAGCTACAAGGTTAGAAAAAACTATAACTACCTATCAATATGTACAAAATCCTTTAAATACCTTTTATGGCCGACAATGTGTGCTCAAATTTCATAACCTAAATCACCTTCCTCTTCTCTATATCACTCTTTTACCTTCTAGCCTCACAACCTCCTTTCTAGCCCTGGGACAGTCTATAGTCAGGAATATATTATTTCTCATGAGGATCCACAACAAAAAATAAGCCTTTTCAGACACCCATTTCATTTTTCTTTATGCCTATGAAGTTTCACTATCAAACTCCAAACATATCTCACACTTCCTTTGTAAATGGATTCTTATAGATAGCCCTCGGATTGTGTTTGACTGTCCTTCTTACAACTGTCATGCATAACTCCAAAAACCACCAATAAAAATTCAAAATTCCTTCAAGTTCCTCTAAAAATATCCCTTACTTTGATATCTTGAAGGTTTCAAATTAAAAGTGGATGATTTGAGGCTTTAAATTGCAAACCCTGGAAATACCCTAAGGGAGGGTTACTAGAAACCTGGTAAGTCTTATTTTGTTATAAATTCCTCAATTTTTTTATTCAAGCCACACACTTCTAATCATAGTTCTATTTCTACCTCAGATACATGGTGAGCTTACCAGTGGAGTTTGAAAACTTGTGAAAATATATTTACATTCATTTTTCTACTGCCCCAACCTCTTTGTGCATAGTTATCATACATTATTTCAATACATTTCTTCCATAAGCACAAATACAAACCTTATAATGGATGATCACCTTAAATAATGCCGAACTCATCTATCTTTTAATAGTGTAAATAATCAAGAACTCACAAATAACCCCTTACCTTACTTTCACAGTCAGACCCTGCACTCCCAATCATGCTCATTCACAGTATTGGATTTTTTTTCTCTAGATTGTCCAATATGCAATAAAAAGTAAAAATGAACCTATCTACCATCCATGCAAGCATCATTCCAAAACCTTTCCCTATATAGAACACTTTTCAACTCATCAATACACCATTTCCAAGACTTATCATAGTCATGGATTGGTTATTTAGTCTTTAGATTTCTCATACCAACTAAGAAAGAGTATTAGCCTCTTACTAACATGATTACTCAATCAAATCATTTACACTCAGAGTTCCAATGTAATAAATGAATCCATAAGACTACTAATCAAGGAGGACCTCAATCAAACCTTATACTTTTGCAAGAAAGAATTAGATTAAGATTTAAAATGAGAAGTTTTCATTGCCCCATAGTTGTAGTACATGTAAAATTTGATGTTCCTCTCTTCCTCTAACCTCTTCTTCATCCTCCCCCTCGAGGAATCCCTCTAACTGACTCCCTCTCTCTCATATATTCTAATTCCATCTTCATTCCATCTTTTTTAACCCTAACCACTTTTTATGACTCATTATTATTCCCCTTATCATATTTTAGGAATTTTACATTATTTTCACAAATTTCATGACTCACACTCTTACATGAAGACTTATTACACATCCTTGAACCCAACAGGATACTTACAAACTCTTGACAACCCCTAGGACTCTTTAACATGCTTTAATAATTGAGTTACATGTTTTGGAGGGAAAATATCCAATTTGAAAATTGAAATTCTTTAACACCTAATAATATATCTTATGCCTTTCTCATGCTTCCACACACTGCTTTTGAGCCCACATCTATGATGATTTGTCAATTTGAAGGTTCCTTGGAGATGCCTTTGCATCAAAAATCTCCAAGAGAAACATGAATTTTTTTTACCCTATACTCTCTCATACATTAGTTGTACTCTTTCCTTACTACTTTTACATACTTATACACACGTTACTTTGATTTTTCATACACGAGACTTTAGGTACACTCTTTCCTTACTTACTATTTTTACATACTTATACATATGTTACTTTGATTTTTCATATACAAGACTTTGACTACTCTTTTTCTCTTCTTTTGCAAGTCCATCCTTACAAGTAACAAAAAGCATCTCACATCAACAAGCATAATTTGTAGGAGCACACTACTATGTATACGATTCACCCCTAGGGTATACCTCCTTTTCTTAGTTGATACGCTTCACATGACTACTTGACTACTCTACACATTATTAGCTACACTCCTCTTTGGTTTACAAGGTATGCACCTTTTATCTACTTTATGTTATTGAGCATTCACTCAACAACATAAAGTGGGAGAAACTGTAAACATAAAATATATGCACTTGGGTACATTTATAGGCCTCAAAGAATACTAATGTATACATGATTCCTAAGAAATAAAACTAGTGGATGGAAAATCCTTTTGGAACTTTTAGTTTCTTTATCCCTTGCACTTTATTTTCTTTACGCATTTTACATCTCTGTTGAAACTTGACTAATTTATCTTTTATGGCCTTAAACAGTAGTGCCCAGTTAGAACATAAGTGCCCAGACATTCTTGTCTCTTCTATGCACTCATGTCCCTCTCTTTCTTCTTCTTACTCTTTTGAGTTCCTTTCACTTCTTAATCACCTTTTAAAATTTTGGGTCTATCTTTCAGTTGTTAATTACCAAATTCAAAAAAGGGGATCATATATATACTTAGTTACTTCTCTCAAATAAGATTCCATGAACTATAATCATTATTCATCACCACCTAAGCTTGCAAAAAGGCACAAGAGCTTTTAAAAGCATACATATAGCACATTCATATAAGGGACAAGCGTTGCATTGATCTACATACACTACATAGGAGGGGATACCTTTCTATTTTATTACACACATTTTACATACTTGGGACAATCTAGATCTATCCCACTGTCATTGTGAAACTTGTACAAGGGAAACCTAGGGCACATATACATGCACACAGAGAATTTCATGGATTCTGAGATGTAGTGCAATTCTTGGTCATAAGTTCACTCTGCGGGTGACCTTCGGGGTTATTTTGACTCCACATTATTCATATTTTTATTATATTTGATTTTGTTTGTGAAAATGTGCATCTAGTGATATTTTTTGTAGGGAAAGGGTGCGACCAATGATCTAACAAAAAACAAGAGCGAAAAAGAGCGAACAATAATGAATACCTTCTGACCCATAAAAGACCAAATTTTGATCATCTTGATAGACCAAAACACCCAGATCAGTCACTAGTACCTAGGGTGCTCCTTTCCTCCTACGGGTTCTTCTATCTAGCATGGTCTTGGTTTCTCAAACCCTAGCCAAGCCTTTTTAACAATGTTCCCATCCATTTCCAGCAAATACATAGTCTCGATCACTCCCAAGTTACACAAAATTAGCTAAGTCATTATATCTCTTTCATTTGCTTAAGGTTTTACATATTTGAATGTTTATTAGTTGTGTGGTATTATATTTAATTACATGAATCTAATTTGTTACAATGGGTTACTGTGAAATAACACTTAATTCAATTTAAATTAAATCAATAAGATATTGGCTAAGAACTATTTTGAATCAATGAGTTATAATCGTAAATTCCATGGCTTAAATTATGAAATCTACCTTATAAACATATCTTAATGAAACTTTTTTAAGTTATGGATTATGGTAGTGCAAATGTGGTGTAATTGTGATTTTAATAGTGTCACCTTCGCACCAAATTTGTGCCACTAGTTTAGCATATTTTTTGTGTCAAAAATCCCTTCCAAAAATTAAAAAAAATCCCATTCATGAATCAACGTCAAATCAAGCCCATTTTCAAAGTTTTTAACTCTATATGTAGTAGTGTCTCCCTTAATTTATTCTTCATTCCAAGTAAATAAATGAAACCCTCTTGTAAATTGATTAAATAAAATTAACAAAAATGTGGAATAATAATAGTTAATTTAATATAGAACAACATGTAAACACAGTAAATAAATGCATTAAATGACTACAAAAAATGACCCAATCAACTAAGCTAATGTAAATAGAAACCCTAATATGCAAGAAGAGTGAGGAAGTGACTCAGCTCATTAGGAGAGCTCACTGGATTTTGTCACAGAGGTGACTAGAAAAATAGGAAGCGTGAACAACTGTGCAGATTTCCTAAAAAGGAAAAAAATGGACCAATTCTTTAGATTGGGGCACCTAGAGAAGGATTGGGGTGCCTATGGGTGCCTTGGTCTGCATTATGGGCACTCTAGTCTATGCAAGAGGTACAAAAATGAGTTTTACGGGTTTGGTAGGTGGTCTAAAACCCTCCATGTGTGTCATATTAGATTTTTTGCACTATGTCAAGTGTCGCTGATAACCCAAGATGAAAGAAAGACGTGCAAGAGTTCATAAGAAGTATCAAAACCCTAAAAAATAATGCAAATGAATAGCTTAGACTAACCTCAACTTCCATAACATTGGACTTACTAATTGAATGTTGCACTACATTTCAGACCCAAATGTAGTTCTAATGTGTGTGTGAATCATGTGCCATAGGTGCTCTTGTGTCAGTCATACGTTTTGAAGTAATGAACAATAACTAGATGTAAAAATGTAGTAGAATGGTGAATGTAATAGAATAAAATCCCCTCCTATGCTTGTGTGATGTAAATGAACCATCATTTTCCCTTGTGATGGAGCTAAGTGAATGCAAACGATCTCCAAATGCCTTAGATGAATGCAACCCTAGGTGGATGATAGTAATGACTAGTGCTTGTTCCCTCATTATGGTCTCATAATTTTATATTTATAGGGTTATCTTGATCTAATTTCTTAATTAACCCCAAAATGGTCAACCACCAAAAAGATAATAAGCTAAAACGGCTAGAAAGTGCCCAAAAAGTGGTGGGGGAGTTTTAAAAGGATCGGGGCGCCCCTGGTGGGATCGGGGCACCCATAGGTGCCCCAATCAAAGCTAAAATAATGCGAAATGAAAAAATATGACTAGGCATGTGGGTGCAAGAGGTTGGGAAAGATGAAATAAAATAAAGTAAAATGGACAAAATATGGGGGTTAATTAGTACTTTCTTCACTCAAAAACCTTCTAAATAGTAGTATGAGACTGGGACTAAATAGTGTCTAAAGTGCATGATTTTTGTCTACATTTTCCCCCACTTTATGTTGGTGAGTGGAAATATCAGTAACATACAGTAGATCGAGATTCGTACCTAATAATCCATTTAGAGTGATGTAGAAATGTGTTGAAGGACTAGAAAAAATGTGGAATGACAAAAATATTATGGAGCATGGAAACTAAAGATGCAAAAGCACAAAAAAGTGATGAGAGTGAACCAAGGGTAGAAATGCGTGTATATTAGTCAATGTGTGTAATGTACCTACAGGTTAGTATCATGTGTGCTACCGTGAAATGTTGTTGTTTTTATTTTCCCCTATTTGACTACTTGTTTCCCAGATGATCAGACCTACAAGTAGAAAATGATCAAGTAGTCAAATATGTATGTATGTGTAAAAAATAAATGTAAAATATGCATGTATATGTATGTAAAACCATGTAAATGTAAAATACACAAATGAAAAATGTAAATGGAACATGTACACCTGATCCATGTTGAGGAAGAGAGTGTAGAAGGATATGCTATACTGTCAGGGTTTTTTTGGTGATCTGATGTCATAGGCCAAAGAAATATAGGGAGGAATTCCACTGTATCCTCCAACGTTTAACTGCTTCCTTAAACATGTGTGAAGAGATATCTATACGTCCTAGTTTTTTGGGAGATTTGATGCCACTAGCCAAAGAAGTATAGGGAGGAATTCTTATGTATCCTCTAACCTTTAACTACTTCCCAGAATGCTAATAACAACCATGTTTTGTAAAATCTGTTATGTATGGGGTTTGTAGACTGGTCTAAACCCACTCACTGTATGTAACCCACAATGCCAAGGGCAGAAAGTGCACTGAACTGAACAGGTGTAGAAGCACTGTGTAGAATGTAAAAACCCCAAATGATGCCCCCCTTCTTTTGGGGTGCATGCGAAATCACTAATAGAAGAATTCAGATCCAAAAGAGGACCAGCCGTATGAACTTTGTAACTCTTCCCTATAAGGGGAAGGGAATGCGCTTGGTAGAAACCAAGGCACGCACAAATAAGAGGTTAGCCATAGACAAGTGTTAGTACGAAAAAGCATGGATGTAGAAGACAATATGTAAGCTATGCAAACAATGTATAAGCTACCAAGTAAAGTACTACAAACATGCAAGAAGACAAATTAAGCCACACAAAATGGGATGTCAACATGGGACATCACTCACTATGTCACAAGAAACACAAGGCCATCATGGCCGCAAACATTAAACAAGTTTGCACACTAACATAGGGCAAGGCCCGCATACAAGAACAAATAATAGCAGACAATGTAACAAACAAGTATGGAATAAAATATCCCTACATAAAAAATGTTGCACATGAAGCACCTGTTAGATGTTAGAAAGATAAACATTATGTCAAAAGCATGTATCACCAAGTAATATAAAGTGGTAAGTATGAAATGAAACAATAGCACCTATGAGAGACAAAGGTGAATGCCCCCAATGACCGGTCTAGGAAGGGTAGAAGGTGACCATTCGTGTTGCATGTAAGGGACTTGTATCTCCGATCACAACTAGAAAAAGGCATGAACACACATGTGTGGATGATATAGATAAATGACATATAAGTAATCTAACTAGCATGTGTATTAAAGTGACCATAAACAAGAAAAAGTAAGCACGAGTAAAAGAAACTATAATATGCAGTATGTTGTGGATGGATGGAATGGAATGCAAAATGGAGTGATAGGGGCCATGTTCCCCCTGATTGAATGGAAGTGTATGTAGTGATGTTCATTTAGTTTTTCCCCTCAGTAGTCAAGAATGAACCGTAAATGAGAGTGCATCATCAGGAAATTTTTGAAGTGTGTATTGTGACTAACACGTTGTGATGAATGTGTATGTCTGTATGGATGACATGTGACCTAGAAAATTGTGTATGCGTGAACCCTATAGCCAAAGTGTATATCATGACAAGATCATTGAAAGAGTGATGATGTAGCCTAAAGCATATATCACTACAAGATAGGTAAATGGATTGTTGATGTAGCCTAAAGCGTATTACCACTACAAGGTGATAGAATAGGTGACCATTTAACCGATAGTGTATGTCACTAACCTAGTAATGTCGTATGATAAGGTCCATTTGATTGATAATCCCTTGACAGTCGAGTATAGATCGAGGAACTAAAGTGCGTCATAAGGTAGTGAGTGCAACACATAGAAGATGTGGTATATTTGATTATAATAGATGACCATATAATGTGGAGAATGTGTAGTGTACGACATATAAGATACAATGTAAGATGTGTATGTAGACTAAAAAGTGTAAGGTGTGCACTATGCAGTATGTAAGATGAGGAGTATGTGATGCTAGATGTGAAGACTACTATCATATATGATGTGTAGATGCGCAAATGTTGAGTTGTGAATGGTATAGACTAAATGTAGAATGTAATATGTAAGATGTAAGAAATATGACGCGAGATGTATGAAGAGTCGTAATGTGTCTATTATTCAATGTGTGGGGTTCATGTGTAGTAATCCATCAATAGTCAAGTGTGAACCGAAGCACAAGAGTGTGTCATCGGGTAATGATGACGTTAAAGTATGAATGAGTATGTGTATGTTAGGAGATTGATGTATGAGAATATAAATATGATAGATGTTAATATGAGAAAGTGGGGGAGGGTATGTATGAGATTTTATGTCCCCCAAGTGTACATGAATGTGTAGACTAACCAATGACCATGAAGGAAAAATGTTCTCCATCTAACACATGTGATGGTAATAACATATGACTATGCTCTAATAATGAAGGTATAGTAGAAAGATGCTATGCTGGTGAATGAATTCTATGCACATGTGACGGATGAATGTATGATGAAGTTCATGGCATCACAAAATGTTTCAGTGATGGAGATATACATGATGTTGAATGTGAAGATGATGAAGACCCGTGCAAAATAAATCGAGGTGGTGATCTATGTCGAGATGAAGTAATTTTCCTAGGAATGGGCCTATACCTATGTGTAGGACAAGTGGAACGATGTGGTCATGTATACGATGCTTGAGTAGGTGAGCTAGGAGTAGACTGTGCTTTGAGAAACATAGAATTTAATGTGCTAGAAGAAGTAGATGATGTGCTAGTTACTGCGCAAGGATATGGCAACCATGGATTATATAGAGGGATGTCGTCAATAGAAATTACTTCTTTACATTGTAAACAAATTTGAGTTGCAAATGATTCATAGAAATAATAGAGTGAGAGCGAAGAATCCAATTGATACCGAGAAGCATGTCACATCCTATAATTTTTTTTCCAATGAGGAAATGCACAAGCAGATTAAGAGGACCAATCATAACATGTAGTTTGACAACGTCAAAGGGTTTTTTGAAAGGATACTCAATTTATGATTGAGGATAACTGATAGCCTTAAGAAGTGAAATAGAACATGCACTAATGGGCCATGATGAGTCAACCTTAGTGTTGTTAATGGACGTAAAGCCAATATATGCATTGATATGTAAATGATTAGATGTGAAATTTGCATGATAATCTAGTTGGAGAAAGAAATGATTGGTGGTGAAGCATCATTTTTTGCAACTAAGAAATCAAGAAATCCTTATCCAGGAGGAGGTTTGCATGATATGTATGATTGGCATAAGATTTGGATGTCTTCTTGTCATGTTTTTGAGTTCATTTTTAAAAATATTGAGTTTACCCTTATCGTTGGTCAGTGCAGGGTGAGTAGAATCTGGAAAATAAAGTTTGTTGTCATCAATTAGATCTTGGATGATTGTACAGAGTTTGAAACATTTATTTTTATAATTTACCATACATTGTTGATAATCATAGTAGAAGTTCTCATTATAGTTCCTACCTTTTGGTCTAAATGGGTCTAACTCGAGTGGTGGAGGGAGGGTAATAAGATTGCTCTCAAGAATTTTCTTCAATATAAGATGTGGAGCCATAGGAAATTTGTCAAAATTTGTGCTGAGGTTACTGTGACTGATCCTCCTTAATAGGAGTGACTACATTGACAATGATTTTAGTGTCAGTTGGTTTAGTTGTAGAGGTTTTGAATGGCGTCTTATTTTGAAGACGAGTGGAGGGTGAAGCTTGTTCCTAATACTTAAGCTTGCCTATGGATAGGAGTTTGGTCTCATGAATCTTAAGAGTATGAAAAAGTTGATCGAATGAAGAAGCAGTTTCAAAGAGAACACTCTCTCAGAGAGGTTGTAAAATACTATTAATGAACAATTCCTGAATCTCAGAGTCTGCAAGCACATTTGTCATCTTAACTAAATTGTTCTTATACCTTAAAACATAGTTAGCAAAGTGTTCATTAGATCCTTGTTTAAGTTGTGCTAGCTGAGTATAAGAGATCTTAGAGCTGATATTGATAGAGAAATTCATAAGAAAGGCATCGGCTAAATGCATGAAGGAAGTTATCGAGCGCACATGTAGGTCGTAAAACCAAATCATCACATAGTCATGGATACTACAAGGAAACATTTTAGCTAAGAGAATATGATTGTCAAAAAAATCTAGGAAAGCTACATTCATTTTAAGACACCTCTATAAAATTGTAGGTGGAAAATACCTGGCAAATATCCCCGGAACCAGTTTCAGCGAAAGGCGAATTTGACAGTATTCCAAAACAAAAATTTCACCTGGTTTTTTTCATGGCTCCATCATTGACGTGTGACAACAAGACGTCAATAATCACTCCTGACGCGCGTCAATGGAACGTCAATGGTCTTGACTGACGCACGTCACTGGCTCCAATTGACGCGCGTCACTGGCTCCACTGCGCGTGTCACTGGCTCCAATTGACGCGCGTCACTGGATCCAATTGACGCGCGTCACTGGATCCAATTGACACGCGTCACTGGATCATATTGACGCGCGTCACTGGATCCTATTGACGCGCGTCACTGGATCCTATTGACGCACGTCACTGGATCCTATTGACGTGCGTCACTGGATCCTATTGACGCGCGTCACTAGCTCCTATTGACGCGCGTCTCTGGCTCCTATTGACGCGCGTCAGCTAAGACAATTGACGCGCATCAATTGAAGCCATTGACGCCCGATTTAGCCTATAAATACCCTTCAACCGGTCATTTTCTCGTTTTCACCTTCCCGCTCTTGAATTTTTGTAGGTCTCAATCGTTGTCAAAGATGCAAGTACAACTATAATGTCGACTTCACATGCTTCCCAACTGCAAGTTCAGCAAAAAAATCAAGAGAATCCAATTCAATCGATTTCCAAGATCAACTACAGGAATCCCTTATGCCCTCACATCCATACTGTTTTAAAGATGTCTTCAGAATATAAAGATTTGATGGATGCGTGTGAATTTACAGGGCTCGTTAATATGCCCCATTTCGAAACAGATCCGGATATTTTGAATTACCTTCTGTCATCCTACAATTCAGAGGACGGCATTTTTTATGTGACTCTGAACGATGGCCGAATGTTCCAATTCAGTATCGAAGCAAATGACATCCATCGGTTTACGGGCCTTCCGTTCAAAAATTTACCAATTGTTACAACCAAGGCAACACTCCTGGAAGAAGACAAGAAATTTCTCGAATCAACGTTCGGTTTCCATGTTGATTGTAAGTATAATTCGTTTTAATTCATATTTTTTATTCTGATACAATTTGCTGTTATAAATTTATAGTAATTTTCACTGTTTCGCATTTGCAGCCCATGTCAATAAATCCAGGCGTGGTGTGGATACACAATCAATTGCACACCACTTTCTTGCTGCACTTATTTCATTTTTTCAATCCAGAATTGTTTTGCAGGGTCGCCAAACTGATATACCAAATTGGGCCATTGCATACATTGTTGCCACTATCTCAAAACAAAAATTCGATTGGTGCACATATCTATCCAAAAAAATAAGAACTGACATAACAAATTCAAAACTTTCAGAAAAACCTTTCATTTATTCAACAAACTATCTCCTCGGCCTTTATTATGAGGCACTTTTAAATTTAAAAGATAAAAAAATTCCTACTTGCACTGATGAGGAGTTGATGAAGTTGTCAATTCCGTTTGAAGAACAACAGGTATAAACTATTTAGTTTGTAATTGTATTTCAATTTTCGACATTACAGTGCACAGTTATTAAAACTTAAATTTTAATGTTTTGCAGAGAAGATTTATTGAAGCCCTTCCCCGAAAAAAGGCGTTATCGAGAGGAAGAGGCCAACAACACGCTGAGGCTTCGGGGGACTCCCAATCTGAAATGGAAGCTCACTCCTCTCCAAACCCTCAACAGTTTGAACTCGTTAAACGCCAGAGAAGTAATACCTTCTCATATATTATTTACAAATTCCAAAGTTGCATATTTATTTTTCAATTTAAATTTTAACCAAATGAATTGACAACATTTAATATTGATGAATTGCAGGGACTTTGGAACATACACCTGTTTCACAAACTCAACCTTCTTCCCCAACTCACTCCATACAGTCGCATGCATTCATATCTTCTGAACAGACACTGAGTACAACTCCTACAAGGCCACCCGTAGCACCGAGAAAAACAACCCCTCGACAACAAGGTACAACTCTTCGATAGTACGTTTAATTTCGAAATTTTTGACTTTATGAATTGTTTTCCTATTTTTCATTTTTTTCTTGTACTTTTCAGCACATGTCAGTCCTGATCAAACCGCGGCACCGACACCCACTCAACCAATAATTTTTAAAATGCCAACCAGAGGAACAGTGAAAAAGAACATTGGTAAACGCATGCCTTTTGCTCCGGCCCCTAGTGGGACACTAAACATTGCCTCCTCCTTTCGAATTCCAACTCTCTCACTTGGTGGCTTGCCCAGTGCAACGGGCATATCTGTTTTGAACAATATAAATTTAGATGAAGATTATTTGGGCATTGATAGCAATGACCCAACTGGTTTTTTCGATACCCGCGAGATGATTCAAGGCCAGCAGGTATACTTCAAATTTCAATTTAAATATGCTTTACAATTTTGAATTACATTTCGATTTAAATTTATTTATCTAAATCTTGATTAATTTTTTCACAAACAGGATCAGCCCACCCAAAGGCAGAAACAAGTAGCAGTTGATCTTGCTGAAAGCCCCCATACTTCTCCAGCAAGATCGTCTTCATCAGATTCAGATAGTGAACAGTTGCCACCTTTTCCTTTGGAGAACTTAATTGGTTATGATTGTCAATCCCATGTCAGTGAGTTTATTCTTCCTCATATCAATCAGCTTATAGAATGGGAGAGAAGGGCTAAAGTTCTTATCAATGAGATTATTAGTCGTTATGAAAATTATTGGCAACAGGATAGTTTATACGCTGCAGTCCAGAATCAACCTGCGAAGATGGATTCCTTACTTACCCAAGTAAGAAGTGGGACTGTCACGTATAACAACAACTATAAAGATGACATTTTAGATAAGGCATTAAACAAATTGGAAAATATTAGTGCCGAGGCCCAGGCATATTTTAACAAATGGTCCAAGGACAAGGATTTGGTAGCAATCGCAAATGCCGAAAGAGATAGAGCGGTTGTAAGTACTATTACATTCAAACAATCATTCTTGTTAATTTGAAATTTTCATTTTTTAGTAATATTTTGAATTGACATTACTCTTTTTGTGCAGTTGAAATATGAAAATTTGAAGAGTCAGGCGAAGGTTTTGCAAGTTCACTTGGAAACAACAAAGAACAGCTTATCCGCAGCAAAAAATTTGAAGCAAAATATTGTTTTGGTTAACAAACAAAACAATACACTAAAGCGGATAATTAAAGAGCATGGTTTCGACCCTGACATATTATTCAAAGCTAAAGCAGCAGCTGATCCAAATTTGCTGTCGCATGGAGATGCGACAAATCAAGAAGAAAGAATTTTAAAAAATCTGGATAGTGCTGCGGAAGATCTTATAAGTTCAGGGGTTATTTCTGGTGTTGGGGAAAGAGGTACAGCCACAGTGGAAGAAGCCGTTGGGGAAGAGAGCAGAGGAGTAGAATTGGATAAAGAAAAAGAGGGTTTTGAAAACTAGAAACTTTTATTATTGAGGAAACTTTAAATATTGAATTTGAAAACTTCTACTATTGAGTATGTACTATGGTATTTGAATTTAATTATATGGATTTATATACAGTCTTTAATTTTAATTGCATTAGATGGTGATTATCATGAATTATATGTATGTTTCTTGTTTACTTGCATTGTCATGAATTGTATGTGGACGTAGATGATGAATGATGATAATTGATAATTAATGATAGATGATGCTGAAAGACGATGAATGACGATAATGATATGATATATATGGACGATGATCAATTTAATGTGGACGTAGATTTATCATCAAGCACAGTAATTCTTCTTCTCTAGACTTTTGTACTTGTTTTAAGATAATTATTCTCTATACTTGTAACGATATGAGCATAATGTCATTAGAATGGATATAGATGATAAATAAATGGAATGTGTTATAATGGATATAGATGACATTAATGATTAGAATGGATATAGATGACATTAGAACGAATAGAATTGTAATGATATGATTATGAATTATTTTAAAAAAACTGAATTGTTTTAATAAATTTAAATTAGATAAATAATTGTGTTAATAATAATTGTAGTGTCAGGAGTCAGGATATGATAATGATATGGTGATGATATGATATATATGGATGATGAGGAATTTTATGTGGACTTATATTTAAAATTGTATAATGTATTGTTTATCCCACAGTTAAAAAAATATATCAAAGGATTTTGCACATATAAAAAATAAATTAAATATAATTCTAAGAAATCAAGAAAGAATCATCACTGGTAAGAAATTAAACATAATTGCAAATATGATAGGGTTTAGCTTACCTCTTGCGTATTAGATTGCTGTGAAATCATCAAGGGTAACGTGCTAGATCTTTGTTTTACCTGACATTGTAGATAGAGGGGTGAGTTGCCTGACATTGTCAGTCCTGAGAAGTGCCAGCAACATCTTTAAATATATAGACCAACAATATCTTTAAATAAATGTAAATATATAGAATTAGACCTGTAACATCTTTAATGATAACAAGAGCTGAAAAAATGTAAAGTAACAAACAATAAGATTATGTTGAAGAAGATACCTATTTAAAATTGAAATCATCACCGGTAATGTGCTAGATCTTTGTCTTAAAAAAATTCAACACAAAAAATGGATTAGTAGATAGATGGGTGAGTTGCCTGACATTGTCAGTCCCGAGAAGTAACAGCTTCCTCGGACGGATGTCAACCCACGTTTTCAAAAAATAAAAAGATTGTATTTAACTAAATGTAAATACATAGACCTGTAACATCTTTAATGATAACCAGAGCTGAAAAAAATGAATAGTAACAAACAATAAGATTAAGGGGAAAAAGATACCTCCTTAAAGTTGAAATCATCACTGCCACTGGTAATGAGCTAGATCTGTGTTTTAAAAAAACCCAACACGAGAAATGGATTAGTAGATAGATGGGTGAATTGCCTGACATTTTTAGTATATAGACCTGTAACATCTTTAATGATAAAGATAAAAGATAGATAAAGAAGATACCTATTTAAAGTTGAAACAATCCATTATCAATAGCTTCATCAAACTCGATGTTGTCTTCTGTAGAATGTGACGAAGAGCCAATTACATTGTCAAGGTTGGGAATATTTGTACTTGTTGCTGTATTATTCACACCTCTTCTTTCGCAAAGGGAATTCCAGTGCGCAATTGCTCTGTCGAAAGGAAAGGTTTCGATGGAGTATCGAGAAACATAACACCTCATGTAACTTTCCAGATTTTTATCCAACCTGTTTCTCAGTTTTGATTTTATAAATGACAATGCACTGAAAACCCTTTCATCCTCCACAGACCCCAAAATCATTGTTTGGCATAACTCATATAATCTGAAATATTCACTGATATCTTCTTGTAAGATAGAACTTTGATAGATTCCTCGCCACAGCCTTGTAATAGCACCACTTTCAGAAGGTTGATCTAAATTCTTATATTGGTTCCTCATTGTTGTTGCAAAATTTGTTGACTGAAACTTTAATAAATCGGCATTCAGTATACCTTTGATTTCCATACCCTTGAGCTCTGACGTCTTTGTAAATTGTTCCATTATTGTACCCATTGATTTATGGAAATGCTTTCTGACAAAGTCTGCACGGCCACCTTCAGTATTCCAAAAATTAGGATTCATCACACCCATGGCTTCCAGAATTTTATCTTTACAGAAACGTTCCCTAATTTCTGATGACAAGGTTTCTGAAATTTGTTTAAGCTTTATTCTTGTTTCAACTATAACAGACTCAAACAAATTACGTGTCACGGGAACATCTTCTCGTTCCGATCCTGTAATATCTTGACGTTTTTGCAAAATGTGCATTGGTATTTCCCTCCCATTAACAGTGATGCAGAGGTGATCGTGGATATTAAATCTCAAAAAGGTGTTAGGATTTTTAAGATCTAATAAATCTTTCCAATTTTCAAAAACAGGTGCATCAAAACTATCCTGGGAACAGTACAATATATCAAGACTTTGACATACCATTTTTCTCATCCGTATAAAATCCACAATATAGATTAATCTGCCCTGTGCATGCTTCATCAGTGTATTGATCTCCTTTAACATTGGAAGAATACCAACCAATGTAAGCAATGTCTCCAAATCAGTTAAACGGAACAACAAGTCCCTTGCCCTATCAACTTCATGACGGTATTTGTGCATGAAACCAACCAATGAAGGATACTCCTCACGAACTCTGCATGCAGGTTCATACAAAGAGATCCATCTAGTCTCCACATCCTTCAGAAGTTTTTTGCCATCTGTAATTCCAATTGCAAATTTTTGGAACTCGAGAAAACGCTTTGGGCTGCTTGACATATAGGCATGAAGTTCTCTTATAAGGTCTTCTAATTTAGCAACATTTTCGTGGTTGCTTACCATTTTATACGCTAAATTCATTCTGTGAGCCATACAGTGAATTGGTAGCATATATGGGGCCACTGTTGTTTGTAATCTAACACAGAGCCCTGTTCGGTGACCCTGCATGACAGATGCACCATCTGCTCCAACGCATACCAACTTTGTAGCAATTTCATAATCAGTCATTCCAGCAACATCTTTCAAATGAGAAACAACTATTTTATATAGGTTTTCGGCATTGCAGTTTTCAACCATTTTCATAACACCCAACAGATGAGGTGTCCTTATATGATTTTCTAAAGTATAGATGTGGATACATACCCATGCGGTGTTGTCGACTGTTGTCACTTCATCAATTGAAAGAGAGATAAAGTTTTCTTTTTTTACATTCTCTTTCAAATCTTCCTTCTCTATCATCGAGAGGCATTTTTCCATTTCCCATCCACTACTTTCAGACCAATGAGACTGAGGTACATTCAGCATTCCGTTAAATTGATACAAAACTTTGAAATCGAGGAAATCTGAAATCGCTCTTCCTTTTTTTAGTATTTGAAAAAGAGTAGAGAATTGTATGAATTTTGCATGTAGATTTGTTTCTTTCATCTTACCAATATGCGATGTGATCGTTCCTCCCTTTTCCAACAGATGTCTGTGTTTTTTCTGCTCTGCCTCATATTCCGCTGCGTATCTAACATGCATGCATTCTTTTTCAGTTTTCCACCTATGTGTTTTGATTTTCTGGCCATCCGCCCCCGTTACAGTTAAATATTGTTTTCCACAATGTTTTTCTATAGTGTCCAGCTTCAGTTGCATTTTTTGTTGCTTTCCCAATTTCCACGTACATATTGTACATGTACATTCAGATGGGATTTCTTCAGAATTAGATGATTGTACAGGTTCAATAAACAAAAATTTAGCTGCCCAATCAAACTTGTATGTCCTGCCAATGGTCCACATATTCTTGTTCGTTTTCAATGCTTTACTTTTTTGAGTAGAATTTTGAGCAATATCACAATCACCTGGTTTCCTCTTTCTTGGACCGGAGTTTGATTTTGATTTCTGTCTTCCATTTTGCTGAGTGTTTGTATCTGTGATATCTAGCTGCACTTCTGGTTGCACCCCAACAGGAACAATATCTTCAAGATCTGGCATATTATCGTAGGTTTCATTTGTTTGACTTTGATACTGTGCAGAATGCATGTCCACCTCAATAATACCTTCCACACAGTCAGTATTCTGATTCTTTGTGGTGGCATCTATATGATTGGTATTTACAATATCTGTATCCGCAGAGTTTCCAAAATACTTGAAGAGTGATTTCTGAGATTTCTTACTTACTTTTAGGTTATTCGTATTCTTTGAGCTGGCACCTTCCATTATTCTGAAAAGAGTCCTGCGTTAGCAAAAGAACCAAGTAGCGACTCTGTCCAGTGTCTGAGGTCTTGTCGCATGCGTCCCCTGTCTGAGGTCTTTGTCACATGTCAACTCTACACTTGTCGTGCGTCAACAACCCATTTCCTTTCACGCGTCCACTATCTGAATATACTGTCGCGCGTCAACACTGCCCTTGTTGCGCGTCAACTTCTTTGCCCAAGTCACGCATCAACACTTCCTCTATCGCGCGTCAGTACAGCGTTGTCAGTACAACAATGCCCTTGTCGCACGTCAACACTGCATTTTTCACGCGTCAACAATCACAGGCTAACAGTAATCTGAATCTCTGGTGCTTAAGGGTATGTGAGTTCAAATTTCACAGTATTGGTAATTTGTTAAGCTACTTGAGGTATACTACCCGGCGAATCAGCTAGGTTTTTATAGGAGATGTTTTCAAATGAAGGCGAAGCCGACCCCCCAAAAAAAATATACTATATATTTTAGGCGAACAGGACACCGACCCACTCCGAATAATTCACCTTGAAATTTTCACCATATTACGAATAGTCGCCGCTAAAATTATCCCTGATGAGACATTTTCGCTTAAGACCTGTTTCATTCTCTACCAAGGCTTTCCATTTAACAAAAGTGTCAAATACATCAGATTTGTTTCTAATACAATAAACCCAAACTTTCCTTGTTGCATCATCAATAAAAGTAACATAATAACTTGAACCCCCAAGAGATGATACCTGAGCTGGCCCCCACACATCAGAATGCACCAACTCTAACTTACTCTCTTTCTTTGTAGTTCCAACCTTGAGAAACCTTCCTCGCTTCTATTTCCCATATATACAGTCCTCACAGAACTCCAAACTTGTTTCTGTATATCCAGGAAAATTCTTCTTTATGATGTCCATGCCCTTATGGCTAATATGACTAAACCTATAGTGTCATAATGTTGTATCTGCATCTAAAGCCACAAGATTACAATCATTAGTACTATCAGTGGTTAAATACAAGGTTCCAACCTTATTACTTCTTGCCACCACAAGAATAGCCTAGAAGCGTGATTGATCGAGTCGGGTTCACCAAAATGATTAACTAAAATTAACTAAAATGTGGAATAATAATAGTTAATCTAATCTAGAACAGTATGTAAATACAGTAAATAAATGTAGTAAATGACTATGGAAAATGACCCAAGCAACTAATCTAATGTAAATAGAAACCCTAATATGCAAAAATAGTGAGGAAGTAACTTAGCTAATTAGAGGATCTCGATGGACTATGTCACAGAGGTGACTAAAAAAACACGAAGTATGAACGACTTTGCAGAGGTCCTAAAAAGGACATATCTAGACCAATTCTCTAGAATGGGGCACCTAAAGAAGGACTTGGGCACCTATGGGCACCTTGGTTTGTAGTATGGGTTCTCTGGTCTATGTAGGAGGTCCAAAACTGATTTTTTACATATTTAATAGGTGGTCTAAAACCCACGGTGTCAGGTGTCGCTGATAACCCAAGATGAAAGAAAGACCTGCAAGTGAGCATAAGAAGTATCAAAACCCTAAAAAAAGAATGCAAAGGAATAGGTTGGACTAACCTCAATTTTCATAATAGTGGACTTACCAATTGATCATTGCACTACATTCCAGACTCGGATGTAGTTTTAGTGTGTGTGTGTGTGTGTGAATCATTTTCCCTAGGTGCTCTTGTGTTAGTCGCACTTTGTGAAGTAGAGAGAAATAACTAGATGTAAAAATGTAGTAGAATGGAGGATGGAATAGAATATAATCCTCTCCTATGTTTGTGTATGCAGATGAACTAGCCTTGTCCCTTTTGATGGAGCTAAGTGAATGTAAATGATCTCTAAATTCCTTAGATGCATGCAACCTTAGGTGGATGATAGCAGTGACTAGTGCTTGGTCCCTCATTATGGTCTCATAACTTTCTATTTATAGGGTACTCTTGATATAATTTCATAATTAACCCCTAGATCGCTAACCACTAAAAAGATAAGAAGCTAAAATGGCTAGAAAGTTCCCAAAAGTGGCATCTGTTATACTTGAGGGTTTTTTCACCTTCTCAAACAAAGGAGTATAAAGATCCTTCTGATAAAGGTAATCTTCCATCTGCATCTTCCAAAGACTGAAATTTTTCCCGTTGAATTTATCAACCCTAGATCTTCCTTCATCTGCCATAGCTCCCACTCAAGCTAAAAAATTTCCCTATGATTCAACACTTCAACAAACCAAACCAAGCTATGATACCAATTTTAGGAAATAAGAGATAAAATATGAGGAATAATACCTCACAAAATCACAACAGTAGAAACTAATATGCAGAAATTATTACAGATCTGAAATAAAATTACATAATAAAATAACACAGCACAAGGAGACAATATTTAACGTGGTTCACCCAACTTTGGGCTATCGTCCACCAAGATATCATGTGTGTCTCATTATTGATTATTACATATGTGTACCACTCATGTCAATTTACAATGACCCAGATCTGTTTGGAGCTATGCTCAACAAACTCTACAGAATGTCACACCCAAATTCAAAACACATCTGCATATACATGTATAGCTTGTGCATCTATCATATGCATAATGACCATATAAATAGACAACTGCTTAAGCAGTTTGATACAAAACCGTGGGTATCATTTGATCCAAGGCCTCGCATTAAACCGTGGGTATCACTTGATACAATGGGTATATACCATAGGCTGAATTCATACTAACCATGGGCCCAAAATTAAGCCCATTAACGCATTACTCCATCCTACCAGTGGGTGCTAATAAACCACCCATAATGATAGGAGTGTGATCGTACTTGGTCATGTGGCGTAGACCCCCGAACCCCCCCTGACCCGCTCACTGGCACAGCAGGACCACCGTAAAAACCCTACCTTTTCTTTGTGTCTTCACATAGAAGGTGTACCACATTCTAACATGCATAATAGGCTCCACAAATCCCATAACAAGGAGCATGTTGAGGTGGTGGGTTTTATGTAGTATGAGGGTTTATATATGGATTCACAAGTGTAAGGGGTTTGATCATTGGACACCTCCATTGGACCTGATGGAATCCTTCCACCTGCACATTTTGGTTTCCTACTGGAGAGATAACCCTCACTCTAGAGGATGTTCATCGTATTATGAGATTACCTATTTGTGGAGATGGTGTTGGTATATACAATTACCAGAAGTGGACGCCAGGTTCCCACGGGTGATAGTAGGAGGTTATATGATGACCCCAGGTAGAGGATGTGAATTATGATTCGAGGGCATTTACACCATATCAGGCACTTATTATTCCATCAAAGGATGGTTGCACTAGGATGACCATGATGATAATGTCTCATCTCATGTTTTGCATTTACTAGATTCATGAGGTGGTAGATTTCCTTGGATGATGACGTAGGGTACATTGTTGAGTCATGATTGTAAGTTAATACATAGGATGATCTTCTTGAGTGGGGGCGTACTTTGACTTCTCCACTCATAGAAATTCAGGGAGTCTGTGGGTTTGGAAGGCCCGCAAGCAGTATTATGAATTGATGTTGGCTTTCTATACATAGGCTTGGGCATATAAGAATATTGTATATTGCTCTTTACCATTGGGATCTTGCACATGGGGTATTAGTGAGAGGCTAGTCCTTCAATTGCTATGAGATTGGGACAAGATTTCTATGGGATGGGCGAAGAAAAATTGAAGAGGCCTAGTTTTTATCAAGTATGTCCCTATTAACAAGACTACAGGAAGGTGATTCTTATTTGGAGGTCTTACTTAGGTTTTCATGATTGTCTTGGCTATGAGCATGAGTTGGTGGGCCTTGCAAACCTATAACTATCTAAGGGATATGGGTCCAAGCCTCATAGAGCAGGATATTACTAGAGCTATCCTGAGCACCTTTATATCGGGTACAGGAGGAAGTTTGGGTTGACTTCAGGATGTACTCGAGGATCCCGTGTACTGATAGATGGTAGGATGTGAGACACTAGAGACCCCAAGGGCATATGCTATGGTGAGACCTTACATGGTTATTTTTTCATGACTAGGGGGGCATGGGACCTTCACATTTCATCTATGGTGATATTCAATGTAGACACTCTAATGAATGCAGGTTCCTCACTTTTCTCAGAGCCATAATTACTCTATGGTGGAATCTGTGCATTGATAGATTTTCATAGGTGTACCCGAGTATTACCATCTATGGGTGATGACGAGTAACATGCTTTTCAAAATGGAGGGTAGGAGCACATGCACAGGTCATTCCTGATCCTAGGGCCTCTAATGATAAGGATGATTGTTGGAGGAGGATTTGAGCCTTAATGATATATCTTAGCAGTGGATGGATTACAGAGGTGACTTGTCGAGCTAGGCCATGGCTGGAGGGATCTTGAGGGATGCAGCTTTCAGAGATGAGAGGGATAACCTCATGGGAGTGAGATCAGCCTTGCTCATGCCCATTGCGGAGAGATATAGTATCAAGACATAGGGGTTAGTAGGTAGAGGTTGATGGGCATTCAGAGCATTTGAGTCTTGTTGCATGGTTTGGAGGTTTCCCCCTCGATAGTGGCGAAGATATCTCTAGCAGAAATATGCACTGATTGAAGGATCATTGGGGATCTAAGATATACTGTCTATTTCAAGTGTTAGAGTTGGCAACGATGGCACAAGTCAGATGGGTAGAGGGAAACATCATGTAGCATCTGGTATTATTTATATGGCAACCATTATAAGTTCACTACCCAGAACGAGTTGCAATACTTTGTTTATATAGTGCATTGCAGTGTTCACCCAGAGGCTCGTATATAGGTAGGGCATTTGGTCCCGCTATAGCTGGGCCTGAGTGCAAATCTAGCCCGTGGGTCTGGGATATGGAAGCGTGGTGGGATGTTATGATCCTCATGTATGGATTTCACTAATACCTCAAGGTTTTGGTGTAACGGTTTGTTACATTTGGTCATTCAAAGTTCACATGGAGATTTCTCTAAATCGTTACTAGCATTTAACCCTAGTTAATTCATGATTTCCTAGAAGTATAACTCTTCGAAGATTAGAGTGAATATTTTGGATTTTCTTAATCAAAGTTGTGATATATCTCCAATGTACAGGTTAATTTTAAATGATGTAGAGCATTTTGCATTTATTTAATTGGAAGCGATGTATTTTAAAATTTAGGACCTTTTTGATATAAATTGTTCATGACCCTGGCTGAAACTGTGGAATTTTTGTAGATCAATTTTAATTTTTATTGTTGATATAATATTCCTCAAACCTCCTAAATACTCTCTCAGAAGTATCATGCATTTTAGGCCACAATGTGTATTATAGTTCAATTGTGGTGATTAGGGAATATGTTGTGTAATTGTAACCTATGTAGAAATATTATTGAAGTGTACCCCGAATGCCCAAACCCTACATTCATGGATAATAGATCTACCCGAGGCCAATGTGATTCACATAATGAAAGAAAAGCTTTAGGTCATGTAACCCAAATAAGGAAGAGATGGATTCTAGACTCTGATTGGTTTGTGATTATGATGAGGTGGTCATCTAACTTCAAGAAAGCATAAAGTACTATGGTGAGTAAATATGACCTTAATAATGAGCTTCTTCATCTAAAAGGTAGCCTTAAGCAGGGAAAAACTTCAGAATGTATTTTTCAAACAATGCTCTAGCCAAGAGTTTTATGCTTTCTATTTTAAGGAACAAAACTCCCAATTCTGAGTTATATGGGTTCCTCTAGCTAATTGTCACACAGGTCCAAATCACTCTCAAGGAGGATCCTATTCATTTAGGTGGATATCCTCACCAATGGATGGGGTTATTAATCCAAAAGTTGGAAATACATAAATTTTGATGGAAAGTGGGATCTAGATCACTTCATTGGATTACTCAAATGGGGTAAAAATTTATTTGATATCCATCAGATGCTCCAGGTGGACAAAAGGTAACAATTCACATCATTATACCTAAAACCTGATTGTTCATTTGTTTGGTATCGTTATCTTATGTGATCAAAGGCTAGAAGAATGGTATTAAATTTCACTTGGACAAATTTTCACCATTGAAGACACTTCAATTAGAACTATAGTTCTAGTGTTTTTGAAGAATTACTTCAGCTAATTAGCAAAGTTAGGACAAACAAAATATTTAGTTAACAAGAGTATGTCCATCAATTCCAAAATATTTCCTTGCATGTGGAGGATATTATAGAAGGGTATTTGAATGATCTATTTATTAGTGGATCTTAAGGACCACATTGAGCATGAGGTGTGAATGTTTAATCCACTCAAGGTTTATGATTCTATTATCATGGCGCATAGGGAAGAGGAAAAATTTCTTTCCAGTAGAAGGAAATCCTTCTCTAACATAAAATATCGTAGCACCTTGTCTCAATTCATACCCTCCACCAATTCAGCTGATACCTCAACAAATTGAAGAAAAAGGAGAAAAAATGGTTATGTTTTAACTGTGATAACAAATATGGACCAAATCATAAATGTTTTAAGAAAAAATTGTTCTACATTGAAGGGAATGGTGATGAGGAAGAATATGAGGAAACATCAAGTGAGGAAGTGGAAAAATTAAAGGAAGAATTATGAATATCCCCATCCCACTATTTCATGATCATGCTCCACACAACCTTCAGGTATGGAAATAATATTACTTAAGAAGTAATGTGTAATTGTATTTGATTGGGAATCTCCACAAACATCAATCATAAAAAACTTCAAGGTTGTGGGTTATAGTCTTAAAAATGAAGTAATGATCTGCTGATGGTGATCAGTACCAATATTCACATTGAAATTGATTTATAATGTAGCACACATTAAAATTTTATTGGATGCCAAAGTAAGCTAAGGTGTTCATTACAACTTGAACTAGGCACCCATAAATTTCCAAGAATTGTCATGCACTTGTAATTTGTGCACCCAACAAAAGCTAAAGTTCCTGAATTCTCACCATGTAAATTACATGAAGATCTTAAAACAAAGAAAAGAAAACCTTCCGTAGTATGATTTCCTCCTGAAAGTGCATGCTCAGATGTTCAGAGAAAGATGAGTTGTTTTCATGCCAAGAAGATCATGAAAGGAAGATTATTACAGGAAGCCAACCCCCAACATCAGGCCTTATAGATACCCATATGTGTAAAAGAGTGAGATTGAGAAGATGGTGGAGGAAACATTATAAATGGGTATTATTCATCACAGTTAGAGTGTTTATTCTACTACAGTGGTGATGGTTCACTATAAGGATGGAAGATGGCACATGTGTCTAGACTACCAAGAGTTATAAACAAGTATACTATCAAAGATAAGTTTCCTATTCATGTCATTGATGATTTATTAGATGAGTTTCATGGTACAATTTATTTTACAAAACTAGATCCACATTCTGGGTATCACCAAATTAGAGTAAAGAAAGATAGATATTCATAAGACAACCTTCAGAAATCATCAAGGGCATTATGAATTCCTAGTGATGTCTTTTGGTCTTACCAATGCACCCTTGACATTCGATTTCAGATTCAGACCATTTGATGAATTCAAGTATTTTTTGAGACTCATTAGTAGAGGAGGTATGGAGGAAATTTAATTAATGTCTTAGTATTTTTAGATGATAACCTCAAATCTACAAAATGGATTTTCACGGGAGGGAAACATTTTACAAGCGTTATTATGGAGTCACAGCTTTATATCAGCAGACACGTGTAAAATGATGACTACATAGATAACAGGATCTATCTAACTATAAACTTTAATCCTAAAGGACATCTTAGTGGCATCGGAACATCTAACTATATGACTAAGTTCTCTTTTTTGAAGTGTCCAATGGAACTTTTGAAGTGATTTTTGGTACATGAAATGGAATACTTGGGCCATATTGTCTCTCATGAAGGTGTTAAGGTGGACCCTCACAAGATGAAGGCCATTGTGGAACGGGAAGTCCTTAGAACCCTTAAGCAATTATGAGGATTCTTAGGTCTCACAAGGTATTATCGTAGATCTATAAAAAAATATGGTAGTATAGCAACACAACTTACAAAATTATTGAAGAAAGACTCATTTCAGTGGAATGAGGAAACTTCTCAGGCAGAATTTGAAAAATTGAAGGTGGCAATGTGCACCACTCCAATATTGGAAACTCTAGATTTCTCCAAGACCTTCATAGTTGAATGTGATGCTTCAAGAAATGGGATCAGAGTAGTATTTATGCAATAAGGACATCCTATAGCATTTGAGATACGACAACTAAAAGAAAAGAATTTGTTGAATCCCACTTATTAGAAGGAAATGATGGCAATATTACATGTAGTCAAACAATGGAGACCATACTTGATGGGTAGAAAATTTAAGGTAAAAAATGATTATGATGGTTTAAAATAATTTTTGGAGCAACACCTATCTTCAGAAGAACAAAAAAATTGGGTTACTAAGATGATGGGGTATGAATTTGAGATTATTTATAAGAAAGGGAAGGAAAATATGGTCGTTGATGCTCTATCTAGGAGGGATGAATCCAAAAAGCATTGTTATGTGCCATATATATACTAATGGAAGATTTGGTAGATCAAGCAAGAGAAGAATGGTAGAAAGAAGTAACAACACATATTCTCATTCAGAATCTCCAGGAAAATCCAACCATATAAGAACAATTTATATGGAAGGGGGATATATTGTGGTATAAATATATGTTATATTTTTGCAAGAACTCTACACTTAAACAAAATTTTCTTTTAGATCTCCGTTCATCTCCACTAGGTGACCATTTTGGATTCTTGAAAACTTATCATAAAGTTAAACATGATTTCTTTTGGGAGGGGGTAAAAGGATATGTTAAAAAAATTGTTGTAGAATGTTTGGTGTGTCAACAAAAATAAGGGTGAGACCATTAAGACACTAGGTCTCCTCTAACATTTGTCTATTCCTAGCGAGAGATGGGAAGAGGTATCAATGTGTGCATGTATACTTTGCTTAATGCTAAATCAAATGAAGTGGTGAACTACCACCTAAAGTAGTTCTACAATTTAGCTAAAACAAAGCATAAACACCATCAAGATAGAGAACACTAAGAAGCCCTAAAGCTAACATTATAACTATGAAAACTATGAGATCAAGAGACTAAACAAGAGCTATTCCTAACATCATCTATAACTCCTAGACAACCAACATCAAATGCATAACCTAAGTAGCTCCATGGCAATCAAAAATTTCTTTGAAAGATCCTAAAGAATGCAAGAATAGGAAGATCCTTTAGCTCTTAATCACGTTTTGATTATGGTGACCTCTCAAGAAAACAAAAGGCAAGCTCTTAGTCTCTTTGCTATATGCTTTGCATTTACTCTCTTAAGAAGTTTAGGTGTAAGTATGCAAGGTAGGATGGAGGGATCTTTATATAGCCCAAAGGATAAAGGATTCAACACATTCTCATGAATGTGGGATAAAGGTAAAACATGATTAGGAATGGATAAGGTTTCTTTATTAAAGGTAACCTTACTTTAGAAGGGTTTAATTTATGATTTAGAAAGTCATGGGAGTTGGGGGGTGCAATTAATCAAAAGGTGATTAACTAATAGGTAGATGTGAGCTTACTAAGCCAATTAGAGGAATATTAGTATGATTTAGGCTATTAGAAGGGGATTAAATCAATTAAATATTGATTTATGGTTAAATGAAGGGGAAGGCTGATAATTAATTAATTAATTAGTTAGAAGTGGTGATTTATTAATGAGAAGGTCGTTAATTAGGGTCATTTGTTGGATAGGCAACTTAATTAATTAGCTGTAGTGTAATTAATTAATGAGGTTTTGAGGGAAAATGAGTCTAATTGACGATAGTGTCGTCAATTTGCGAGAAAGGGGATAATTAGTGCAATTTAAGTATTTAAATTGCTTTGGCATAATTATAGGTGTCTACATTTTCCCCTCTTTGGGGTGGCATAAGTGACACCACTTCAAAGATAGTAGACAAGCAAAATAAATACAATTTTGAAGGCGATGGAAGAAAAATTAGTAGAGGGAAGGATGCCCCCTCGAGTGTCAATGGGGTGATGGAAGAAGTCGATCGACGATCGAAAAAGATGAGGAGTAGATAGAAGAATGAGAAGGGACAGGATGCCCCGATGAGAGGGAGAATTAGGGGTGAAAGGGAAGTGGTGTAGAAGAAATATGGATGAGGGGAGAGAAGAGCTTAGCCTCTAGCCACTTATTTTTTTGGAACAAATTTGACGTCATCATATTGCCATAGGAACTACATCATCGGTCCTTATGAAAAATATAAGCATACGAAAAAGGTAGAATGACATGAAAAGCCATACTATGAGCAATTATCCATTGCTGAAAGTACCAAATCCATGCAACATACAATAATGCAATGCAATACGAGAAGGAAACAAGCTCATCTAACAGGGAAAATAAGTACAAACACACATATCCAACCCAACAACAGTCAAGACAGTTGTACAAATGTTTTGTTATCAGTGTTGAAGAGATCCACAAGTTCATGATTGATGACAAGGGTTTAAAAATGATGCCCCAAGCAAGGATACATGCAAGGGGAAATGAAAATGGACACGGGGTCCATGAAAAGCATTTGTGCAAACGAAACAGCACCAGGCAACAAAAGTGCCCCAAAGTACAGACGAAGCAAGCAGCTAGCTTTGTGAATGGTTGTGAATCCGGTGATCCGTGAGTCGTATTAATCGGGGAAGATGTGAGACAAACCAATAGGATATGGAGAAAATACCATGCGCAAGACACAAGTTTCAGCCATAATAAGCAAGTTACCATTTTTGTAGGGTTTTTTACTTTTTAGGATTTTTTGGAAAAATTTTGCCCTATTTTTGGATTTATATATATATATATATATATATATATATATATATATATATATATATATATATATATATATATATATTGTTGTTATTTTTTTTGCTTTCCAAACCATGGTGAACAGTAGAAGAAAGTAGAAGAAGAAAGCGAAGGGCCTAGGGGTGACAGAAAGTGCCCTAGGAGGAAGAAAGGAGAAACAAAGGACAAATAATGTCCTTGTTAAGTGGAAAAATTAAGAAAAAAAAATTTGAAAAATAATTATTTACGAGAGTGTGAAGAAGAATAAAAAATCACTAGGGAGCAATAAAATTTCCCTAGGGAGAAGAAAGGGGTATTGAACAACAAAAATGCCCCAATACGGTGAAAAATAAGAGAAAAATAATCATTTAATAAAAATAATTATTCCACAGCGAATAGAGGAGAAAACGACGATCGAAAACGGGTCTCCCAACCTTCCAAACGGTGAAAAACAGGTTAATATAACCCCCCCCCCCCAGGGGGGGCAAAAAACATCACGAGCAAATCATTTTAACTGACCAGTTTAAAAAAAATTACTGTGAGGCTCTGATAGTCAGAAGAACTATGGTGATCACACGGGACTGTTTGAAGCATGCGGATGCCATCCGGGGGTACCAGCGGCATGTGGACGATGGCCCTTTTGTGAGTATCGAAAACTTGCTCTTTAATTGTTTCATTAATGCCCTAAAATAGGTCTTTAGGAGTAGAAAAATGCGTAGGTGCACTTGTGCACAGGCACAGGCATGGGATAGGGCACATAGGTGCCATTTTGGGGGCACAGGCATCCTTTTGAGGGCACAGGTGCCAAGTCAATGCGTGCACATGCATGGACACAAATCACACACACACCCACATGCACACACATAGATGAGCACATGTGTGTGCACACGCACACTCTAGGAATGGGGCGCACACATAAAAAGCGTGGCGTAGGCATGGATAGGCAAGCACACATATGCAAAAGTGTACATGTCCACGCATAAGCACCAATTTGGTGGCACACATGCCAAAGAAGGGGGTACAGACTGCCCAAAGAGGGCATCACGCACTAGAAAACACACGCTGTAAGCACAGGCACCAACGCACATGCACCAGAAACGTGTATGCACCCTAGACATGCCAAAAAAGATAGGAAAGTGTCCAAAACATGACACTTAGAAGAATTTTTAGGATTTTTGAGTTAACCCTAAAAAAAAGATAGATTTTTAGAGGAAATGTTAGAAACTAATGAGTGGTGTGTTATTTTGCAGAGACGACTACCAGTATTACAGACACGGGAGCGTCACTCTCATATTGCCAAGTTAGAGGGTAGTATGCACCGGCGTGACCACCGAGCGATGGCGATACTACTGGAGGTAGTGGGGCTGGGCCCCGTGGCTCATGGATGCCATCGATTGTATTAGATCACGACCTCCTTGACTATGCTAGCTGAGTGATGGCATAGCGAGAGTCAGTGTTTCAGATTGCCCACAGTGGAGATGATAGTGACTATAGATGATATCAAATGTTTTTCTCATGTGTTACAGTGATGTATATGGATGGGATGATATGATGATATTGGTGTAGGGGGGGATATATTTTTGATTATGTGCAACCCCTCTTGCCCCAATTGATGATACGATATGTGATGATTAGCTTAGCATGACATGCATGATGTAAAACTTAGCATTTTTGTTTATATATGATGTATAGATGATGCTAGATGTGATGATAGTGATGGTAATGTGATGTGAATGATAAAAAAAATAGAGCCATGCAAGAAACACAGCCAAATGCTAACAAAGAACACCAGGAATTAATGCAATACACCATGATTCACCATGTCTTATTAACAAGTAACAAACACAACCAAATGCTCAAGAAAGAACATAATGAATTAACACATTGAATGATGATTTCCCAAGGTTCACTAGCATGTCAAGACACACCGCAATATGCACACACCAAGAATGAATCTAATCTAAGTAAGAAAAACATGAACCATGAAAAAGTACACCCAAGCATTACAAATAACTCAAAAGTAAGCATGCAAAACAATATACAAGCAACAACGAAAGCAAGGAAACAAGACAATGCAAGTAAATGTTTTTGCAGTAAGACATGTTTTAATGCACCAATTTTCTACTGTTTAGGTTTTTGTGAAACAATTTTCTATTGTTTTTGTGTGAAACAATGACAATGTGTGTTGTTCTCGAAACAATTTTCTATTATTTTTGTGTTTTCTCGAAACAATGTTCTATTGTTTTTGTGTTGTTCTGAAACAATTTTCTATTGTTTTTTTGTTTTTCTCGAAACAATTTTCTATTATTTTTGTGTTTTTCTCGAAATAATTTTCTATTGTTTTTGTGTTTTTCTCGAAACAATTTTATATTGCTTTTGTGTTTTTTAACGGTTTTCCAAAGCTATGTGTAGGTAACCATAGAAAGCATGGATGCCCCTAGTGTTAGGTGGGGAATATACAAGGGCAGAAGCCAGACGCTTATGAACAAGAAGGTGAAGTCGTTGAGTTGCTCCCAACATAAGATGGGAAATAATGAAAGACCACATCCCTCACAGACGAATAGAAGAAGGCAAAGCACCTGGATCAAGGCTGGACACAGATGGTGTGCACAAGGAAACTCGAAGGTAGAACCAGGTCTAAGGCCAAAGACAACTATCCCTTCTAATACAGAATTCTTGTGAACAACGAATCCTCCCGAGGCGCTAGAAACCGGTTTTCACCCAAGGACTTGTACAAAGTGCCACAATTGTGTGGTTTTCACTAGTGGATGACCTATTTTCTCTTTTTCTTTTTCTAATTTTTTTTTATGTTTTTGTATTTTTTGATTTTTGTGCCATGTTCAAGCATAGAACTTCTTAAGATGCATGGCATTCATGGGCTCCCGGAGCTCATCACCATTGGGGTGAGCCAGTTTGTATGCCCCGGTGCCGTACTTGGCAACTATGACATAGGGTCCTAACCAATGTGGTTCGAACTTCCCTTTCTTTTCTCGCTCCACTCTAGTGTTGAACTGGTTCTCCTTCATAACCAAATCACCAACCTCAAATAGACGAGGGATTATTTTCTTGTTGTAATTTCTGGAGACTCTATGTTGATACACCTTCAGGTGATTAAGGGCGCGAATGTGCCTCTCATCCAATAGCTCCAACTCAGCCAGTCTTGCCACTCGATAATCTTCATCCTTATCCAGATAGTCTCGAAGAGAGATCCTTAGGGACAGAAGTTCAATCTCTAAGGGGATGATAGATTCTATCCTAAACACTAAGGAATATGGTGTCACACCTGTAGGGGTGTGAATGGATGTTTTATAAGCCCAAAGGGCTGGATAGATTTGTAGGTGCCAGTTTTGACCTATTTTGCTGACCATCTTCTCCATTATCCTGACTAAAGTCTTTTTTGTGACCTCATCTTATCCATTACCCTGAGGGTAATATGGTGTGGACCATTTCAATCTGATTTGGAACCATTGAGGTCAAAGACCTTTCATAGTTTTGTTCTTAAATGATTTCCCATTATCTGTAACAACGGCTGTCGGAATACCATATTAGCAAATAATGTGATTCATGATGAATTTAGAAATCTGTGCTCCTATGACATAGGTTAAAGGGATGGCCTCCACCCATTTTGTAAAATATTTTGTGGCTGTGATGATATGTGTATGACCATCAGATGAGGTAGGAGTAAGTTTCCCTATTAAATCAAGTCCCCACTTGGAGAATGGCCATGGGGTAGTGATTGGTTGCAATGAGTACCGATGGAGCATGGATGAAATTTCCATACTTTTGGCAAGGCGCACATTTTCTAACATAATTGCAACAATCAGTTTCCATGGTAGAGCCAATAGTAACCTACTCTCAATAGTTTCTTAGCCAAGACCATTCTGTTTGTATGTGCTCCACATACCCCTTCATGCACTTCTTTGATTTCTTGGATTGACTCCGTCACATCTAGACAACATAATATATTCCCATCATAGCCACGACGATAAAGTGTACCTCCTAAAAGGGTGTAACGGGCTATCTGGTGAATCAGGCTCTACTTTTCAGAATGAGAGATATCAAGAGGGAATGTGCTATCCTTAAGATAGGTGAAGATGGGTTCATACCATGGGGAATTGGGACCAACAACCTCATAAGCCAGGAAAGATTCTGGTATGTCATACCCAGGCTGGTGTAGATTTTATATGAAGAATGGCATATCATTGTTCCCTGGTGGAATACAAAGCATATATTCCACCATTGCCATAGTATCCATTGATCTGTTCTACGCTCTTAGGATCTACTCAAAGGTGATGCACACAAAATACTCCTTTAGAGTTTCCACTAACTTTTGTAAGGTATGAGCTTGTCATCCTTAACTTTATACTCATCGTTAACTTGTTTGATGATTAGCTGTGAGTCACCTACGACCTTAAAATGATGAACATTTCACTTGATGGCTAGCTTCATCCCTATAATAAGTGCTTCATATTATGCAATGTTGTTCGTGCAAGGGAAGGCTAGGTAGAAATCCTGTGGTATAGGATCACCCAAAAGAGTAATAAGGACTACTCCTGCACCTGAATCATGAAACGTAAAAAATCCATCAAAATTTATCTACCATATGACATATTCTTCAATGTAGAGTAAAGATGCATCTGGTAGATCCAGACTCAAAGGTTTTGTGCTTTGTAAAGGTGCTTCCGCTAGCTAGTTGGCAAGTACTTGTCCTTTAACTGATTTTTGATGGACAAATTCTATATCAAACTCACTGAGTAGAATGATCTAATTAGCCATTCTACCTATGAGGGTGGGTTTGGACAACAAATACTTGAGTGGGTCGACCTTGGATATGAGCTTGGTCTTAGTATTTAGCAGGTAATGGTGAAGTTTTTGAAAGGTAAAAATAATGGCCAAGTAAGCCTTTTCAATCTGAGGATAATTAAGTTCATAGGCGATGAGGGTGTGACTTAGATAGTACACCACTTTCTCTTTATGGATAAGGTCGTATTGGGAGAGCAACGCACCAATAAAATATTGCGTAGCAACAAGAAATATAGAGAAAAAATGGTTCTCCCGGAGTGGGAGGTATGAGGACAGGTGGATTAGCCAAGTACTGTTTAAGCAAAGAAAAGGGTTGTTGTTGCTCAGGTCCCCAGATGAAAGTGACGTCCTTCTTAAGAAAATGAGTGAATGAGTGACATTTATCTGCAAGTTGGGAGATAAAGCAGTGAATGGCTTGAATTTTCCCCTGCAAGCTACGCAGTTGCTTGATATTCTCAGGTGGAGGCATTTTAGTGATGGCAGACACTTTAGCAGGGTCTACCTCAATACCTCATCTTGACATAATGAAGCCCAATAGTTTCCCAGATAGCACACTGAAGACACACTTCTTTGGATTCAGCCTGACTTTATATTCACGCAGGCATTTAAAGATACACCACAAAATGATAGGATGATCCTCTCTTGTTTTGGACTTTCCCAGGATGTCATCTACGTAGTCTTCCATGATGTCATGAATCATATCATGAAAGATTACTGTCATGGCCCACTGATAAGTTGCTCCCACATTCTTAAGGCCAAATGGCATCACCTGATAGTAGAAGGTGCCCCAAGGAGTTGTGAAATTTGTTTTGTGTTGGTCCTCCTCAACGATCTTAATTTGATTATAACTTGAAAAGCCATCCATGAGTGATAGCATTTTGTACCCTATGGTTGAGTCAACAATCATGTCAATGTTGGGCAATGGAAAATCATCTTTAGGGAAAGCTTTATTGATGTCCCTAAAATCTGTGTAGATTCAGATACCGATAGGTTTCTTCTAGATAGGAACAATGTTCGATATCCATTCAGAATAATCAATTGGTCTGATGAATCCTGCTGCAAGCAACCTTTCCAACTCTTCTTTAACCAACAAGGCCACTCTTGGGTGCATCTTTCAGAGCTTCTATTTGATAGGCTTAGCGTCTGCATGCACAACCAGGTTGTGCATGACCAAAGTTGGATCTAAGCTGGGCATGTCTTTGTAAGACCATATGAATACATCAATAAACTCTCACAGTAGCATAGTGAACGTCTTTTGTTCTCTAGCTGAGAGTGATGCTCTCAATTTTACTATACTAGGATCTTCTTCGGTACCAATATTGACATCAATGGTTTCTTTAACTAACAATTTTGATAAATCCTCCATACACGTAGGATCGGGAGGTAGGTTGAGATCTTCATCCAAGGATGTCTCTACGAGATTTTCATCCTTGGCGTGGTCACTTTGTTTGTCCTTTGATTTTCTTATTTGTTTGTCAGCCAGTGCCTCAAAGAGGTTTTCACTGTGTGACTTGGACTTAAATTTTTTTTGAGGCTTTTCTTTAGAAATTTTTCCCTCACTTTGCTTTAAATTTTGTTGACCACAAAGTTCAGCCTCCTCACCAAAGTAGGCGCAAGGTGTCTAAGTCGATAAAGAAACCTTTCTTGTGATCTCCAATGGGGATTGTATCCCTTATGCCCATGAACTCTACAATAGCCTCATCGTTCTCGAATAAATCTAGTGGCACGTGACATTGTTGGTCCCATTCAACAAGGGAAGGGTAGACAAGGTCAAGGATTGGTTCTGTGGGGGTTAAGGTTAGGACAACGTTGTTCATGAAAAGGTTCGTGGAGGCCAGATCCTCATATTGGCTACAATGGGAATCTGTATCACTGTCTAGATAATCGAAACTATCCTCATGCTCAGAACAAGTTGCATCTTGATCGTTGGGGTGCACTCCATAAGGATGAATCCCAATGCCGTATCTTTCTATTTTGAAATGTGGAAGAGGGACTGGTTCTCTTTGTCCTTGTTCATTCCTCCCACATCCTAGGCCTTTGTAGCCCATGGAGTACATCATTCTACTAGATTTTTCATATTCCGGGGTTCGATAATAGGATGGCTGAGTATCCTCAGGGACCCAAGTAGTAGGTGGATCAAGAAATTTCTCCTCAGCTAACAAGCCCCCAAGTAGGAATGACCCAATAGTGTGTTCCTCTCTAGGTCTCCTGAAGCGGTAGTTGGGTCGACCTCTAGTCTTGGGTGACAAAGAGAGATCTGACACCAAGAGCGCTTGTTGTACATTATACTCCCCATAGCCATATTCCAAGATTTTCATCTCCCATGAATCAAATGGAGATGTTGAAGTAGACGCCCCATGAGCACAAGAACTAAGAGAATCCGAATCTACTCAGGATTCTATGGCCTCAGACTGAAGAGGGACAGCTATATCTATGGAGGGACATGCATATGTACCCTTTCATGTAAAGCTATTGAGAGCTCTACAATGAGAAAAGGGCTCTAAATCTCCTGGTATTGTAACCATATGTCCCTCATGCTTCAACTTGATGCATTGATGAAACATTGATGGCACGACCTGCATGGCATGAATCCATGGTCGGCCTAGAAGCATATTATATGGAAGTTCCAAGTCTAGGATGTGAAACTTTGTCTGGTGACAAGTGGGGCCCACCTCCATGGGCAGCGTGATGGTGCCTGCTGACTCTCTTTCCACGTTGTTGTATGCGGTGATAGTGATAATATGGGACTCAAGATCTTCCTCTGTATGTCCCAATTGTTTGACCAACTTAAGTGTGCAGATGTTCAACCCAGAACCATTATCCACAAGCACCCATTTGATTTTCCTATGGGTGACAACTACCTCAATGTATAAGGGAAGATTATGTGTAGGATTCTCAGTAGGGACCTCCCTATGGTTGAAAGTGAGATGCTCACTTGGTGCAATGTTTGCCACCACGGCTTGAAGGTGCACAAGATCGACTTCTAAAGGCACTCCCGACCCTTAAAGAGTTTGATACAGAATGTCCTTATGCACATTGGATATCTTGAGAAGATCTAAGATCAAAATCTTAGCAGACGTATTCTCAAGTTGTTCTAAAAGGTTATATTTACCTGTTTACGGGGTCAATGGAGAGGGTTCTAGAATCATGAGATGGGCACGCCTTGTTACCGCAGTGCAGTCCTTTCCCTTGATCCGGATGGTATTGACATGGTCAGCAGGGGAGTGAATACATCTGATAAGTGAATCGTAATGATTGTTATCTCTTTTGGTATACAAGTAATTCACGACTTTATAGGTTTGGGATGACTCTCCCTGATCCAGCTTTATCTTTTCCGACTTATCATGCTTGGGGAATGGTTCCTTATAAATCCCCATTTTCTCATTAGGTGTTTGTGTTTTGCTAGGGTTATCCACCTCTATCTCCTCATTGTCAATGAGGTCCTGAATATAGTGGCAAAGCCACAGACATTTGTCTGTCTTATGACCTTTAACGTGATGCATTTCACAATATTCATGCTCCTTATACCATGAAGGTTTCGGAGCATTGTCGTCAAACAGTTGCGTCATAGGATAAGTCATCATGTGGGCCGCATCCAACTATTTTAGTATGACTGACAATGGTTCATTGAGAGAGGTGAATGTTCTTCACTTTGGTGGTGGTTGAATTGGGCCCTTGGTTAGTTTAAAAGGTTGACCAGTTTGGACCGTTTGAACATGTTTGGAATCAGTGATTCCGTCTCCCACCACATTTTTGTTTTTGTTAAATATCTTTGGCTTTTCCATGGGTTTGACACTTTGGTTGTCTTTAGATTGGGTTTTGAGGGTGCCTTTGGCAATGAGAGCCTTTTCTATCTAAATCCCTTTCTCTATAACCTCCTCAAAAGTATGAACACAATGCATTTGGAGATGGAAGGCTATATCCGGGGTTGAGATTGGGAACGAAAATATTGACTAGCTGCTTTTTAGGGAAAGCGCAAGGAAAGTGACTAGCTATCCCCCTCCACCATTGGAGGAAGCTAGCAAAGGTCTCATTTGGGCATTGCTTGGCTCCACACAAGTCTACCATGGTGATGTCACTCTCTATGTTATATGAGAAGTGACGCACGAATCTTTCTACCAATTCTGGCTAGGTGAAAATTGATCCTCGTGGTAAGTGCGTAAACCATTCCAATGCTTGACCTCTGAGACTCTTGGGAAAAAGTATGATGAGGTAATTATCACTATAAGACACCTCTTGACATGCCATGTAGAAATATTTAACATGATCCCTTGGGTCTCCCTTTCCTTTGTATTTGTCGAACTTTGGCATATCAAATTTCTTTGGAAAGGGTTGAAGGGTCATTGTCTTGTCAAAAGGATATGGGCATAATTCTTCATATTGATATTTCCTGATGCTCCCTATATTGCTCTCTTGTAAGCTCGCAAGCATCGCTTTCATAGATTGCACTTCCTGTGTGAGCAATTGTTCTTTAGTGGGAGAAGCGGGGATGTAAATGCGATGATACCCTATGTCTTCTTCTCCTTGTTTTTCCCGATGGAGTTCATTGATCTTAACCTTAGGCCTCAACTTTTGAATGTTCTTGTTTGCATCTTTCTGTACATGGGAAGCAAGCAAAGCTAGTTTCTAGCTTAGGTTACTGATTTGTTGTTGGATTGTGGCTTGGTTTATAGCCTCTTCTTCTAAAGGTTCCTCCTCTTCGTACTATGGAGGTTCTTCCCCTGTCTCATGTTCTATCTTGTTTCTTCGTGGCACTTTGATGAGGGGTATTCTATGCCCTACCACTTTATCATTTTCTGTGTAAGAAGTGGAAGCATTCCCGCCTGTTAAAATATCTTCCATATTGATAAGGGGGCATTCTTCCTCAGTAGTGTCATTTGTAGGTAATATTGGTTCATTCTCGGTGGGAAATTTGGCCCCTAATTCCATGACCCATGCCAACACTCTATCTTTGTTTCTAAGGAGAAACTCATCTAGTAGAGTGGGGTCAAAATCAAAGTCTGCATGTGGTGATTCTAATTCATTTCCACTATGATCGACCATCTCTTCGGTTTCCTTTTCTGCAGAAAACAGTGGTCCTATGTCATGTCCAATGAAGGGGTTTGACCCTTGTTTTAGAGGTTTCCCAAGCTTGCGCTTTTTGTTCCTCATATGTCTATTTCTTTAACCCTAGACGTGTTTTAGGAGCCATGTTTTCATGATAGTTTCACTAGGGTAAGTTGTAAATGTGCGTAAAACTTAATGATCACCCCCAAGTGAAATGTAAGATGTACTTGTTAAGAGTATGAATAAGTCAACAATGTGAGAATACCAATGTGATAGAGTGATAAATCACCCATGATACAAGTGTTTGGTATTAAAACTTGCTTAAATGAAGTACCTTCAAGACTACGTTTAAAAAAGTAGTTTACATCGCAAGATGATCAACAAGATGTTTTCACTTATGCCAAGTTCAAGGAAATGAACAAAACGTAAGTAAATACAAGAATTCAATGTGATCTCCCAATCAAGATATATGATGAGTGAGCTCAAACTCGATTAAGACCTATATCTCAAAAAGTGCCAATTACAATTCGTGAATGACACAACAATATCACCAAGATATGTTAACCCACTTTGCGAGAAAGTGAAGTATTGATATCGAGGTGTTATTGATATAACACACACAAATGGTAACACCTAGCACTCTTTGAAATCAAGGTAATAATAGAATCGAACTAAAAATCTCAAAGTATAGCTAGGAATAGTTAAAAATGTGTGCAACGTAACTGTACAATATAGGTATTTATGTCGAGTTTACAAGAAACAAGACGTAAATATCGAAATTGTAGTGATACGATACAAACAAGCTAACTCTTCTAAGGAAGTCCGTGGTGATGAACCACGCCTAACTACAATGATGACCTTGACATGGGTATCAAGATCACAATGGCTACCAATGATGCAAAAATGCCTCTGCACACTTTAGACGTTTAACTAACCCAGCCGCAAACATGGATGGGCGTAAACAGACATAAAAGTGAGAGAAACAGTCGATTGGTAACAAAAAGGTAGTCACCCTTCTTTTGATCAACAAAGTGTCAAAATAATGTGAAGGCAGTAAATAAAAAAAGGAGGAAAAATGTTGGCTTCACTTCAGCAGAGTTTCACCTCACCCTAAGGCAAGTAAAAACTAGGCAAAAGTAAACGCATCACACATTTCTCAATGAAAATAGGGTTCGTAACTCAACATTTTTTTAGAATGGTCAAAGTGGGCTCCTGGCTAAATTAGATCTTTATAGGTGTTTCTCTCATCCTAAGTGCTACAAATATTATCCACGAGTGGGATGATTTACCTATCTCAAAAAATTGCACTATGACTAGTTTGGGAGTATCTCGACTTTTTCCCCCTTCAAGCATAGTGGGCAATAAATGTGTCCAAATGTGTATGTACTTAAAAGGGTCGCATAGGGACAACTTGTAACTCTATCTCACAAAAGATTTACTAGTCCGATAGGTAGTGTGGAGAACTTCCTGTTTCATCCACAAGGTTCCCTCTTGCGTGGACTACTTTGGGGTTCCTAGAACCCACCCCCATTGTTGTAGCTTAAAGCTTAAGGCGTTATGCCTACACTCAAGCGTTAGTAGTTCTCCAAGAAAATCACATTATGTAAAAGAGGATTAAGAGTTCTTTTGATTCAAGATCATCCAAGGATGTAAGAGAAGAGCATACACAACAAATAATCCAACTAAAAAGTAAAGGAAATATTTTCAATCAATGAACCATACAAAATTCTTGATAAATGTACATTCCCCTAAACCAAAAGTGAAAGATGAAGTTTCCAATTTACCAAATGTTATAAAATGAAGACTAAAGTTGCTTTTGATTCTCAAGATAAAAAAAAAATGCTAACCCTTAAGGTGTAAAAATAGAATACAAATTTCTAAGCTTTCTGTAAGTATTTTTTTTGATTCTCAAATCACCAAGGACCATGTAAGAAAGATGCTTTGGTGTTTTCAACATTCATTGCAAAACATAGTTAAAAATTCAAGTTTTAAACCTTTCCAATTTATATAGGTATAAATCTCGAATTCATGTTTTCATTGCATATTTAACTTCAATAAACAAAAACAATGGAGTACATTTCTAAATCGAGTTCAGGAAATAAAATTTATGGCCTTCAGAAAATGGGTTATGCATATGCTCTTATGCTCATGGGTATGCACTTGACATGCACTCAAAAAATGTCAAAAAAACGTCCCTTAATCTACAAAATGGGCAAATTTTTCCAACCAAGATTCAATTTTGACAATAACCCATCACATTAATATATGAATAGAAGACTCAACACTATCAAACATTAACATACATGCTCAAGAATTTAAAATTTTCAAGAAATTGACAAAACTAGCATGTAGAATGATGAAAAAGTAAGCTCTAAAAATGAAAACATGATGAAATCTTGAAATTTTCTCACCAAGATTAAATTTTGAAGCAACCCACCACATTAATATGTAAATAGAAGACTCAACACTATCAAACACTAACCTACATGCTCAAGAATTTAAAATTTTCAAGAAATTGACAAAACTAGCATGTAGAATGTTGAAAAAGTAAGCTCTAAAAATGAAAACATGGAGAAATCTTGAAATTTTCCCATCAATTCCAATTTTGACAGCACTTCACCTCCTTTATACCTACAAGGAAGACTCAACACATGCAAACTCAACAAAAAAAGTTAAGAAAAATAAGTTAGATCAACATGTGTAAAAGAGGGTTAGTAACAAAAAATGAAACTTAACTACAAAAACTTGAAATTAAGTGCAAAGGAAAATGGAGTAAGTCCCACCGGGCATGCCAAATGTGTGCATGTATACTTTTCTTAGTGATAAATCAAATGAAGCAAGAACTACCACCTAAAATAGTTCTACAATTTAGCTAAAACAAAGCATAAACACCATCAAGATAGAGAACTAAGCAAGATCTAAACTAACATTATAACTTTGAAAACATGAGATCAAAACTATGCATGCTATTTTAACATCTCTACTCTCCTAGATTACCAACAAGAATGAATGGACCTATTTAGCTCCAATGGCAATAAAAAATTGCTTTGTTTGATCCTTAAAGAATGCAAGAATAGGAAGCTTTAGCTCTTAACAATGGTGACCTCTCAAGAAAACAAAAGGCAAGCTCTTAGTCTCTTTGCTATATGCTTTGCATTTGCTCTCTTAAGAAGTTTAGGTGTAGGTATAAAGGTAGAAGGAGGGCTCTTTATATATCCCAAAGGATAAAGGATTCAACACATTCTCATGAATGTGGGATAAAGGTAAAACATGATTAGGAATGGATAAGGTTGCTTTATTAAAGGTAACCTTACTTTAGAAGGGTTTAATTTATGCTTAGCAAGTCATGGGAGTTGGGGGTGTTTTAATTAATCAAAGGTGATTAACTAATAGGTAGATGTAAGCTTATAGAAGCTAATTAGAGGAATATTAGTACGATTTAAGCTATTAGAAGGGGATTAAATCAATTAAATATTGATTTACTAGTTAAATGAAGGGGAAGACTAATTAATTAATAATAATTAATTAGTCTAGGTAGAAGGGGTGATTTATTAACGGAAGGTTGTTAATTATGGTACTTCATTTGATAGGTGACTTAATCAATTAGCTGTACTGTAATTAATTAACGATGATATGAATGAAAATGAGTGCTTTTGACGATATGTTGTCGATTTGCGAGAAAAGGGATAATTAGTGCAATTTAAGTATTTAAATTACTTGGGCATAATTATAGGTGTTGGGTGCAATGGTTGCCACTGGAAAAATGGTGGTATATTACTTCATTTCATACCTCCTCCAAAATGTCTCCATTTTTGTCACTTTATGGGTGTCATCCTTCATCACTCATATCTAGCTTGAAGGTCAAACCGAAGGTGAGAGCAATCGAAGATCACATTTAACACCAGCATGAGGTACTCTCTAGTCTTAGAGAAAATTTGGCAAGGGCACAAAACCACATGAACCAACAATTTGATCAACATCAGAGTGAGAGACACTTTGAAGAGGACAACTTTATTTTTGTAAGGTTACAACCATATAAGTTACCCTTAAAACGACAGGATAAGGATATTAAGCTTTCTCCTAAATACTATGGTCCTTGCCGAGTTTTGCAGAAAATTGGTAGTGTGGCATATAAGCTAGAGATCCCTCCAAGAAGTAAAATACATCCAATCTTCCATGTTTCTTTCTTAAAGAAAGTTATTGGGCAGCACATTTCCACCTAGTCAGTGCTTCTGAAAATGGACGAGGAAGGAAGGATCATATTGGAACATGAAGGTATTCTTCAGACATGGACCAAAAGACTAAGGACCAGAGTCATTACCAAGTATCTAATCAAGTCGAAGAATATGAATATTGAGGATGCATCATGGGAAGATGAAGCATTCATGCAACAACATCTAGGGCTTCCCAACATTAGGGACAATGTTTCTTTGAAGGGGAGGCACATGTTACACTCTTAATTATATATCTTACATTGGATGGATATAGCCAACTTGTGGCTATCATAACTTGTTATCTTAATGTATGTCTTTCATATATGATATATTATCATTAGTAGGTTGGCCTTGCTCATGGCCATAACATAGGAATAGTATAAATAGGGGTTAGTAGGTAGTGGTTGGTCATCATTCGAGCATTTGAGTCTTGTTGCATGGTTTGGAGGTTTCCCCTCGAAGTGATGAAGATATTCTAATTGCATATTGAGATCATTCATATGAAACATTGTGTTCTTTGGTGTTATATTGCTTCTCATAATCAGATTTATACAAGTAATATCATTACAAGTGGTATCAGAGAAACCACCCAGCTTCAAGTCACGGAACGGGTGGTTACACTGACATTGCAACGTTCACCCAAGGCTCATATAGGGCAGTGTGTGGTCCCATTATATGGGTGCAAATCTATCCCGAGGTTTGGGCTATGGAAGGTTGGTGGGATTTTATCATCCTCATGTGCAGATTTCACTAATGCCTCAAGGTTTTGGTGTAACGGTTCGTTACAAAAACACACCTTTTATTCCATATCTAAAAACTAATTATTCTATTTTAAAATATTTTGTGGCTTTTGTTTATTTTTAAATAAATGAAAACCTCTTTTTATTTTTCATAATGTTTAGCACACTTTTCGTAAATTCTAAATTTCTATTTTTAGTAATAAGGGCATGATAAAATATATATATACACTTTTTGGAAAATTCCTTGGAGTGTTTTCTTCCACACTTTAATTTGATAAAATGCCTATTTTTCCATTAAATTCACTTTTTATCTCCTTAAATGGTCATTTTATTAATTTTAAGACAGTTGTCTTTTATTTAAACATCACTTTTTGGGCCTACCTTCATTACTAATTTTTTTATCACTCATATTCATCTCCAATAATCAAATTTTGGTACTCTATTCTATGAATGTATAATTTATTTTTATTAGAGAGGTGCCATAGATATGCTAGTTCGAAGAATGTATAGGTGAATGATGCAAGATGTGAATTGTTCCAAGAAAAAATAAAGCAAGAATACAAGACTATAAATTACAAAAATACAAGAGAGATAATTGCAATAACGCAGAAATAGCTCCAACTCAATACAATAAAATAGAATAATGCAATAGATGTACATATATGAGGTGAATGTGTAACCGCCTCCTAGAATCACAAAAAACTCCACCTATAATAGTGGTAACCAACGCCTAGAATAGTGTGGTCAAGTAGTAACCAACACCTCGAATAGTGTAGTCAAGTGGTAACTAACACCTAGAATAGTTTAATCAATTTTACACCTAAGAAATCATATCCCATAAGTGTACGGAAACTAAAAGTGAGGTGGAATATCCTGAGTAAGATAACACAAATAAAGTGAGGAAAATAAATCCTACACTAACAATTTTATGTCAGTATTTTCTTATTTATATTTTGCATCAATTATCTAATTTTTGTCTTCATTTCCTACACCATCATTGATTGTGTAAATCCCCTTATGCAGTTGATCCCGCCAAGTATTTTTTTGATCTTACCTTATTGGCCCTATCCTTTCGCATTGTTGACATATTTTGGAAATTTTTCTTACCTACCCATTTCTGATTCCACTGGCTTACATGTGTCTCTATGTTATCAATCTCGTTATCCTTTGGGGATGAATACCATGAAGCATATTTGCAATGGCCTCAATTATGTTTCTAGCATCATCTAGGAGCTAGATCATAATATGAATTGCATCATTTATACAATTAGAGACATATAAAAAATGTTGTTAATCACAAGAAGAACCCAAAAATAATATTCCCATTTCCCATCAATTTACATCTTCCTCTACATAGACAATTCCACTTTTATCTTCCAATGTCATCGGCCTCTGTGCTCTAACACATTTGATCCCACACACACACACACACACACACACATATATAAACAACCAAAAAATATTGCAATATGGTAGGAACTAAATAGTTTATCCCCAAAAATTTATAAAACCCTCAACAGTAATTAATATTACACAACCAGCAAGGAGGGGAAATTAATTAATGTTTCTCCAGGCATATGTCCTATGGAAGAGATAGTCCTATAGAGGCTTTTCATGACTAAACCTGTTATTTATGAAAATCCTCATATAAATGGAGTAACACCCAATCAATTCCGAAAAAATCCTGTACAAAATAGTAATACCAAGGCTTCATCCTCTAGTGGCCACAATCCATCATTTGACCATAATCTCATGATTATCAAGTGGTTAGATCAAATGGCCATCATGTAATCTTCCGTTACTTCTAACATGTTTTAAATGTAAAATCATATTTGAAAAATGGATTCTCAATTTTCACAAGTCCTTATAGGTCTTAATTAACCTTAAATTCCTCCTTCACTTTTTGATGTTAATGAAAAACACATCCCTCCTCCTCCAATCCACAATAAGGTTCTTTGAACATTACAAAATTAGTCCATGGCTCCTTACATATCTTATATGGATGAAAGGGGATATCTCCTACCATTTTTTTAGTATTGGTTAATGAATCCAACCATCTATCTTTAGAACTTTGGGAATATTTCTGAGGATTTGATTCAAACCAGTACCTATGTTACGACCAATCTCTTTACAAATACATTCATAGGAGATGCTCTTTAATGGTATAACCAACTTCATTCATACTCTATTATCAATTTATAAACCTTATTCCAAAATTCAGTGAAGGAGTTATAATAGAATGACCTTCCTGAAAACACGTTTCAAAAATTCATTAACTTCAAAGAATACCCTAACTAATCAACTCATGATTTCATCAAGCAATGGAATATTTTATATTATCAAGCACAACCATTATCTTGATAGTAAAAATATTTTCCAACTCTTCCTTAAGTCCCTTGTTACTAATCTCAAATTTATGGTTTGATCATTCTCTCCCACCATGTTGGAAAAGGATCTTGAACAAGATAAGAGGTAGGATTACCTTATGTAAGAATTCGTACACCCATTTAATCCCTCTAACACCCTCAAATCAATGTCTACTTCCATCAATCCTCAACCTCTTTCTAAAGGAAAATTTAGTACACATTTGAATAATGGTACTAAAAATGTCATCAACCCACACTACTCACCTTTATCCCATGGTGAAATATTGCAAGTTCTTCCAATTCCTCACATTTTTCCTCCTACCAAATAATTATATTCCTACAATCCTAACCTCTTTCTTGGTGACACGCCACTATCAACCATTCCCAAAAGGCTTGTAGGGATCTTAAAAAGGTTGTCCTTGATTTATTTATTCGAACTCAATTTAACGTTGATATTATTATCCAAAAATGTTATGAGAAATATTAATCCCTCATGTAATCCCCATAGAACCGCCAATCTAGGACCAACCATAACAAATAACATATGAACAAATTTGTAGGTACTATTTAAGGGTCCTATGATCATAACTACCTTAAGTCACAATATGTCAATGCACCTAAAGTTCATTACCACAATAATCCCACAAATAAGGACCTCCTATACAAACCCAAAAATTCTTTCACCTAGTAGCCAAAATCTTATTGATACATCTCATGCAAAATCCAAAGATTAGCCCGATCCCTCAATTTAGCCTCATCCCAAAAGCAGTCTTCCCTAAACTTCACAAGATTATAATAAAATAGCCACAAATTTTCCCAAAGATGATATGAATAATTCTCCCTCTACCCTCTCTATTGAAATGACACTAGAGTAGCAAGAAGGAAATTTTGGAGGGGCTCCTATGGACCCATATCTAGATACCAATTAAAGGTTATTTTACCTAGATTCCCCTTCGACAATGAGTAAGAGAACCAAGTTGGAGGACTTTCTCACTTTTTAAGGTCTGGGCTTTAGTTAGATGATTGGAATGAAATCTTGTTATGTGCTTATAATCCTTCCCTTGTTATTAGTGTCACCATTCATGATTCTGAATTAAGAAGAGCATTGGTGGATGAAGGCTCGGGAATTAATCTCACTTCTTTATCTCCCATTCAAAACCTCATATGCTCCACTGATGATCTCAAACATACCTAACTAATTTTTTGTAGATTTGACAAAACAAAATAGAAACGACTTAGTTGTATTTGGATCCCTATTACCATGGGACCCAAGACCATCCACATCAAGTTTATAATTCTTAACTAACTTCTTTATGAAAATATTTTGTTAGGAAGACCTTGTACACACAACATGCACATAGTTACATCATTCATGTACTAATGTCTTAAATTCATCCACAAAAACCAAAAATATAGACATGATGTTGATCCTAATGCATGGGAAATTCTTGTACCCTTCCCCAATAATCCCTTCCACATTCTCACTACTCCTATAATTTATAATGTTCAATATCCTGAGTTCTCTAACTATAGTTTTGAGATCAATGTTAATATTGTTGACTCAGATGATGATGGGCCTAATGAACTACCACTCTTCTTCCTTAAATTCTCTTACCCTAGGACCAGTTTCCTCTCATGTTATAATCTGAGGAGTCTCCTTTTATTGTAGCTAAAATCTCCTACAACCTCAAGGACGACCTCTTTGAATGTAGTGAAATTATTATTTCCAAACTATTTCATGATTGTCCACCTCTTTCTCCTCACTTTTTCAACAAGTGGGGAATATATTGGATCAGATTATTCTTTCGACACTATTACCCCTAATGATACTAGCATACCTACATCCACCATTATTTTTTCATATGATGAAGATTACATGATGTCACAAACACCATATAGACACATCGATGTATTTCATTATCAAAATAACATTATTAGAATGTATGCCTTTAACCACACTACCAACACGATCAATACTTATTCTGGGGAATATCATGATGCCACTTATTTCAACACACCATATTTTCAAGCACCTCACAATTACCACCCTTCCTTTAAATCATACATTTAACACCAAGAAATCGTCAAACAATAACACCTTCTCTTGAACAACATTCCTTAAATTAACTTCTTCATCAACTTACTATTTTACTATATTTTCATCTCATTTGGGTTTATCTTTCCCACTTGAGTTTATCCTTCTCACTTGGGTTTATATGGTCACTAATTCCTATCTTGGATACTCTGATCATTTATCCATCTATTTCTTCAAGTCTACTGACTTTGTAAAATCCTTAGATACTTGGTAATATATCTATTCATTTCTTTAGGCATGTTAATTCTACGACATTACATCCTAGTTAGTTCTTATTATTACACTCTGTAATCCATATAACATCTACCCACTGGTGTTTTATTCTCTTCATATTTTTTACCTCTCGACAGTTGTCATTCATGTGCCATCCTAGCTAAGTGATTTATGTCTTATTTTACTAATTATCTTCTAATGTTACTTCTCAATCTTTTTTGTTTATGGTTCTGAGCAGTTATTGCATCCACCACAAGCAAGCCAAATGACATAGACATGTAAGTATAAGGTAAGCATATTTCATTTTGTGGAGTTCATTATTTATTTACATCACTTTCATTTTAGCTTTAATTTCATCATTTCCTTTCAAGTTTACGTGTTGCATATATCTTTTTTATGAATACCATATCATTTTTCACTATTATCACATGCAGTGATATTCGATTGGGTTATACTTATACACCATATTTTTGAAACTTACTAACCATTTATTTTGTGTAGCGGTTTCAGATGCATTATCCTCTTAATCAATTTCCTTAAGGAGCCTACGGGGATAGATTTTTGATCAAACATGGTAATGTGGGCTAGACAACAACATTTGAGAGATGTTGTTATTACGCCATAATTACCCTACCTTTTCTTTGTTTCTTCCCTTTGTTCACACATTACACCCACTATGTCCACTTATCCCATAATGTCTACTTGTCATGCTTATTACACACTATTTCCCTTGATTTTGATCACTCTTGACCTTCATCATTCACCTTCATTTAACTTTTGGCCTCCATCTCACATATTTTCCCCTTTTTGACCTTAGGGTTTACCCCAAGGCTGACGCCATTGCCCATGGAAGATGGTGTTTGTTTTAGCTTTCCCATAGCCGATATCATTGCCCAAGGGTGATGGCATTGGGCATATATACCCCATTTACTTCTTCTTATTATCACCACTTACACCACCAAGCACTTACTTTATCATACATGATAGGCACTTATTGCTTGCACTTATTTTTTGACATAAATTCTTGGCGTTTACCTTTATGCATTTTGGGTTACCATAGTGAGTTAGGACTTACGATATTCTTGTTGATCATTCCCTTTCTCTACCCATAACAATTCTCTCTAGAAGGTGTTGTATCTAGGGAGGATTATGCATCAACAGTTACACACATGCTATAAGTAAGTATTTATAACCCTCTTTAGTATTTTATCTTGCACATGTATGTTGTATGTTAATCATTCATTACTATAGACTAGATTAGATGTATGTTTTCTTTTATCTATTGTGCTTTGTTATTATATTACACCTCTTGTTTTATCCACCCATTGGTTACTCTTATTTATATATCCTAGCAGGATACCTATATTTATCTTAGTTATAGGATTTGTTCAAACCTATAGCTATCTTAGGATTAGGGTTACTATCATGTATACTTGTGACACTATAACTCCATGAACACCTTTGTATCTACAATATGTGTCTAGATTTCGATTGGATCCCTATATGTGAGACCTCATGTGGGAACTTATCTTTTAGTTGTCATACAAGTTGACTTTCCTCTAATTTGAAATTAGACCCAACTTACTTAAACCACTTGATGGGAATTGATTATAAACATTTTAATGGTGTATTGAGCTTAGGAAATAATTATGTACCATAGAGCTCACAAATATTAAACCAAATTACACATTTAAAAATAATTGACAACTAGGGATATTGGCGAATCCAATTTAACTTTCAGCCCACTTCGCCTTACCATAAAGCATGGTAGACTTGCAAGATTGCAAATCAAGTTGTGCATCGCAGTGGCGTGGCAAGAAATTTTTAAAACGTATTATCAAAATGAGCTCTCATTAATTATTTCAAAAAATTATTTTGTAATTTTTATGATTAACATGTTAGTTTTGGTGTTAAATTATGGGGAATTATAGGATATATAACACTTGTGCTTGACATAGGTGGGGTGAGACACTTCCTGCATTTAAATCACAAGCAAAAGACACCTCTATGATTTTATGGATTCCCCTACTTCACATACTCTATTTTGAAAAGTGGTAATGTGGGCTAGGGGAAAGTGGTGAGCCACAACATTGTTCACATAGAATTTATTAACGGTCATGTGAAGGGCATGGATGGCCAGGTTTTCCTTAGCGTAGCACAGGAAAACAACTAGTATTTTACACTCATGAGCTTTAACTACACTACACATGACCAACTATTGATCATAGAAATGGGATGATTCCTTATTTTCTCTCTTGTTCACATCGAATGACCCACCTTTGGTCCTTTACACTTGGCGTTTGAATAAATAATACAAGTGGTTGGTTATTCTTTTAGCTGGTGGGGTATGTTGTGGTGGATGTGCAGTGGAGAATTTGTGTAGATAATCAGAGATCCAAAGGACATTAACTATGGGTTAATATGTCCTGCACCTCAGTCTATAACTTTTGATTGAAATATAAAATTTACCTAGTGCTCATATGACCAACCATTAGTGGGGCTCAGTTATCATTGATTGTTCACACATTACCTATTTTCCTATAATTAGTCAAACTTAAAACCGAAAAAGGGGGCTATAAAGTGCTACAAGAAGCCAAAATTACATATGGTTGAATTTTCCCTCTTTTTTTATTTTGGACCCTTTAAGCGCAAATTACACTCACATAAATAATGCATGCAAGTTGAAAACAATAAAGTGGATTAAAAATAGCAAATATTATTTGGGTAGGAACAATATGAGTCAAGGAATAGCTATGGGACATGTATGTATTTAATCCCCACATTTTTTTATCCAACTTTCCATTCATGTATTCATCTTAGCTAGAAAATTAAACATTGTTCAATCGAAAACCATGACACTAAAAAATAAAATAAAAATTAGCAAAGCCCACTAAAATTTCTATATTTTCTCAAAATTCTCCATTTCTTTTAGTTATGTAAGGGTTTATTGTTGCACCTTAGAACTAATGGACAAATTAACAACACTATCTAATAAACCCCTCTATATGGATTAAAATAGATTCAGTACAACATTATTATTAAGCTCGATAGTGCTATTGATTAAGTTGACTCATGTTACTACAAAAATATTTTATCGTATCCACATAATTATCAAACTTTTGTGAATAGGAAGTGATATCATAATTGGTTCATGATGGGTGATCGTGGGGCAATGTGGCAAGCGGTGGCCTTGAAGTCGAATCTTAGGCACTCAACTTTGTTACTGACAACTGATTGCATAAGGGTGTTGATGTTATTGCAGAAATATGCAGTCCACAAAGTCAAGACATTCTATGAGTGTTGTTGATCATAGTGACAAGCCTCCTCCTTAAAAGAGTGTGGCGGTCGATGATTTTTTGGGTGTGAGGCAATTGTTTTCCCAACCCTCCTTTGAATGCCCTTTCGCATAACAAGGGATGCAAGCCTCACAAATGGCTAACTTGATACATTTACTGATAGACATTTCAATATTTTCTCCACGCTCGATTAAATGCTTAGAAATGTATAAGAAATATATGTAGATGTTTACTCAATCCTAAATTGATGCTTGTAACTCCACCAGACATCAATGTCCACATTCGCATGATCATCACCATCTGTTCTTTGATATGATGTAAAAATTAGCACCCAATAACTCAATTTACTAAACGCCTTCAACATAATAATGAATGAAAACAAATTTATGTATTATATATCTCAAAAACACATAACAAAAAAACAAACTAACAAATTCGAGAGCAAATAATTATAATAATCATCCTCACATGAACTTGTGAATATTCTCAATATTCAAAATCATTAATAGTTATCGAAGGGCCATTGGTTCATTGGTGAAGTTGATTGGCTTGGAATGAGCTCACCAAAGATCAAGTATTGCTGAGGCAAGGCCTGGAGATACCCGAAGCGGATAGGGCCAGGATCGTTCCTCGGGTGACTTTGACGGATTGGATATCCCCTAGTCGTGACTGCTTAGTCGAAGGAAGGTTTCGATATAAATATAAATTTACTCATACAGTTTAATTAGTTTCTTTACGACAAAGATGTTGATATCCATGTAATCGCAAACCAACCAAACAAAAAAACAAAATCATTAATAGTTTTGATATCTATGGAAGAACCATCAATTGAATTCATGTCAATGGTAGTTCTATCTCCCTAAATACCTTCTGTGATATGGGTTTGTATTTGGGGGTGCACTCTCTCATTGAACCCTTCAACTCACTTCTTTGTCGAATTTATGGTATATTTAACCAAGCATATTTATTTTTGTCACTTAGGATAGCTACATATAGGTGTCGTTTCCTAAATTATACTAGGGACCATATGGGATCAAGAAACATTCCCCGTGCCCAAAAATTTGTTAAAACATTACAGTACGCCGACATACGAACATTAGAAGGAAAACTACTATATTTTTTGTTTACGTAAAAATGATACATTTTAAATTATTTACAAGATAATCGCCATTTCAAAAAATTAAAGATTTCAGTCAACGTATAATTAAGAATTACACCGGCATGACGTACGGCTCTGGAATGGCCAAATTCATGTTATTGAAACCAGCGGCTTAAAAAATTGAATAAAATACATCACATAGTTTCCCGCTAGAGTTAAATTACTCTCAGTCAAATACATGCGAATGGAGACGGAATTGCATGATTTAATAAGGGATATACTTGAAGTGATAAGTTTTTATATGACAACCTTTAAACCTTGCTGGTCCATGGTTTGTACCAATTTTCATCCTTTTTATTTGTTATCGAAGAAGACAAACAAAGCTAATGAACCTAGTTATGTTAAATGACAAGTATCTCTCAAATTGAATTTTGTTGTAGAGTTTTTATATGATTTACAATATTACTTATAGGTGCTTGTGAAATGCGTATTTTCATTATACGTATAATTTAATGAGTATAATGACAATTTTTTAAAGATATTAGTATATGAGAAATTTTGGGAGCATTTGAGTATAGATTGTGTTTTGGGATTTTCCAAAATGTAGATGGGATATGATTTTTTTATTTTTTTTGATAGATTCCCAAAATTGGCTCATTTAATTACTTGTTTGAAGATCAATGATGATATACATATGGCTAACTTATTTTGGAAAGAAATTATTACACTGTGTGGATTGTTAAACATTATTATATTTGACAAGGATATTAAGTTTGTGGGTTACTTTTGGTTGTATTGTGGAGGAATTGAGCACTAGGTTGTCATTTAGTTCAACATATTATCCAATAGATGGATGGCTAAAAGGAAGTTGTCAATAGGAGCCTTAGAAATTTGTAACATGATGTTTGTTAGAAAAGGAGACATGAACATACGATTCAGTTCTTTTACAAGTGGATTTTTCTTATTAAAACTTTGTAAATAGGAACACTCGAAAGCCACCTTTGTAGATTGTTTATGGAAAAAGTCCAAGAGTAGTAATGGAATTGTGTTAGTTGTCGCAATGAGAAAGAAGAAACACAAAACTTAATGAATTTGTGCAATATTATATGGAGGAGTTGCTCAAGAAAGTGCACTAATAGTTGGAGTAGAGTGATGTGCAGTACAAATAGTTTGCAAAATTGAGGAGGAAAGAACTAGAGTTTGAGGTTAGAGATATTGCTCGTGTGCACCTTCACAAAGAGAGGTATCCAAGAAGAACATATGACATGCTCAAGTGAAATAAGATTGAACCTCAAAATAGACTTTTGGATGAATAATTGTGTAAAATGTTTTAGTTCGATGTTTTGGGTTACTTCTCATGAAGCATAATTGAGAGAAACGATTGGACCTTGTAGATTCTTGAAGAAGTTTGCAAAGAATGCTTATTGAATAGAGCTTCCAAAGGGAATAGAGATTTCTTCAACCTTCAATACAATTGATCTATCATCATATTTTGAGTAGAAGAGAAGTGATGAAGAAGACCATGCAAAAGTAGTTTGGAGACACCACATACTAGAGGAGGAGAAGCATGAAGAAGTAGTAAAAAAACACATCGAAAGGAGAAAAATAATATCTGGTGAAATAGAGAGGTAGAGGAGTTGAGGATACATCTCGGCTTAGTGAAGCAAAAAATGTTAGATTTAGTGTAGACACCTAATTTAGCACAAAATCATTATTAAATGTATGCTTTTAGTGATTTATATGTAAATGAGTCTTGAAACATGAAACTAGATCTTAGTGGCACAAGCCCTTATTATTTCACTTTTGTATTGTTTGATTGACAGTCATTCAATGACTTCTTTGGATATTTCATATTTTTCAAGTATGTCATGTCAAAAAGATATTTGGTTGTTACTTTTCAATGTTTGACATTTGTTGACTTTGTTATAGGACTCTATTTGGTTCATATTGTCCTGCAGTTTGGTCCCAAGCTAAACGGTCCCCGCCCCTTTTTAGATTTGGATATTTTCTTCCCGTTGGGTCTCTTTGTTACTCCGTTCACTTTCATGTCTTATGTTTTCCTGTCAACATGCATGCCACTAGGTTTGAATTTCGAAGTAAAGGACTCCTTATATGCAAGTTTACTATAAGTATTTATTAACTAGAATTCACCTATCTATTATCAATGCATTAGCTAGAAGCAAGGAATTGTTGTAGCATATCTCATGAGCACATTGCAAGGGGAACTATTGATTTCAAGTGTTGTTCATTTACGTACAATGGTTTCAGTTGTGACAATTAGTTAGTATGCTATCAGTGTTGAGGCATGAGGGAAAAACTAGGTCAAGGGAACTAGTTGCATACAACACATGCATGAGCACTAAGAGAACTGCATGGAATTTAAAATGCAGTGCAACGCTTAGTCTAAATCACCAAGGTGACCATCAAGTTCTTTGTTGGAGTAAGCTTTCCCATTGATTAAATGATTTACGATACATGCATTATACAATCCATTAACTTTTTAATAGGCACAATTTATTCAACATCCTCATATTCAACCCTTGGTTCTTGAGTCCAAATGTGTTATGATGAACATGTCATTCCATTAATTTATTTTGGTTTGTGAGATAGTCATAGAACCACTCTTAAAAACACACAATAATAGGTACTTGGAAAACTTTTCCATTTTTATGAAAAATGAAAATTCTGACAATTATACTCCATTCTCTACAAGCTCTTTCTTCATTGAGCAATCTATCCATTTCATTCCAGGCCATAAAAATTTTCACGTGCCTTTTTAATATTCCAATTTTAATGTATCCTTGTATTTATATTGTTTATGACCTTAAAGTATTCAAATGTATATCTCCACGGGCTTTGTTTTCCTTACTATGCACCCTTAAGATATTTTATCATTTGAGAATCGAATGGGATTTGTCATTTCGCTGTGCCCTTGCTTGAGCTACTTACCCTTACAATGTATTCTTTGATGACTATTGATGTTTCCATGAGGTTTTATTATAGTACCATTATGTGTTCGACATATGATCCTCTATGTTGTGTGTAGTCTCCCATTGATAATTTTTTTAAATGTATATCATGACAATATAGATTGACCTGACACGGGAAATAGAAACCCAAAAACGTCATGGAATGATAGCATAGGATTGAGAAAGTTTATTCTAGGCCATAAAAGTCAACAAAACATTTGAATATACCTAATTTTGACCAAACCGCTCAGATATAGACAAATGCACTCACTCATAAAATAATGAAAAATAACGGCCAAGGGATCATGTTTAGGTTTCTACGAAAATCATCTTAACAATGACGTAAAGTCCCACATGATGTTTGACTTAATTTAAAGGAAACATTATGTATTACATATCTCAATAACATGGGATGAAATTACAATAGAAGTGACCAATTCAAAAATAAATCACTGCTGTAATAATCAGCCTCATGTAAACGTACAATTATTCAAACTCTCTCATTCCTTCCCTAAGATTGGTTTGCATTTGGCGAGCTCGTATTTTAAATACTCAATGAGGAATGTTCTACATGCCATTGTGTGGTGTGAACCATTCAACTCACGTTTTTGTCAAATTCACATTTATTTTGTCACTTAGGATAGCTACATATCCTACATATAGGTCTCCTATCAATTGTAAATCATACTAGAGACCATTAAAAAAGAAACAATAATAGTTTTTGGTTGTGTAAAGATAACACATTTTCAATTATTTAAAAGTTACTCGTCTTTAAAAAACAAATAATTAAGTCAACATATAATTAAGAATTAAACCTGCCATGACATACAACTGTGGGATGGCCAATTAATTTTATCGAAACCAACGGCTTAAAATCATTGAATAAAATACATTACATGAGTACAAGTTACATTATAACGAATGATAATAAAATTATGCATTACATATCTCAATAACATGGGATGAAATTACAATAGAAGTGACCAATTCAAAAATAAATTAGTGTTATAATAATCAGCCTCATGTAAACGTACAACTATTCTAACTCTCTCATTCCTTCCCATATACTATAAGCCGCTTGTAGACCTAAAAACAGGCTGCCCCACGGCATCGTGGACTGTAAAAACCTATTATTATTATTATTATTATTCCTTAAGATTGGTTTGCATTTGGCGAGCTCGTATTTTAAATAGTCAATGAGGAATGTTCTACATGCCATTGTGTGGTGTGAACCATTCAACTCACTTCTTTGTCAAATTCCCATCTATTTTGTCACTTAGGATAGCTACATATAGGTCTCCTATCAATTGTAAATCTTACTAGGGACCATTAAAAAAGAAACAATAATAGTTTTTGTTTGTGTAAAGATAACACATTTTCAATTATTTAAAAGTTACTCGTCTTTAAAAAAATAAATAATTAAGTTAACATATAATTAAGAATTAAACCTGCCATGACATACAACTGTGGGATGGCCAATTAATTTTATCGAAACCAACGGCTTAAAATCATTGAATAAAATACATTACATGAGTACAAGTTTTATGCCAGAATTAAATTACAATACACGAATATCGACCTAATACATACAAATGGAGTTGGAGTTGCAATTCTATAAGCATCATTTAAGACAACCTTTAGTTTGTATCAAATTTCATCCTTTTTGTTGGTCATCAAAGCAGACAAACCACAACCATAGAACCTTGTTAGATTCTATGAAAAGTTCCTCACAAATTGAATTTTGTTAGATCTACCATAAATTTTTAGAGTTTTTATATGATTTATAACATGATTTATAGGTGTTTGTGACATGTATATTTTTATGCGTATAATGACAACTTAAATATTTATGATTATTTGGTAGAAAGATTGTAGATGGAACTAGGATACTTATTATAAAAAAGACTTAGGATAAATTTATTTCGTTTATTTATCCTCCTTAAGTTAATAATAAATTTAGCACAATCATATTTAAATTATACTTCTTAATTAATTTAAACTCCACCCATTAAGGGTTCACCTCCCATATTAATATTACAGACTAAGTTAGATTTAATTCATTTCCTAACTTAGGCTTTAATAGTATACACTAAACCCATGCTAACCCCTTTAATTAATTACTTATACATATGCACCCCTTTAATATTATCTCCTACCCCATGCATATCTTTTAAATAAAAGACTTAAAAAATTATCTCCTACCATTAAATTTCCTACATGTCAGACAACATATTCATAGGACTTTATTAGTTTTAATTTTACAAAAATTATTAAATTTTTTATTCACCCGTCACTAAGGGATGAGGATTAAATCCCAATCGTATGATTCATTTAATCCTCTCCCTTAGATCTTACAGCTTCCTTATGTTGCCCTAAGTTTCTTTATGGGCTCTTTATCTTTCACTTTACCCTAACTGTGTCTCCATTTGCACAGGTCAAACTACAAGAAAGAGCAAGAATGGATGCAATTGGATTTGAGTGCAAACTATGTTGGAAATGAGGCTACAAGGAATGCAATGGGAGGATATTCTCTCCCATAGCACAATTCCATTCTTTTTTTTAATATCTTCCATATTCTTATAAATCTATAGCTTTATTTTACTGGTAATGCATATTGTCTCCTCTCAGATTTGGCACTGAGAAATATATATGTATATATACACACACAAATATGTGTGTATATATACACGTACATATGTTTATTTATTTACAAAGATTTTTATGTTTTTAACAGGTAAAAGTACCCAATTTGGGGTTGCACACACAATGGCACCCTGGCCGCTGAAATGGGGGTTTTGTTGCAGGTTTTGGGTGGGTCAGCCAAGCCATCCACCCCAAACTATATATTTTTTTATTTAAATATTTTCACTAAAACTAAATCCAACTCGGATTTTATAATATTAATTAATTAATTAATTATTATTGTTGTATATATGTATATGTATATGTATATGTATATGCTATATGTATATGTATATGTATATGTATATGGCATCCTGGCCGCTATGGGGGTTTTGTTGCAATGCACTTATAGGTTGATCAAGTTTAAAGTATTGTTTATTTATTCCACAAAAAGTATTGTTTATTTACTCCACAAAGCTATATCGCCCTGTAAATGAAATTGTCTAATATAGCTTTGTGGAATAAATAAACAATACTTTAAACTTGATCAACCTATAAGTACATTTGTACACGCACGCACGCACACACACACACACACACACACACACACACGCACGCACGCACGCACGCACGCACGCACGCACGCACGCACGCACACCACACACACACACACACACACACACACACACACACACACACACACACACACACACACACACACACACACACGGCTTATATACCTGTGTAAAGATTTTTCTCTAGTTTAACTTTTCACAAGGGTTTACACGAACAATATATTTGCAGATATAAAGATCCTAGTTTTAACATTTTCACAATGGATTGTAGATGTAAACTGGTTTATAGCCTAAGTTTGCAATTTCCTAGAAGTTGCATTAATTCCAGATACATATAGAGGAAGAAGGAAAACATATTTATTGAGTTGAACAGATGAATGCTCCCTCACAAACAAGATATGCAAAATTAAAATAAAACAACATAGTATATTTCCTTATTCTTAATGATAGCATCAATTCTAGATTCACAATAAAATAATTCCATAAAATTTCTCTCAACCAAAGTTTGTACATATTTTCCAATAAGGAAAAATGAAGATTAAACATATACAGGTTCCATTTCAACTGAGAGTTTCATTTTACTTGCATACACTCATATGTTACAAAATTTCAACATGTTACATACATTACCCAAAAGAAATAAAGTGTAGATTTATCAATCAGATTACGGTTGGAATACATGAGGCAAAATTACAAAATTTTACAACTTTCAAGAGGCATAGGTTCACACAGAAATCTGCCTTTATCATGGCATAAAATATAACCTTTCAAAACTCTTTACAGCACTCAAATTTTCAATTATACTAGATGTACTTCACTGTTTATTACAATTCATAATTACAATTTAAAATGCAAGTTACTACAAGCCCTCCACCAAAATGGTGGAGACAACATGGAAAATTTCTTCTTTTTTAAAACTATAATCTGCAACTCCATTTAAACAACTCCTGCAACTCCCTATAATTCCTTTGAACCTGTAACTTCTCCAGCACACAAACAAGGGAAGGAGATAGGCAACGCTCTCCTCCCAGCCATGAATCCAATTAAGGGGTGAAGTCAACCCCCTCATTGGCCCTCAAGCCCCAACCATGAAACAATGCAACTCATTCACAACCATGACAACAAGAACAAGGCTTCCACATTTGCACATACACATACAAGCATTTTACTTCAACACATGAACAACATTAAAAACTGTAACTTAAATTCATCACAAAGGCTCAATTTAGAGCCATGGGAGAAAAGAAACATGGGGAACCATCTTGTAACTCCCAAGTGGGTTAGGGGTCCACCTTAGACCTCCATAACAACAATCACACAAAATCTCTTATCCATCCCTCAAACTCTTATCACTTCCTCGAATTTTATCATCACTCCCTCATGGAATTATACAAAAAATAATCAAGAGCGTTATTTATGCCTTCTCAAGGGTGGAAACCCTACCCACACTCCTTCCATAACCTCACAAAACTCCCTTATTCCTCCTCCTTAGTCCGCATTTTATTTCTTCCCACATCTTCCTTAAGGAAAACTACCTGAATCCAAAACAAACATACAAACATGCATTCACATTCAACAATTCCATACACAATCAAACAAGAAAAAAAAATGGGATATAGACGCTACATTACTATTGATGGCACATTCCTTTTCCTGTCAATTCCCTTCCAATTCCTTTCCAATTCCAAGTACAAAATGAAAACGTGCTCCTTTCCAATTCCAAGTCCAAAATCCCAAAGTAAGTAACCCCAAAAACATAAAATGAGAACATATAAATAGACAAGGAGGGAGAGGTGATGTGGCTCCATGTATGATTCCACTTAATCTCCCTCAAAACCACATCACCCTTTCAACACACATTCCAAAGTCTCATAATTATGTGGTTGAGGATATGACACAACCAAATTTGCACACAAGATCATTTTACACATTTCAAGGTTCAATTTAGAGGATCAAAATGTGAGGGTAATAATTTCCTCTTTCCTCTCAATTTTTCATGATTAAGGGCCTAAATTGATCCCTTGGGTCATAGGTTAGGTTAGGAGGGAAGTCTAAAGAGTGTGGGACAAGTTAAACTTGTCCCACAAGCTCTCAAAATTGGGCTCAAAGCCCAAATCCGAGATTGGGCTTAGAAATGACACACATTCCAATGCCAAAATTAAAAATTCAAGAAAGGAGGTAAAAGGAATAAAGTATATTCCAAGGAATCTCTACCCTCCCAAAGCCACATCATCACATTAACCATTAACCCTTCTAATTTACAAAATTAAGACAAAACACAATTTAAACATAAGATCCATAAGAGGAAACAAGTTAGCTCCTACTAAATTTACATAATTACAAGGGGTACACTAACCACATAGAACATAGGGTTACAAGGTACATTAGAACTTTAATCAAAATCATAACATCCACAAATAATTACAAAACATAACTACAAGACAATACATTGGAAAATATACACATACCTACACATGGTAACATATGAGGTGCTCCTCCATGGAGTCTTGCAACATACAACACAACACAACACAAACACGACAGCTGTCATGGTGATCATGTTGTGAACCCACAAAATTCCTTCATGGTTGGCCTTCCTAGTCCCACCTTGTTGTGTGATTTTGTTTCCTGCAATCACAAATAATACCACTTTCAGCCACAAGGCCACATCAATACATCAAGGGGATCAAAGCACATATAAATCGTTCATCACATAATCATCATACATCATAGTATATATTTCTATCTAAATCGATATTTACAAGTATCTGAAATCATAATTCACATTTTAATGACAACCACACCATTCACATGTTGATCATCTAACATCATCATGAATCAGTAAACCATAATATCAAGGTACACAAGGTTAGACGATGCATCGAAACATAATCACAACTGCTATGAGTCCAAGATGTCAGTATATAGTAAAATAATTCTAAATCACATGTGCTAAAACATCCTCCAAAATTAGTTAGGCATCCATATAGTCCATGATAAGGGTCAGATCACAATAATAGTCAAATTTCATATAGTCTAAACAAATTATATCTTGAATACTATATCAATATCCATGTCTCTAGGTAGTTAAAGAGCATCAACAAAGAAGAAAAAGGTGTTGAAGAGGAGTGGTCACTACATCCCCCTCCCCTAAGACTTGACTTCCTCCTGGAAGTCACTGGAACAAGTGTGGAAACTGGGCCCGTAGAAAAGTAGTGTCCTCCCAAGTAGTTTATGTCTCATCATATCGATCCCACTAGACGCACACCTGATCAATCTCACAGCCTCGAAGGCCCATGTTCATGCATTATATGATGTGCACAGGATCCACATTCACATGTCCCTGCTCCTGTGCCTCCAATACTATCCAATCCAAGACATGAGAAGGATCTAGAATATATCTCCGAAGAGTAGAAATATGAAAAACATCATGAATGCAAGACAAGTTGGGTGGCAAGGCTAGATGATTGGCTACGAGACTGATCCATTCCAAGATCTTTAATGGACCCACAAATATTGGATCTAGCTTAGAGCCTTTTCCATAACGGATAGGGATATTATTAGGTCTGACTCTCAGGAATACCTTTGAGCCCACCTCATAACTGTGGTCAACTCTCCTATGATACGCATACTTTTTATGCCTATCTCATGCCTCATGAAATCTATGTCTAACCAAGATAACCTGATGTTCCATATCTTGTAGCATGGATGGCCCAAGAGATACCATATCCTCTAACCTATCCCAAAGGAAGTCCTACGCTCTCTATCATATAATGCCCGAAATCATGTCATGCGGATGGAACTCTAAATACTATTGTTGTAAGAAAACTCTACCAAATACAGATACTCCTCCCAATGTGATTGCTGGTCCATGACGTACATGCGAAGCATATCCTCAAGTATTTGGTTCACCCACTCCATTTGACCATCTATCTCAGGGTGATAAGTTGTACTAAATTTAATCTTTTTCCCAAGAAAAAACTACATGGTGGTCCAAAAAATTGATGTATGTAAAGGGTCACAAATAATCTTCTGCAGAATCCCATAAAGCCTAACTATCTCGTTGAAACAGACTCGAGTCACTGTACTGGATGTATAAGTGGTCTTCATCAGAGAAAAATCAGTCACTTTCATCAATCTATCCACTGTGACCATGATGGCATCATGGTGGTATCTCGACATAGGTACCCCCCCAATGAAATCCAAGGAAATGGTGTCACGTTTCCACTCCGGTATAACATGGGGATAAATAAGGCCAGATGGATATTGATCCTTGGACTTTACCCTCTGACACTCCAAACACTGAGATATGAATAGGGATATATCCCACTAAAGACCAGTCATATAGAACAACTGCCTTAGTGAAGCATGCATCTTCTTCACCCTTGGATGGGCTAAATAAGTTACACAATGAGCCTCTACCAAGATATCCTGTCTCAATCCTCCATCTCTAGGTACATAAATTTGGCCCCTATGTCAAATAATCCCATATGAATCTAAAGATATCCCCTCAAATTTCCCCGTAAGGGGTCTGTATAAATCAATCTCTGCTCTAGCTGCAAGATAGAACATATCATGAGGAAGTTGTTGGAAGATCCTAGGCATCAAATTTGAGCCTATTGTTTTATCCATGAAAAGGTGTCTCCGTCGACTCAAATCATCTACAACCAAATTATCCTTCCCCTTCACATGCTCAATCTCCATGTCATACTCACATATAAACTCCATCCAACACCGTTGACATGTTGAGATTGGGTTGTGTGAAGAGGTATCGTAGGCTCATATGATTTGTCCTGAGTGTGAACCTCCTGCCCAATAGAAAATTTCACCACCAAACCAAAACATGGACCACTGATGTAAGCTCAAGGTCATGAGTTGGCTAATTAAGCTCATAATCCTTGAGTTTGCGAGACTCAAAGGAAAAAATTCATTCGTCTTGCATCAAAACGCCTCCTATCCCTGCCAAAGAAGCATTTATACATATAAATAAATCCCTTTGTGGATCACGCACTGCTAGGATAGGTGTTGTAGTAAGGAATTCCTTCAAAGTCATGAAGGCCTACTCACATCTATCTGACCAAACAAACTTCTTCCCTTTCCATTATAGGGAAGTGATGGAATGAGCAATATGTGAGAAATCCTATACAAACCTTCTGCAATACCTTGCTAATCCCATGAAGCTACATACCTCAGTCACATTGGTCGGCACTAGAAAATTAGTAATAACTCTAATATTGGAGGGATTGAATGTGATAGCTTCTCCAGAAATTAATGTCACCCAAGTACTGAACTTATGACTAAAAGAATGCACACTTCTCCAAGTTCCCATATAGCTATTACTATCGAAGACACTGCAGAACCTGGCAAAGGTGCTCCTCATGCTCCTCATGTGCGTGTGAGAAATTAAAATTTTCATCTAAGAATATGAGCATGAAACATGGTCTAGAAATGTTCTGAATACCCAATTCATCAAACTCATGAATAAAATAGGGGAATTCGTAAGACCAAATGACATAGCTATGAACTCGTACAGTGGCCATATCTGGTACAAAATGTTGTTCTATGAATATATACCGCCACAATCCCCAACTAATGATACCTCGAATTAATATCTATCTTGGAAAATACTGTAGCAATCTTCATATGATTAAATAAAATCATCAATGTGTGGAAGGGGGTAACGATTCTTGATCGTTACTTTGTTCAGCTATGTCTATAGTTGATACACAATCGCAAGGATCCGTCCTTCTTCTTCACAAAAATCACTAGTGCACCCCAAGGGGATACACTAGGATGGATCATTCCCTTCTCAAGGAGGCCCTCTAGATGAATCTTGATCTCACATATCTTAGGGGTAGTTATCATATATGGCGCACGTGAGATAGGATCTGCTCCAGGAACCAAATCTATATGAAAATTTATCTCACTAGGGCAGGAAAATCATTAGGAAAGACATCGAAAAAATATCTCAAGATGTGATGATCATCTAATGAAGTCCCACTAGACTCATCCTCTGATATGTCACTGATTATGATAGCATACAACTGACAACCTTGATGTGCACACTGTTTAAGTTGCATAGTGGATATGGTGTGAATAGAAATGGGCCTCCTAACCCCAACTATCACCAACTCAACACCCAAGTCATCTACACAAGATATCACCTTGATGTAACAATCCACTCTAGCTCTGTGTGTAGATAGCCAATCCATACCCAAAATGACTCCATAAGAACCCAAAGGAAGGATGGAAAGATCAAGGGTCACGGTGAAGGTTCCGAGGTCAACTACACACTTCTTGACCAAGGATTCCACTGAGATCTTGGCTCCAAGAATCCATCTCAAGTTCCCAACTGCGGCCTTTCCTAACTTGCCACCCAGCTTGCATCTCTCTACTAAGGATGGAGAAATAAAGGAATCAAAAGAGCATGAATCAAACAAGATAGAGGTAGAAATACCACCGATGCTACCTGTTAGTCTCAATCATTGTTCCTTGATGCTCTTTCTGGTGGTTCTTAACCCCTGCATATATTTTGTGGCTCTTAGCCATATCACCAACCATTAGTTCTGAAATTGGGACCCTAACCCTTGTGACCATGCTTCTACGAACAATCTCTCTAGTGATTCCCTAATGCACTACATCCAAAAAAATTGTTTGGTCCTCTTCAATGTGAAGAAACCCTTCCTGGTGCCCTAGTGGTCTATGTTGTAGAACCCAATGATCCTTTTATGAAATTTTATGGCCACTTTGGACAAGCTCCGGCTAAATGAGCTCTGCGTGGAGCATGTGTCCTAGTTGTTCCCCTAGGTGGAGGCTCCATACTACCCCCCTCAAAAAACCATGTCATTATGGAGGTCTAAGAGGATGGGTGGTCTGATGTTGCTACTACTTGTTGTTGGTGGCCTGGTCTAATGGAAGACTATATGGATCTATTCCCACTACGAGGGCTATGGGTCACCCCCTTTGACCAAATGTAACTGCTATAAACCATATCTGGTGCTTTGCAACCTCCTCTACAATACAGGCCTTCTACAACGGTGTCAACTAAAGTATGTGGACAATCTATACATAGTGCACTCCCAACCTAAAGTTCAGTCCCCCGATGAACATGTGAAAACCATCTTGCATGTAATCCAAAGTGAAGGTCTCAGGAATCTATTCCCTCATACTCTTCCATTGTTATGCTAACTTATTGTAGATCATGGAAATCTTCAATCCATTGTTCAATAAGCATCTTCTGGAAATATACCTACTCCAAAAAATCCTCTATAAACAGTTCCAATGTAACTCGACTCTTAATCTAGGTGGATCTTCTACTCCTCTATCCTCCACCAAACACCTACCCCATGTCTCAACAAATGGATAGCAACATGATCCTTCATGTTTCTAGAACACAACATAGCTTAAACCATTCGCTCAAGCTCACCAACCATGCCTCCACCTCATATCCTCTTATATCACAAGCATAGTGAGGCGGATGAAGCTTTTGGATCTCCTAAATATGATCATCACTTATTATCTTCCTACCCCTAGGTCTCTCCTCATAGCCATCCCTCTGTCTAGGGCTCCTAGATCACTCCCTATGAATCACGGCCATATCCCTATGTGTTGTGTCTTGTTTATCTGAGTCTAGATAGGAGTTCTGCACCTTATGCTCCTCACTATGTTTGGAGAGAGGTGAGCCTCATGTGACAGATCCCTATCATGTTGACTAGGTCATCCCCTACTGATCGTCCATGCATAACAACATTGACCTCCTATAAGTTCTACAAAATATGTGATAATATAGCAAAAAAGGACCTACTCTGGGGTGGTTTATTTAAATCTATGTGTAATTATACCTCATTTGGTCTATGCCACATGTATAGAAAAAACATTAGAGTTATTCCTTCATTCAAGGTGAGTTTCGTTTAGAAATTTTTCTACATTTTAAAAAATTTAAACAATTTCAAGTGTTCTAGGTTTATGTTCCACTAGTTTTTTAGTTGTGTTACCATGTTTTCCTAGAGTCAAAGTGTTGAACCCATGACTTTGATACCAAAGTGTGATGCTTGAAAAACTGACACATCAACCAACGTGAAAACAACAAAACATCACTACAAAATTACAAATATTTTTTTATTACGTCAAAAGCGTTCAGCCAATCTTAATTTCATTAATTACGAATGAAAATAAATTGCTTATTTTTTCAATACATTTCCTATAGAATTAGTTTAGTTTATCTACTTTGGTACTATTAATTTATTAATCTTCCATTCCATTAATTAATCCCACAATTAATTTTATTTAATTAATTAATTCAACCTTTATTTATTTTGTTTAACTTCCCCACCTTAGGTTAATAATAATTTGAAAACCTTATCATTAAATTATTCACAAACCTTATTTAATTAAATTTCACCCATGAAGGGTTCAACTCACATTATTAATATTGTAAGTTAATTCCACCTTTCAATTTATTTCCTAAGTTCACATAATAAATTTCCTAGCATAAATTTATCCCATGCCACCCCTTTAAATTATTTACCCATAACATTTACCCCTTAGTCATAAAATTTCCCATTAGCACTCACCCTTTTAATCACATAACTTCCCATTTGATAAATTATATACCATGCAAAACATTTAAATAATAGACTTTAGTGAGAATTTTCTAACTTATTTAAACTTCTACATTCCCGAAAACAAATTTCATAAGGGCTTTATTAATTTGAATTTCCCAAACATTGATTAAATTTTTATTCATCCAATACTAAAGCGACGAGGATTAAATCCCAACCATAAGATGGGTTTGATCCTTGCCTTTAGATATAGGTTTCTCATATTTTTTCCCTAAGAATCCTTGTGTCTTCTATTTCTATCTTTCTAACCCTAAGTGTGCCTCCATTTGCATAGGTCCAGCTACATGAAAGGGAAAGAAAGGAGGCAAGAGGATTTTGTTTGAAGCTATGTTTAAAAGGATGGTAAAGGTCCTACAATTGGAGGATTTATCTCCCTTATATTTCATAATTTTACTTTTATAGATTCCTATGTTTTTGATCATTTTATTTTACATGTTTCATTATAGGATTCTTCTACCAGGATCTCTAGTTGTAGGTGTTTCATCTAAATCCTTATGCATTTTCTCAATGTCAGGAATGAATCTGAATTTATTTTGAAGTTATCTATATATTCATTATCTGTACAAGATCTATATCTGAAGAAATACATTCTTCTTTTTTTCATTACAACGATAAAACTATTCTAAGATGTGTATGAGTGTATGTGTGTGTGTTCACAGAAATGTGTATATATCCATATATATACTTCCTAGTGGATATTATTAAACAAGTTTTCAACTTTTTTATTTTAAATTTTTGAAAAAGGATCTATTGTGTCGAATCTGACCCATTTTAAAAAATTGGTTTCACATAGGGTGACCAGCACCAGTCACGTAATCGGTTCTAGTTCAGACAAGAGTACGGACATCAGTCACTGTGGATCCAGACTTTTTATTATAATGGTATATATATATATATATATATTTATATATATATATATATATTTATATACATATAAACTCATGTGTCAACTAGAGATCTATTTTTTTAGTCTACTAAGTGACATTACTCTAAGTGATTACAATCAAGGAAAACTAAGTCTGAGTTCTGTAAAAAAATATGCAGGGATAATAATTGTTTTAGTATGGAAGAATATTACAATTTCCATAATATTTTCACAGATATTTCCAAATTTCATTACAAGTACAAACATACATTGAAACTTATTATTATTTTTACAAAGAATAATGCTGGAAGGAGAAGGAAATTCCTTTGAAATTTTGAACAAGAAAGTAAATGGAAACCATGACATTATATACATCAACCAAATATATTTTTCCTTCGCATAATTTTTCAAGATTTTCTAGCTAAATACATATTGTAATTTCCAATATTTTACAGAGTTTTAGATTGTTCCAAACTTGCCTAATAATGCATATTTTACAATGATTTCCTACATAATTTGAGAATTCCATTTCATTCCAAAGACTAACAAGTTTGTAAATAATTTTCAAAATTCTCTTATAGGAATAGTTCACAAAAATATAAAAAGAAATACAGACTTTACAATAAAGAAAATTTAGCGATAATTTTCCAATTGATTTAAGCCCTTTGAGTAATGAATTTAAGTACATACATATTACAATAATTAAAATGGAATATTGGTACAAGCCATTCACAAAAATGGTGGAGACAACATTCTCAAATTTCACAAAATTCTTGTGCAACTCCATTCCAAAAACCTACAATTTCTTCACTCTAACTCCAACACACAAGCAAGGGAGCTAGGAAATTCTCTCCTCCCATCCATGAATCCAATTAAGGGGTGAAGACAACCCATTCATTGGTCACCAAGATCTAACCATGAAATAATGCAGCACATTCACAACCATGAAACTAATAACAAGGGCTTCCACATTTACACATTCACATACAAGCATTTTACTTCAACATATCAATAATAATTAAAATGTGCAACTTTAATTCCTCACAAAGGCTCAATTTAGATCCAAAGGAAGATGGAATAATGGAGAAAACCTCCTTATACCTCTCATTTGGGTTAAGGTTACACCCAAGAACCTCAAAAGTGCACATCACAAAACACACTCAAAATCCCTTATGTCTACATGATGTAAATATGCAAAATGCAGCAATTTTAAACCTTTTCTCTCCCCATAGGTGGAACACCTTACCCACCCTCCCTCCTTAAAAAAAACTCAAAAAACTCCCTTTTATCTCCCCAATGGTGCCATATTCCCACTCCCCACACCTTTTCTTAAGTCATAACTACCGAAGCCCAACAAACATACACATACATACATTCATTCAATTTGCACTAAAAAGAAGAACAAAGAATAACATGATTTAAGCTCCTACCTTGTCATTGATGGTAGCTAATTCCTTCATGCAATTCCACTTCAATTTATTTCCTGAAACAATTACACAATCCAACTCTTCCCATCCAAAATTCTTGTAATCAAAAGCAAGTAAACCAAAATCATCAAAGGAAAACACATAAATAGATAAGGAGGGAGAGGTGATGTGGCTCGATGTAGGATGCCACTTCATCTCCCTTGAAATACACATTACCCATTCCTCTCACAAACCAAATCATCATAGAGAGGTAGGCGAGGAGATAACATCACTAAAATTACTCTCAATCTCACTTTTACAAATTTCAAAGCTAAATTTGGAGATTCAAAACATGAGGGAAATAACTGCCTCTTTCCTCGCAATTTTTCATGATTAAGGGCCTAAATTGACCCCTTGGATCATAGGTTAGGTTAGGGGGGATGTCTAAAACTTGTCCCACAAGCTCTCAAAATTGGGCTCGAAGCCCAAATCCGTGATTAGGATTAGGAAAGGTAGACATACTAATGCCAAATTAAAAATTCAAACAAAAGAGGTGAAAGGAATAAAGTATATTCCAAGGAATATCTACCTCCCAAAATCCACACCATCATATTAACATTAATCCCCTATAATTAACTTAATTCATCCAATATACATAACCAACATAATAACATAGGGTGAAACATTAAAGCTCACTCAAACAATAATATATTGAAATAAGGGGGTAAAATAGAACTTAAATAAAATTAGAAGATCCATAATTAATAAATAACATAACCAAAAAACCATAACATAGAAATACTAACACATACCTACCCATGATCACATGTAAGCTACTCCCCCATGGAGACCTCTAAAAAGATGACAACCAAGAAGGCAACACAAACACAAACACAAACATAATAGCTGCCAAAGTGACCATATTGTGAACACGCAACATTCCCTCATGGTTGGCCTTCTTATTCTATCCTTGTTTGTGTAATCACATTTCCTGCAACCATAAAATAATACCACCTTCAACCTCAAGGCCATATCAAAAAGCCAAAGAACTCAAAACACATATAAATCATCCATCGCACAATTTCATCATACATTATAATACGCAATACTATTCTAAATCAAAATTTACAATTATCCAAAATCACAATTCACATTTTTATGACAATCACACAATTCTCATACCAATCACTTAAGATCATCATGAAATCAATAAAACATAGAATGAATGTATACATGGTTAGACAATGCATCAAAACATAATCGTAACTACTTTGAATCAAAGATGTCAGTATATAGTAAAGTAATGCTAAATCACGTCTTGTATTATCCACCAAAATCAGCTAGGCATCCTTATAGTCCATGATAAGGGTCAGATCACAATAATAATCAAAGTCCATATAGTCTAAACACATGTTATCTTAAATACTATATCAATACATGTCTCTAGGCAGCTAAAGAGCATCAACAAAGCATAAATAGGTGTCAAAAAGGAGTGGGCACTATAGTTTATCACTATTAAACAACTTTTAACATGTTTTTCTTTGTATGTCCTTGGAAGCCATAATGAGATACTACCATCTTGAAAATATTGAGGCACCGTTTCACTAGGATTTGATTTTGTTGATATTTAAATTGGGTAAACTAGTTATCCCTAGGAATCTTGGTAGGCTATTGTTGTCGCCAAATCACTGCACCCTCCAAATGGCCAAAATGTAAGCGTGACATTCGGTGTGATTGGGGCACATGGGATCACCTCTCAAGCTATGGGACTTGGGCTCAAGGTGAACCTCCAAAGAAGGTTGGCTTCCTCTTCCTAAACTAAGTACTATACTACTCCTAGTGCAATAAAGTGATTATATAGACCTATGCTAACATTTTCATGGGTTGTAGGGAAAGATATTTGCAAGAAATGAAACTATATTAGGAATGGTGATGCACCAAATAAATTTTGTTTCCAAACTCAAGAAGGGTTGATTTGAAGAGGGTGTGTGCACCACAAGTCAACTTCACCTACTATAACTTAGAGAGGGTAACAGAATACCACAGACTAGGAATCATGCGTTCCCTTTGTTAAACTCAATCAGACACAACAATCTACCAGTCTTTCAATGAAGAAGGATGAACTTGAGAAGGGTGAATAAGCACCACAACTCAACTGCATGCAATACTCCACCACTTGATAAGCACAGAACTCCAAGAACCTGCAATAGAAACTTGAACTTTGCGCAGTGTACCTACAAGCATGAGAAAGGCACAAAAAAGTGTACAAGGATGAAAGGACCAATATTAGTCACAAAACAAACACTTTTATTACTTCAATAACATGCACAATGCATCATACATTCGAAAGAGGCAATTTTTGTCATTACAGTCTTGAAAGGAGGCTTGAAAGTTCTTTCAACATACAAGAACAACTTGTAGAAGAAAGAGGATTCTTGAAAAAACACACACTCACCTAAGATGTCTAACTTGTCCAACCTATTGGAATGAGATTCCAACTTACATTTATAGAAGAAGTTAAGAGAGAGGGGAGAAAGAGTCATAAATTCCCTTCCTAAATTGAAGGTACATGATGTATTTATTACAATTGGTTAAACCACTTGAGAAGGTTCCATCATGTATCATTAATGCCCATTTGACTTAATCTTCTCAATTAATTACAAGAATATTTAAATAAAATATTTTAATAATAATAATAAATATTATTAATAAAATATTAAAACATTAATTTAATTAAATATGGTGGGTCCCTCGAAGACTGGTTTGACTCGAAGAAAGTGGGGGCCATGAAAATAGGTTCAAAAAAACCCAACTCGGTGGTTGGCTCGCCGAGCCAACTCACCGAGTTGGGCTTGAGCTCCGCTACCATTCACCGCAACCGAGCTCTATTTGTGAGCTCACTTCCGAGCTCCTTTTCATCATGGCTTGGCTGACTTGTGCTTGTCACCTAATCAACTGAGCCGCTCCAATTATGAACCGAGCTCCCTACGCTTCACCACGTCGAGCTTTTTTGCTTCGTCACATTGATCCGTGAGCTCCTTGTCTTTTACCATAGCAATGATTACATATCTCATCGAGCGAGCTAGTCGTTTCCATACTGAGTCAAGCTCTTGAGTTGTCTGTAATGACATGCCCAATGTATGTTAACTCGTCGAGCCTCTGATTAACTCGGGTTCTACCTCGTTGTTTTGTGAGTGCTTTGACAACTCTTCGTGACTCACCAAGCTAGAACACCTTCACTACAAGCACCATTTCCTTGGCACCGTTGAGTTTGCATCACTATGCACAACTGCATACTACATTTTGTACACAATTCACCTTGTAAATATCTTGAGATTCTCACCACGCTTTGACTCTGCATGATTTTCATTTTACTAGCTCATTCTATTCGAACAAATTGATGTCGAGCTCAAACCGAGTTACCCATCTCATGGATCGACTCCACAAGCTTCAAGCTTCAAAATATTCTTTCTCTCTGGCTAAGCTCTACTTACCCCCTCACGAGTTCATCGAACTCCTCTCAAGTGCTATGCATGTATCCCCTCGCCTGATCTGACTCGCTAGCCATGTTTATCTCGCCTTTGTCTCACCACTGAGCCATCCACGAGTTAAAATCATCAAGCTCAACTCGGTTCCTGTCAAATACTCCTCCATGAGTGACTCACCTATCCCATTAGCCTAATCTCTCAACATGTTGAGCTCGAAGGAGCTTCCTCCACCAGTTCGGCTCGATTCCTGCCATGTTCCATGAGCTCTCCGCCTAAAAATCCATTCATCGGTTTGGAAAACACGTCTTCCCTTTTTTCTAGCTCGTCAATTACAATCCATGATCGAGCTACTTAGGGCTACGAGCTTCACATTTCGCATGACAAGACCCCACACATCAATCTGATTGGAAAGCTTAGTTCGCCAATGTTTGGATCACCCCCTCCATGTCTTCCAATATTATTGTGTGAGCTTATGCCGAAATCCATGGCATTCATACATTTCTAATTGAGCTCATTCAACAAGCTGAGTTCCTATATTGTGGAGCCATTTATTAAGTTCCTGAATTCATTTTATGACATGAAATGTGTCTCAGGCTTATGCAGAGCCCACTTCACCGTATCTGTGCATCATTCCTCCTTGAGCTCATTTATAATTCCAAGGTGGAATTCCATGGTGAGTTCGATCATAACTGCAGGCACTATTATGGAATTAACCTCGACCCGCTCCTGTGAGATTTGAGCCTTCCCACTACTCAAAGCTTTGAGTTATTTACTTGTTTGTTGCAAGCTACATGACATTTAATCACATACGTCAAGACTACTCACTTATACCCAAGCTGAGCTGAAGTAGCTTAGTCTTATGTGCTAGTAACTCACTACGATTTGAACAAATCGACTCATTTTTCTTGTACCTAATTATCTCTAAGTTGGTCGAGCTCCTAATTCACTTCCATGATTGATCCGAAAATAAGTGTTTGAATCTAACACTTCTAATCGTTTCAAAGGATCTTCAATTTTAATCAACTTAAAAGGATTTTAGAATTCCAAAAACTTATTAAAATATGATTTAAGACTAAATTCAAACTCAAATTAAGTTTAAAATTTTACTCAAAATTTCACTGTTTGATCGAAGCCCCAAAAATCATTGTTTCAGATTTAATTGATTTTTCCAATTTTATCAATTCTGATTATAGTTGCATCCACATTAATTTTTGGAATTTAAATTACTTGCAAATATCATAAACTGAAAATAAAAATTAGAACACAACACCAGATTGTTTACCGGGTTCGGAATTCCTACGTCCCTTCGGTTTGTGGTGAACTGATCCATTAATAATGTTAAAAATGTAAATAAAATAACCTTTACATTAACCAATAATGAATCAAAAACCTGCAAAAATGTGTTTCAGACCTTCGAAGTATGTTAATGGAGCTCAACGTTTGTCCTTCACCTTCTTGATCCACTTGCAGTCCCTTTGGTTCTATGCCTTCGTGTGACTTTAACAGAAAATAACTCTATCAAAAAAGCTCCAAATCAGATAAATGTCACACCATCGCAATCGTATCAAAATTTTGAGAAACTTTTCTATATAACTCGATACCTGGGTGTGAACAGAAGTGCCTCAAAATCACACTTTTCCAAAACTGCCTCCTTATTCCCTTGACACAAACCTGGCACTTGTCTATTACAAATACAAGTGAGCTTTATGTATACCACTTATAAGAGGGTGGTGGGTTGGTAAGGCCGCTTATCTTTTTAGATGAGGTTCTAGGTTCAAATATCCCTTCCATAGGTTTAGGCACCCAATTTATCCATTGACCCCACATTTGGTGGGAAAGGGATAGGATAATCCTTTAAATAACTTTTTCTCCACAATATCCTCCTTATCCCATAGGATTAGGCTTATTCCCTTGGAATGGATTAAATAAAATATTATTATTATTATTTTAAATATAAATCCACTAAAAACCTGCCAAGTGTCATGCCCATAATATGACATTTGTCCACGTCAGAGTGTGCCACGTCATCATTTGACCACAACTTTGACTATGCATATCTTTCGCATACAAACTCAGATTTGGTCCGTTCAAAATGCGTCAGAAAGCTTACGACGAGCTCTATACCATGGAACTAATTTTTAAAAAATTACAAGACCATCAATTTTGTCTTGTCACCAATTGCCACGTGTCACCTTGTCATTGGTCCACTTGTTGACCTATCGACCAAAGTTGACTTCCTTGTTGACTAAACTTTGACTGGACATAACTTGAGCTCAGAGTGTCTATTTTTTACGTTATTATAGTCATTGGAAAGATATCTGAAGGATCTACTGCAATGGAATGGTCTAGGGAAGTTTAGGGAACTTTTGACACTAAAAAATATCCCCTGATCAATGATTGATCTCGTCAGGTTGAGCTCCCTTGATGATACATCCTTCATGTTATCTCGAACTCGATGAATCAGTAGATCTCGAACCTGATCTCATAAGCTACCATATCAATCTTAGTCAGTAGATACACTCTTCTCTAGTCATGTTTGAGCTATTCTACGGTAGCACTGTGAACTTTGAACAATTGAGTAGATTTATTTTCACTTTGTCGAGGCACCTTTACGTGAATGTTCCGTATAGAACCATATGTTTCCACGCCACTCAGTCTTTCCAACAACCTTCCACATAGCTTGATGAATGTATTGCCATCCTAACCGGGTCTCTCGAACTCAAGCCAAAAGACTCAAGCTCAATTTTGTGAGCACAATCCCGCACTTCTCTCCAACAAGATCATTCACTAATGAATCGATTGTGTGTAACAACGATCCCCACTTAACTCAGAATACATGTCATTTCTGACACGTTTCTTTGTTGGATTTCTTGGCTCATGATCCCAAAAAAACCTTTTGCCAAGCTCGACATGGCATTCATACCAGGAAAATATGCGAGTTAGAAGTGGGAATCCCAGAATTTTGATGCCTTTCTTTCTATGCACCAACTTGGCAGGATGGCCTCCTATCCCCAAAATCCCCATAACGATGCTAATGTGCGGGATTTCGACATCATTTTTCCCACTTGACTGGAATTAGACCAAAAACAATTCCGAAACTCCCCACACTCCTCGACTCATATCAGCTCGGTCAAACAAGCTAATTCTCCCGAGTTATTGGTCAAGCTTTGTCTGATGGATTAGAACTCGGCCTCATGTTAACTTAGCTCTCATGTGTACTCAGCTTTACACATCTTGCTACTCGGTTCATTTTCACCCATTGTGAACCATTAGCTCATCTTGGATTGAGGATGAGCTCTTCTTTTTTTTAATTGGCTCTTCAAAAAAAATAGCATGGCTATGTCAATAACTTGAGCTTCATTTTATGACAATGTCGATCAGATCGAGTCAAGAAGATCAACATTGTACCCACTCCACATTTAGAGCATCGTCATGCCCTTTGACCATGTTCTGAATGACTCTATACACCTTGCTTTGTCGAACATCTTTCCCATTATGGATTCATCTGAACTCAGCTTACCAGGATCGACATTCATGTACTGAATTGTGTATCAACTCTGCTTGTATGAGCTAGCACAAAAACTCGGCTTTATTGCATTCAATTCCATGCCATGAATTCGGTGAATTTCTCCCATCAAACTGAGTTGGCTCTGATAGCTCATCTTTCACATTTATGTAATACGGCCATCTCCACGTTTGGCCGATTCTTGCACACATCGACGCAACCCTATTCTCCTCATCAGCTCATACAAATCGATACTACATTTCCCGTAAACAACTCAACAAATCCAAATTTCCATATGAGCCCGAGATGACCACACCAGGCTTGTCCAAGCTATTATCATGCTCGAGTCAACCCGAATACTCCCATTCCACGGTTTCTTCAGCCTCACGACTAGGCCACCTTATAAACACATCACACAGAGCTCGAATGAATTCCCATTATTACCGCATCAACACCCTAGTCTGCATGCCACGACACTAGCAACTCAAGCTCTTCAATCAAATCATAGCTCGACATGCTCAGGGCGCTCTCCTCTCTTAATGCCAAGCTACAAGATCTTCTTCCTTAACGTCGAGCTATGAGCTCTTCTTCCAACCACCCAAACTATTTAGCATGCCTTGGTGACTTGAATTGAGCCATAGTTCGAGCCTTTTGAAAATATTCCAAGCTGCATACGTGTCAATTTCATTTATCTCGATCGAGATAATTTGGGGTAAAATATTCAATGTATTATAAGCTCACCGAGTTGCTCGATGAGCAACTCGACGAGCTATTTCATAGCTCAATGCCATTTAACCCATTTAAAACTAATCTCTCCCTGATTTTGAACTCCTTGGCCTTCCTATTAAAACCATAAAATAGAAAAGTTATAACAAGACCCAATAAAACATGATTTATCATTTTTTATCATTTCTCACTAGTATCGGATGAATGTGAACCTGTCATAGATTAGTTTCTCACCCTAAGACCTGGACAAGGGGAAATAGCCCGAAATGATTCTGGAACCTCTCGGAATACCATAAACACTCTTGAAGCATAAAAAATTTCCTATAGGCCCCAAGTTCTATGAAAGGATTTATCGGTCCTGGGGTCCGATGTACCCTCGTTGTCCATTTTTTCCTCAAGCATGCAAAAATGGATAACAGATACGAGGGAAATGAAAAACATTGGAGGAAAAGTATGTCCCTTCATATAGTGCAGAAGGGGGTGAGGACTCAAAATAAGACCTATTTCTAATTGAGAAGAAGATAATTGGTAAAGGTAGGGCATAAGACAAGGTGGATAAGAAGGATGAGGGTATGAATGTGAGTGAAGAAACGGCCGCAATCCTAGAAAAAATTTCAATGGTGGGAGGCTCTATAAGTGGGAAGGGTGAGGAATAATTGGATTTGAATACTCTCTTTCAAGGATGTTTGATGTAGAAGGTGATCTATAGAGAAGGATTTGTATTGTGGCGAAATTAGGTGACATTCAACCTAGTAATAGCAAAAGTCTTATTTCGGAGGTGAAGAAGAACAATGGGGAGATAAAATAGTTATAGTTGGAATTCTAAAAACTGAAAAATGGTTGTCATTTTGAAGAAAAGAGTGGAAATCGTGGAGAATCTAAAGGTGGAGAAGGATAGCCTAGTGACTACCCCAAGGGAGGATGACATGATCACCATTGAGGAGAAGGTTAAAAGAGTGACAACTAATACAAGAAAGAAACAAAAAATCCAGCACAAGGAGGCATGCCCCAGCACACATACTAGAAGAAATTAGAGGAGGAAGATTGAGCCATTGAAAGACAAAGACTCTACAAAGAGTGATGAGAAGGAAAACCAATGTGCTCAATGGTTTATGTTGTTCTCTATTATATGGTATCTAGGGATTAGTTGTTTCCTTTTTGCTAACATTTTGGTCCCTTTTTGCTAACTAGCGGCTATATGTTAAAAAAAATCTTGGGTATTGGATCAAGCCATTTTGATTATGTTTTATGTTGGTTGTTTGGGGTGTTTCATTATTTTGGTGTCCTAGGACTTGTGTTGATAAACACAAACAAATGGGCAACTAAATATTATGTAAATGGGAGATGAAAAAAATAATGAAACAAACACTAAACTTAATGATTATATAATGCAATTATCAAGAAAATTAAAACTCCTAATTTGTTAAATTTTACATACAAAATATACGATCCATAAAAACTTTTCATGGACATATCCATTCTTTATAAATGATAAATCAAAATAAATTCTTCACATATCCATTTAGAAAATTGAATGAAATGTTTACCTTTAAATTCAATTAAAATTAGACTAGTCCACAATTTTTAGCGCCTTAACTTGAGCTCTTTATATTACAATCTAACGAGATTTAATTTTATTATATCTTCCCACCACAAGTTATGCTAATAAATAAATGTAAAAATAAACATTGATGGGGAAGAAAACTTTGAACGAAGGGCTCTCTCTCTCACCATGATTATTTTATAAAAGTAATGGCCTTAAAATGTGCGAAAATAAATCCATGACACACCATTGCTCTTGGATGACACTACAAAATCAACTATACAAATTCCAAACATTAACATGAAACATAAACTTTCACTAATATATTTGCATGATTTGAAATTTCAAAGCTACCTACTAGCAATCGTACATAAAATGTATGATGGAAACACTGAAGGGGATCTTTTGAAGGAGTCAAATTTGAGAGAGAAAAATAGTAAGAGAGGAAGAAGGGTGGAGAAGAAGGGATTAGAGGATGGAGAAGTGAGAGGGTGGAGAAGTAAAAGGGTGGCAAAAATAGAAGAGAAAGAAGTTGAAAGTCTACTGTCTAAGAACACGACAATTTTGTCAAAGTGCAACTGTTAGAGTTAGTATGTTACGACTGCCTCAAGAATTCTAGTTTACAAACAATGGTACAAAGATGAGTAAATATGTTCTATTGCCGAAGAACTATTCCCTTCATGCACTTCAAGAACAATAGCTCTCAAAACACTGTATCGGCAACATCAAGGATGAATTGTGTTGATGCCTCTCTTTCCTTTGGCGTGTTCTTCTTTTATGTTGTTCTTGGTTTGTCTCTCGATTTCTTGTATGGGACCGATCCTTGTTGTTTTGTTCTTGATCCTTGATGCTTATCTTTCATGTAAAGTTTTTTCTAATCCCTTCAAAATTGGAGACTTACCTAATCTAAAAAAATTATGGCTGAAATATGGTGTTTAGCTTTCATTCAACATGTATATTATTAATGGTAGGATAAAAATTTGGTTAGTTGAAGCATATCTCCAAATGAGCTCAATTAACACAGCTAAAATGCAGAGAAAACAAGAAATACATATACTAATAGTGCTATAAATTCATTTCAAATCATTAGATTACATACAGAAGAGCATCGGATCACACTCAGAAAAGCATCAGATCACACACATAAGTGCTATCATATTTATTTTTCTAGTCAAAAAACAATGTGCACCAAGGTGAAAAACAGATCGGTATGCATATCATATTTATTTTCCTAGTCAATAAACAATGTATACCGAAAAGGTGAAAACCTATGGACATAGAGGAATGGTTGGCTTCCAGCACCAAACCAACCTAGACAAATGAACATAAGAGTCTTTGGCACTACACAAGAGGTGGTCAATTATTTGAGCACATAAAACTGGTTATCTATAAAAAAATCCTATGCACCAAACAGACCAGAAATAAATTTAGTAAATCCTTAAAATGTTTAACTGCTTGCTCAATTGCTCCAAAGCTTCCAGCTGCACTAGACACTGGTTGGAAGGAAACCCCTGTTGCAAACTTGGAGACATGCAAGACCTTTTCTAACCCCACTAACAACTCCCGGTAGAAAGAAAGCCAATGATTTTGCACTCCTGACCTAAGAAACAAGGCAGATGTCCACGTAAACAATAAAATCGTAGCAGAAAAAGAAACTTGTACTAATTTCTAGTGCACAAGTAAACCAAAAACATATAGACCTTACAATAAGGAAATTATTCATAGCATCCATAATGATATTACCAATAGGTCATGTCATACCTTGGAAATGAGTATCTTAAGCGTTAAAAGAGCATCAACAGAGAGTTTCCCACTTCCTAGATGTCCTCTTCTAGCTTCTGCTTCTATAATCTTCAAGTAAAAATACTTGCTTATAACCTAAAATGAAATAATTTGCATGTTTTCTTGGTAAAATAACAATATACACGAACCATTCACCTAATATCATGGACCATTCAGGATAAAATTTTATAGTATACCTAAAGAATAAGTGAAAGCAAATGCCCCACTACTGCAGATGCGTCTTCTGACTGCAAAAATGCAAGTAAAAACCCACCATTGAAAACTGATTTTCTCTCTGAATGACTCAAGAGTGGTCCTTAATGTGAAAAAGTGATCCTATATCAAAAGGAATTATTTTGAATGCGCATGCTTCATTTGAACATGGATCTAGACCTAGTATTACTACTCTTAAGCACCTTACTATCCCAGGACAAAATTCCTCAGCAGCTTCAGATAGTGACAGCAAAGCTCCAGAAGTAAACTTTCTTAGCAAGATTGACAGCCGTTGCAGTAAAAATTTATTCTCAGATACAATTCTGAACAGAAGGGATTGATAGTTGTTGCAATAAAAATGCCCTTCTGCATAAGAAACAAGAAAAAATCCATTATTGTGGAGGACACAAGGTTTTAGATGATCTAATTTTTTGCGAATCAACTTTTATATTTAGTTATTTGTGGATCGTTGTATTGGGTTCTTTCTCTCTGCCTTTTTATTGGAAAACTTGTTAGGTTTGTAATCTATGTTTTGAATAATTTATTTGTGATATACACCTCCAAAATCTAATACATTTTTCGGGGTTTCTAAAAAATTTGATATCCTACATGTGGGATTTTAGATTTTTTGTCATCAGAGCCTAAATGAGGTGATTTTGTTGGATTTGTAATCGTGGTTTATTGGGAAATTCGTTTATCAGGTTACTTCGTCATGCACGTCCATTTCATTAGTATGATACAATGTACCACCACTTTGTTAATCTTAGTAGCTTGGACAGCTATTTTTCCTCACCTGATATAGCAGTATTTGTTATGGGTAGTTTGGACAGCAATTCGTTCTAGCCTAGAATTTAGAAAAATAGTTGTTTTTGTCAAACAAATATTGTTAGGATAAAAACAATTGTTATTTAATATTGACTCCTTTTAGGTGACACCTCATAAACAAGGTTGTTAATGGTTATTTAGTTGTCTTAATCTTAGCCGTTCATTTGTATTAATCTCGGTCATTGATTTTCAATGAGAGCAGTATATAAGGGGGTCATTAAGTCATTTGTAATAAGGAAGTTTTTAGAGAAACTTGCAGTGTTAGCAAGTAGTCTTGCAGTGTTAGCAAGGGCGTAGTGATAGCGTTGGAGATAGCAGTGGAGGAATATCAGCAGGAGGATTAGGAGATTGTCAAAGCTCTGCCAGTAAGAGGCAAGCAGTATTTGTATCTCTTGATTTGCTGAAGTTTAATATATTTCTCATCTGTAGTACTGGTTTTCCCTACGGGGTTTTTCCAGGTACAATTGTCTGAAAATATTGTGTTCACCTTGTTGGGTATTTTTTATGTGTTTGTATTTGTGAAGTTACAGTTGTGTTATTTTCCAATATTTTTTGATCAAATAATCTTACAAGATAGGAGGTTAATAATCAGTAACTGTAATAGATTTTTCACATGGTATCAGAGCTAAGTTTGGGTAGAAGAGATTTATCCTAGGTGAAAGAAAGTGAGGGTTTATAAAACCCAATTTAACCTCTTCAAAATTATTATTATTATTTTCTTTTAAGATGGCCTCAGCAAGTTTAAGAGATCAAGACAGATTGGATGGAGCCTTGAATTTTGGTGTCTGGAAAGCCAGAATTTCTCTATTGCTAGAAGAGAATGGTATCAAGGAATATGTGACCACTGTTGTACCTGTACCTACAGATGCGACACAACTCTTAGGATATAAGAAGGAAGATGCCAAGGTGAGGAGGCTGATTCTTGACGGTGTCAAGGATCATATTGTTCCGCATATTGCAGAGTTAGATATAGCGAAGACGATGTGGGATGCCATTATGAATCTGTACCAGAATGCTACCACTAATCGGAAGCTGATTCTCAAAGAAAATTTGAGGAATACCTGGATGAATAAGGGAGAAGACATCACAAGTTACCTCACCAGACTTAGACTTTTCAAGGATGAATTAGCAGTTGTTGGATAAAAACCAAATGATGACAAGCTAATGAGAATAGCCCTAAATGGGTTTACTAAGCAGTGGGATGTCTTTGTTCAAGTCATCAATGGACGAGACACCTTACCAAGTTAGGATAGACTATGGAGTGATTTCACTCAGGAGGAGCTTAGACTAAGTCTTGTCAATGGAGCCAACAATAAGAGTCAGAAAAGTGAGGTGGAATAGGAAAATGTTGCCCTAGCGGGTAAAGGGAAAGTAAAGAAGGGGTCTAGTAAAGGATCAAATTCACAAGGTGAAAAGAAGAAGAAATATTCTTCGAAGATCAAGTGTTATGGCTGTCACGAGTTTGGCCACTATGTCATTGATTGCCCAGAAAGGAAGAAGAATGAAAAGAAAGGCAAGAAGCAAGTTGCGGCTTCAGCAAGTGCAGATGAACTCTCTAGTAGAATGGAAGATGAATTTGCACTCATAGCATGTATGGTTAGCTCAACCTCATAGAGTGTTTGGTACATAGATAGTGGCGCGTCATATCATATGATAGGAGTTAGAGAATACTTCTCCAGTTATAAGGAAGAGAGCACCAGAATCCAGATCTCTATGGGGAACATGTCCAAACTCAACTCAGTTGGGAAAGGGACTGTTCAGTTTCAGAGGGAGATTGGTAAGATGATTCCCCTTCATGATGTGTTGCATGTTCCAAGCTTAGGGATGAATTTGATTTTTGTATTTGTCCTTCAGGAAAAAGGGTACAATGTACTCTTTAGAGGGGCACATGTGTTGATCAAGCACGAGGATTGGAAATCACCCATAGCTATTGGAGTTAGGAGCGGTCGGCTTTATAGGTTGCAGTTTGATATTCCTAAGGCACTCATGAGCAACAGTAATCTTAGAGATCAGGGAGAGCTATGACATAGAAGGATGGGCCATATCCATCATGGAGCCCTTAAATTACTTCATGAGACAGTGACAGGTGTTCCTGAGGTGAGCACAAAGCACGATGATGTATGTTGGGGAAGTTTGCTAAAGCAAATTTTCCAAGGAGTGACACCAGATCCAAGGGCGTTCTTGATCTAGTACATTCAGATGTATGTGGACCAATGTCGACGAAGTCTCTTAGAGGGTATGAGTACTTTGTTACTTTTATTGATGATTTCTCCAGGAAGACATGGATATACTTCTTGAAGACTAAGGATGAGGTTTTCAGTTTCTTCCAAGAGTTCAAAGCTCTTGTGGAGAATTCGACAGGAAGGAAGATAAAAGTTCTTCGGTTAAACAATGTGAGGCGAGTACAAAAGCAATGAGTTCCAAGAGTTCAGTACCAGAGAAGGAATCAAGAGAGAGTGGACTGTTCCTTACAATCCACAACAGAATGGAGTTGTTGAGAGGAAGAATTGGTCTATAATGGAGGCATCAAGGGCTATGTCACATGACTAGGATATACCCCGTTATCTGTGGGGCAGAGGTATGCAGTACAACAGTTATACATATAGAATAGAGTTCCACATAAGGTACTAGGGAAGATGACACCAGAGGAAGCATTCACTGGGAAGAAGCTAGATGTTAGTCACTTTAGGATCTTTGGGAGTTTGGCATATTGTCACATTCCTAAGGATACACGTACCAAGTTAGATCAGACTGCGGAGAGAGGGGTACTTTGTGGGGTATAGTGAAACCTCAAAGGCATATTGGATATATCATTCCGGGGACTAGGAGGATTATTGTTTGACATCATGTCAAGTTCATGGAGGACAAGGAATTTAGAAGGTCTAGATATTTTCTAGTAGATGATCAGAGTAAGCAGCCAACAGAAGCTCCAAGGATCACTTAATCGAGTCAAGGGCAAAAAATCTCGAGTATAGTTACTAGTACAAGAATAGACTCAGGAGGAGAGAGTTTTCAAAGTATGGAGCAACAGGTGCAAGAAGAGATGCATCAAGAAGGACATGGAGGTTGATATTTCATCCTCTACAGTTGGCAACAAGAACCGTGAGGTTCAATAGACACAGAAGAATACTCAGGAGTTAGTGGGTACTCCTAGGAGGAGTAATAGACAACGGAAACCACCAGCCAGGTATGATGACTATGTTGCATTAGCTAGTATGTTGGTAGATAGTGAACCTTCTAGCTATCAGGATTCTGCACAACATCAAGTGTGGCAAGAAGCAATGGTTGAGGAGTATACTTCAATTATGTAGAATGATGTGTGGGAGATAGTGCCTAGACCAACAGATAGGGCAAGTGGTTAGATCACGCTGGATCTATAAGATCAAGCACGGTGAAAATGGTAGCATCGAGAAATATAAGGAAAGGTTCGTGGCAAAGGGGTTCTCTCAGAAAGAGGGAATAGACTACGAGGAGACATTTGCTCCAGTTGCCAGGTATACTTCTTTACGAGCTATAATCTCAATTTCAGCACAAATGGGATGGTAGATCCATCAAATGGATGTCAAGACAACATTTCTTAATGGTGTGTTGAAAGAGGAGGTATACATATAACAACCAGAAGGCTTTGTAGCACACAACAAAGAGACCCACGTGTGTAGATTGAAGAGAGCGTTGTACGGACTCAAGCAGGCTCCCAGAGGCGTGGTATGAGTGCATTGATAATTACTTGCAGGAAATGGGCTTTATGAAGAGTGAGGCTGATGCTAATCTCTACTACTTGGTAGTTTGAGGTGAGATTCTCATTCTTGTCCTATATGTAGATGACTTGTTTATTACAAGTTCACTGAGGGCTCATAGAAGAATGCAAGAGGGATCTTGTAGCAGAGTTCGAGATGAAGGATTTGGGACTCATGCACTACTTTCTAGGCATGGAGGTATGGCAGAAAGATGGAGAGATTTTACTTGGGCAAGGGAAATATTGCATGGAAATCTTGAAAAGGTTCAGGATGGAAGATTGCAAAGCCATGTCTACACCCATCATCATGAATTGGAGGAAGGTAGACACATCCAGGGAGAAGGATGTAGACCCCACCTTATACAGGTAGTTGATTGGTTCTCTCATGTATTTGGTCAATACCAGGCCAAGATATAGATTTTGCAGTTAACTCTCTTAGTCAATTCGTGGTTGAGCTAAAGAGAGTGCATTAGACTTCAGAAAATCATGTGCTGCGTTATTTGTGAGGTACAATCGAGTATGGAATTAGATATGCTTGAGGTGAAGGAATCAGGTTGATGGGCTATACTGACGCAGATTGGACAGGAAGTACAACGGACAAGAGGAGCACTTCAAGGTGTTGTTTCAGTCTAGGATCAGGAGTTATATCTTGGTTCAACAGGAAGCAGAAGTCTGTGGCTCTGAGTTCAGCAGAGTCAGAGTACATAGCAGCTAGCATGGCAACATGTGAAGCTATATGGCTTTGGAAGTTTCTAGTAGCTTTGTTTGGTCAGAAGGTTGAGACTACGGTGATACACTGTGACAATCAGAGTTACATCAAGTTGACTGAGAATCCGGTGTTTCATGATAGGTCAAAACATATAGACATCAAGTATCACTTCATCAGAGATTGTGTACAGCGCGGGGGTTGTTAAGCTACAGTTTGTACCTACAGATCAGCAGGTAGCAGACATTCTGACAAAGGCATTGGGGAAGGCAAAATTCATCTTCTTTAGAGAGATGTTGGGTGTCATGCAGAACAACTTCCTCGCTAAGAGGGAGTGTTAATCTTAGTAGCTTGGAAAGCTGTTTGTCCTCACCCGAATATAGTAGCATTAGTTATGGGTGGTTTGGACAACTATTCGTTCTGGGCTAGAATTTAGAAAAATAGTTGTTTTTGTCAAATAAATATTGTTAGGATAAAAACAATTGTTATTTAATATTGACTACTTTTAGGTGACACCTCATAACCAAGGTTGTTAATGGTTATTGAGTTGTCTTAATCTCAGCCGTTCATTTGTATTAATCTCGGCCGTTGATTTTCAACAAGAGTAGTATATAAGGGGGTCATTGGGTCATTTGTTAATAAGGAAGTTTTCAGAGAAACTTGCAGTGTTAGCAAGTAGTCTTGCAGTGTTAGCAAGGGTGCAGTGATAGCATTGGAGATAACAGTGGAGGAATATCAGCAGGAGGATTAGGAGATTGTCGGAGCTCTACCAGTAAGAGGCAAGTAGTATTTGTATCTCTTGATTTGCTGAAGTTTAATATATTTCTCATATGTAGTACTGGTTTTCCCTACGGGGTTTTTCCAGGGACAATTGTCCTAAAATATTGTGTTCACGTTGTTGGGTATTTTTTATGTGTTTGTATTTGTGAAGTTACAGTTGTGTTATTTTCCAATATTTGATGATCAAATAATCTTACAAGATAGGAGGTTAATAATCAGTAACTGCAATAGATTTTTCACAATGTTTCCACTTTTTAAATGAAGTGACTCATCATATTTCTACACATGAACAAAATCAACCACTCCATATATTATATAGACAAATTTGAGATCACTTGAATCTACAAAAGTAAAATGCTATCCTCTATAACACATAACATATACTGCGATATATATTATGAACTTCATTGTCAAAATGGCCTCAAAGATATTGTGGTCGTCATGGAATGTTATGATTGTAAGGATATGTTTCAAAATAGCTCTAACAATGATGCACTCAAACTCGTTGAGGTAATAAAGAAAATCCTGGAATGTACCATTTTCCATTTCAGATGGTCTTCATTATGGATGGCTCAACAAATGGATATTGCTGACCTCATTTTTGGGAAGTTTACATGGAGATATAATGGTGTTAAAGCACTTAGTCAATCTTATCATATCTACTGTTGACAACAACACTAACACAGTAAATCCACTAATGCATTCTTGAGAGTGAGTATTAGCAAACTTAAATGTCTCACTTGAATTTGTATTCACAAGTATTACACAACTAAGTGCTTATCTAACATCCCTTCTAGAATGTATTATCACAACATTTGTTCTGACTTTAATAGAAAATTAGTATTGTCAATCACATCCCTTATCAACTCAACTACAAAAGTAATACATTGTATTCTCTAAATCTAATAACATGGTACCATTCGTGCGTTCCACATCTGCTATGTTGTACACCATGCGATTGCTCCAGTTTTAGAGTCGTAAAAAGTATTAGTCTAAACTATATGCCCTTATCTGGTAAGAAGTGAGGCTTTTATTAAGTTATCTAGATATTTAAATTTTGTGCTCAAGGAGGATTTGAAAGGCCACCAAGATTTATTCAAACACAAAGCACATATATTAAATCAGATTGCCCAACATGTCACAGTCCAATAAAAAAATCTGAGAACTTCCTATAAACTTTTGATAGTTGTCTCCCCATTCTAAGACAAGCTATCTCCCATGTAACCCATTGGAAACTTGATTTTGCCTAGCACACTTCAAACATTGGCATGCAACATTTGTAAACTTTGTAAAAATATTAAGTCAAAATCTTACCTATCCGCAAAAGAATAAGTAGTGGGCCCGCTCATTTGAATATTTTCCATGAAGCACCTTTCAAATGCACGAAATTTTGGAGAGGTAAAATATTTTTGACCATTTCCACATTTGTGTGTGAAGCCAAAATAAAATTGAGGGGCAGATGTGTGCATTGCAATAGACATGGTGCGAAGATAGATTGTAGGACTAAACCTTATGTTATTTCATTAAATTCTGAGCTTCTAAACTCATGTACTGAAAGAATGGTCAACAACCTCTTCTTTGATGTGTTGCTTAATTGAAGCTCTTTTGCAACCCATAGCCAAAGATGTGACTCCATCTAACCGATTGACAAGGTCAACAGTAATCTTCTGGAAATTTCTCCTTGAGCTAGAAAATGGCTTTGGATTTTCTTGAAAAGTGGTGTCACATTTATCTGAAATAACAGGAATTTCTTTCACACTACTTGAAATAATAGGGATAACTCTTTCATGTGTATCTTCTTTCCATCCTACTTTCCGCAAGAGTTCCCTTCTACTGGACATTGAAGCTTGTTTTATATTGAAATCACTTAAGCGTTGATGGTCTATAATTATGCCATCCTTCACAAGATACACCACACTGTTATCTAAATGTGATTTCTATGAAGATGGTAGATCAAGATGTGATGAAAAAAACCTATTCTGGGAAGATATGAAACTCTACTTCTGTTTGAAAGCATCCTGCAGAACTAAAAAATAGTTAGTGGTTATGGCTAAAAATGAAATGAGCATTATAACCGAGAAGGAAAAGAAATGAAAATTAGGAATCTGAATTCTACCTTGAGATTTGAATAGTCCCATTGAAAACCTGCTTTCTCTGCTATCTCTCTTAGTGGGTTTAACTTTGTACTGTTTGTTGGAGGCCCAACTGAAAGTTTATCTATGATCTATACCGCAAGGAAAAAGATAAATACTTTTTAGATTTACATAATTCTTCACAAGAAGCAACATATTTTATCATAGCATTAGAAATATAATACAAAATAGTGCGGCTGGAAAGATTTTGAACCAATTTTAGGTAATAAGGAACATTTGTTGGCTCATACCACAAGCAGTAAGCGATTCTCTTGCGTCAATTGCAAACTCATATCCATATCTTGTAGCGAAAATGCCAAACAAGGCCTGTAGCTTTGGTACTTCTGCACATCTTCTTTAATGTTTAGTGGGAAGTCCCTATAACATTTACTCATAAAAGTAAGACAGAAACCACCTTAAATAATAAATATTTGAGACATAATTATTATTGAGAATAAGGTCTTGTAGTTGCTGCTCAAATTCATTGTTATATTGGAAAGAGACATCATGAAAGTTAATCATATTTCTAAGTTCTAGAATATCTCGGCAAATTAAGAAAAGGAAGAAGTTGTGAACAAATTTAATCACTTCATACCTTCACTTTCAAAACACACGAATGTTGTCCCCAACAAGATAAAATTTTCCTTCATTTATATATAACTTGACTAAAAAGCCTCTTGGATCTTCGAATGTTCATTTATGATTCTAGAAAACTGAATAATAAAGGCTATCTAAACTCAAGGTGTCCTACAATGTCAAGAGTGAAACATCATTTGTCCCCTCAAAAAAGTTAATTATCATATACATACATTTGTTTGACATATCTATTTTTTTAATAAATTAATCATATTAATATCGAGAGGCATTTTACAATGGCAGTGAGGGGTGGGACGTGATGGTGTGACCATGGAATTTTTAATATTTGATATTAAATTTGGCATTCATTTGACTGTCACGTGGCAATTTGAATCTTAAATTTGATTTTCTTTTGACTATCGATTGAAAGCTTTTTCTTTTTTCTTAAAGAACTCAATTGAAAAAAATCAACCTTAAATTTGACATTCATTTGACTATCACTCAAACACTTTTTTCTTTTTTCTAGAGAAGTCGGTCGGAAAATAATGATTTCTTGGCCTTTAAGCTAAGAAATTTAAAATTAATATCTTCCGGCATATTTTAAATCTAGATGCATTTAAGATATTTTTACTAGTAATGTCTACAATAATTAAATTTTATTGGGAAAATGGTTCTCATCGTATAACCACATTTAACTATTTTTTTTTTAATTGATTATATTAATAATGCATACAATAATTAAAAATTGCTTGGACACTAGTACTCATTGGATAAATTCTACAAGAAAAATAGTTGTAGTATATGTGTCAAATAAATATTGGTAAAAAAATCCCACCAAAAACAAGCTCATAATAAAAACACGCTTGTTACTAGAACTTGCACCAAAAGGATGTGGAATGTTACGCCGACAGTAAAAATATAAGGGTTTGTAGAGTCATTGAAACATGTTAAAAATGTATTGAAGATGTATGTATGCCCTGTGTATAACGCAAATAAGATTTGCAGGGTCATAAAAATTATTCCAAGGTGCAGGGAAGAGGCATATTCGACAACGATAGTGAGGTAGAAAACATATGTATCCCACAACTAGTTGACCATTATATTAGTGACATGGCAACCTCTAGTGCAATGTTGCCTCTATTGGCATAAGAATAGTAATATATTATCTTGGATGAGGCCAGCCAACCTAGGTGGGTTTTATTTTTTGATCGAATAAGGAGTGTTAGAGTCAAGTAGAAACAATTCCAAGATGCATAAAGATCACAACACCAACCATGTCTGTCACCACCCAAACTAAAGATGGACGAGAAATGCTCGGTGATGAGTGCATTATTTAGCTCATTTATATCATTTACTATCAGTAAATTTCCACTTAGATATGATTTTCTAATGCATGGGGATGTTTTGTATAGTTATATCATAGTAAGTTTGATGCATTTTCCTTGCTTTTGTTCATGAAAACTGATTACCATATAAACTTCCTACTAACTGTCTTTAGGAGGAAAATGTGATGATGTGTGCAGGGAAATGATGAACGTTTATTGCTGATGTAATTACAAAGTCTGAGTTTGAAGCTGGAATACGGGAGTAGAAGACTTTTTCCACTAGTTGACCTATCAGTATGAGACTTGTTTCTAACTTTCCCATAGGAATTTATGAGTTTTAGTTAATATTGATTAGTGGAAGATTTTAGTGACACCTATTATGGAGAATTATGTAACCGTTTGTGTATATATTAAGAGACCTTCTTAAGAACATGGTTAACTGTTATTTTTGGAGATACTTTGCAATATATTGTCTGTGGTATTCAAAACTTTCAACTTCATATGTTGTCTACGATATGGAAATTATTTAAATTAATAGAAATAAACGTCATTTTGGAGATCTAAAGCTACTGGTAATTCCGTTGTCCCAATGGAGAGCAAGGGCCCACTCGACTGAGGAGACGAGAGGTTGTTTTATGTTCACATATACATACGGTTTTATGATAAGTCTTACTGCAATCCTTGTTTCAGTATATTTCATGCAATCTTTGGTTGAATGTATTTGTTTTCCTTACCAGCAATTTTATCTGGAATATGTGTTTTCTTTTATGCAAAGTCTAATTAACATGCGATCTTAGTTTTACTAAGTTCTAGCTTCAATTGTGCAGTTGCAATTCCATTTTTTTGAGTATTGTGTGTGTGTATTTCAATTTCAATTAGAAGTGTAGCTTTTAGACTTCATTTCATTGTAGTAGATGAATTCCATAGATTTACATTAGGTTTCCGTAGATTAGTAACCAACTTAAAAGATCTCACAACACCCCCAACAGAAATCCCAACAGGAACTAGTTACATAAAGCTCCATTGCATATATAATGACACTAACATGAGATCATGTTAGTTAAATGATTGGAGAACACAATGGCCCATCATTTTTGGCATCGTTTCCAGGGACACCATAAGCACACTACACCATTTCATTCACTTCACATGCTATGGGTGTTAATGGAGTTCATATATGCAACCAGTAGATGTCTTGGGCCTTGTTTCAATAACCACCTTTGATGCATAGGCCACAGGACGATCAAGGGATATTTATAACACACAACATTCAACAAATCTCTCTAGACAATTTACACATAGAAAACACTGTGAGTGACACTGCCTCCAATACAACACCTAGAATCATTTCTGAGCATTTTGTATCCTCCGGCCAACACTCAGAAATGGGGGACCATGGGAATAATGGAGACTGCCCCTTGGGTCAAACCTTTACTTACCCCATTGTCTTGGATGAGGATGAGGGTGCGCCCATGAAAATATCTCACCATCCATCCTCCCTATCTTTTTAGGCATGTCTATGGAAGACCATGATCAGTTCTTGTTTGAATTCAAAGTTTTTTGCCAGACATATGACTACAGAACGGACAATCAAAAACTCAAAAAATTTCTTCCACTCTCAAAGAATCTGTTATGAGATGGTTCATGGGGTTTCCCTCTAACTCCATTAATTCTTGGGAAGCCATGGAGATAGCATTTTTGAATAAATACCAAGACTAGTACTGCAAGGGAAGGGATAGGAAAGAAGAGTTCTTCTAGATATGGCAAAAAGAAGATGAAAATCTAGATGATTATCTAGATAGATTTCTCTTTCTCCACTGATGAAGTGGTTATGTGTTACATGCAGACATTACTAAAATAGTTTTTCTTAAAGGAATTGACGAGGAAACCAAAGATTCCCTCCATCTCATGGGAGGAGGAGATGTGCATAAACTTACCATGGAACAAATCACTAAGCTATGCAAAAGTTACTCCAAAACATGAGGGGGTATAAGAAAAAAAAGACATCCAAACTTACTATGGGTACCTCTAAACTTCTGGAGGAAATTGTTAACATGGAAACATACTTTTTCTATAGTTAACATCAACCATAGATGGACTCAAGGCCAACACCAGTCCTACCAAAGAACCTATGGACATATATTTCCGTAAGTGTAGGAAGAGACACCCCCTGAGAGAATGTCCTTTGGATGTCATAGACATGTGTTTAATATGTGAAGTGGTTGACCATGACACTAAGCATTGCACCTTCTTACCACAGTTGAAAGGAGGCTTGAATGTTGTCTCTCAAGCTGACGCGAAGTTAAACTTTGTTCAAAGGCCAAATAATCAGGTTGGATTTCCACCTCGACCTGCTCAGAACCCCTGGAGGATTTCATGGTCTAATCAGGCCCCTCAACCTACTTGGGGACAACCTGAGTGGAAAACATCAAATTGGATGACTTATCCACATCCACCACCTTAAATGAATCCCTACACTCAGCTAGGTTGGACACCACCAACCCCAGCAAGTCCATGGCACAACCAACAGTGGGGTCCTCAACAAAATCCTAACCAAAACTAGCCATGGACACCACCACAAAACATTAATCAACAACAGAGATTCCAGCAACCATAGCAAGCTTTAATGGCCCCACCACAAGCCTACCAATAACACAGACAAGCAACACAAACACAACTTCTAGCCCAACTGGTAGCAAATCCTAAAAATCAGTAGACAGCTTCAATTGATGAAGCAAGACCAAGTAACAAAATGTAGGTTAATACTATTGGTAATTTGCGACTGAGGTCTGGAAAAACATTGAATCCTCGTATTGTCATCACAGAAATGCCTGTAGACACTGATAAAGAAGAGATACTTGAGGAAAATATAGGACCTGCACCTTCTCCACAGACACAAAACACTCAAAAAAATCAAGAACTTAACCAGAATACCCATAAAGCTCCTTTCCCTGAGTAGTTACAGGACACTCAAATTGTAGATGAAACAGTGCTAGTACAAGAATTGAAAAAAGTGCTTATTGAGGTCCCACTTTTGCGAGAAATAAGGAACATTCCTAAATTAAACCAAACCATTAGAAATAAGTGTATAAAAACACCATGGAGGAAAAATAAATACCCAAAAACCATTAGGGTGGAAGGAAATTTGGTTGATTTAGTAGTTGGCAACCTTATTTCATCAAAATATGGGGATCCCGAGAGTCCAGTTATTACTATTTATATAAACAATCCGTCAATATCTAATGTTTTGGTGGATCTTAGTGCTATCATTAATGTCATCACAATAGAAATGTTTAATCTGATGTCCTTAACTGGACTACAACCTACCAATATTGTTCTTCAACTAGCAGATCAATCCATTGTTGTGCCAGATGGTGTGGTTGAGGATATAATGGTCACCATTGAATCTTGGGAGTATCCTATAGATTTTATGGTCTTACAGCCTAAAGCTCAGAAATTGGGATATCCAGTTATCTTGGGAAGACCCTGGTTAGCCACTGTTGTTGCATATATTGACTGTAGGTCAGAAAAAAATGACCATTCTAAATGGGCAGAAATCCAAACATATTTCATTATACCCTTCTGCCTAGCCTTATGTGAATTTTTGTGACCATGTATGGGTAGATTATTGGATACTAACTCTATGATTTCTTCTTATTTGGCCACCATTGTAGTGTAACACCATATGGCGGAAGTTGTTAAGTCACATACAGTGGCTGATGCATAGGGCTCTGTGACTACGGAAATCAGCACTTTGGCTATGGAAATTGGAACTCTGACTGTATACCCATTTTCTATAAACATGCCCGATGTTATTTCCCTGGTAAGGAATACTTCTGATGAGTCTTGTAAAGAAATCTATGTTTATAATTCGGAATATTCAGTCCCTGATTTCTATTATCCTTTGACCAATATTTTGTCTCTTGACAATATACCCATTCTTCACATGCTTCAACCCCGTGTTTTCCCATTGAATTCCTTAATCACCAATGCATAGCTCACTCTTTTGAAATATACCAAGCAGGTGTATGTTGGCATAGGAAAAGAGCTAACTATTCGTAATGATTTAGAGGTCAGTCAAGAAGTCAGGGTTCATGAAGTTTTGAATAAACATTCCCACGCTTTTTCCTAGGATTACACTGATATGAAGAGAATTCATCCTAACATTTGTACTCACCATATCTACACTGAGGATGTCAAACCTATAAGGCAGCCACAACGGAGAATTAACCCAGCGCTCAGAGACATAGTCAAAGGTGAGATAGAAAAATTGCTAAAGGTAGGATTCATCTACCCTATAGATGATAGTCAGTGGGTCTCCCCATTAGTTATAGTTCCCAAGAAAAATGGTAAATGGAGAATATGTTTTGACTACAAGGAACTTAACAAAGCCACCAAGAAAAATTATTTTCCCCTACCTTTTATTGACCAGGTTCTAGAAAATCTTGCTGGTAAGAAATATTTTTCTTTCTTGGATGGGTTTAGTGGGTATAACCAAATTAGTATTGCCCCTGCTGATCAAGATAAAACTACCTTTACTTGCCCTTGGGGTACATTTTCTTATTTAGTCTTACCTTTTGGACTTTTTAATGCACCCGCTACATTTCAGAGAGCAGTCTTGGCCATCTTTGCAGATCTTACTAATGACTGTGTTGAAGTTTACATGGACAACTTCACTGTCCATGGATCCAGTTTTGACGAATCTTTGAATAACCTTGAGAAAGTATTGAGTAGATGTGAGCAACACCAATTATCTCTGAGTCATAAAAAATGTCTGATGATGGTCGATCAGGGAATTTTATTAGGTCACCACGTTTCTGCGAAAGGTATACAGGTTGACTCCAAAAAGATATAAGTCATCACTCAGTTACCTACACCAACTAATCAGAATGACATCAAAATTTTCCTTGGTCATGCAGGGTATTATCGGTGGTTCATAAAATATTTTAGTAAAATTGTTACACCTATGATCTCATTGCTAATAAAAGATTGCATTTTTGAACGGTCCCCTCAGTGCCAGTAATCATTTGATTCTATCAAAGAGAAGCTGACCACTACCCCATACTTACGAGGCCCTGATTGGGGGAACCTTTCCATATCCACACTGATGCCTCTAATACAGCCATGGGTGTTGTCCTTGGGAAAAAAGATGCAGAAGATCACATGTATGCCATTTACTTTATCAACAAGAACCTGACTCCTACAGAAAGAAATTACACTACTATGGAAAAGGAATTCTTGGTTGTTGTATACTCCTTGAATAAATTTGTCATTACATCACTGGGTATAAAATCTTTATTTATACTGACCACTCTGCCATTCGATACTTGATGAATAAACCGGTGGTTGGAGGTAGGATTATTTGATGGTTACTCTTGTTACAGGAATTCAATCTTACCATTATTGATAAGCCAGGAAAATCTAATGTTGTTGTTGATTTCCTTTCAAGAATGAATGTTTCAGGTAGTGATGAAGCAGTCCAGGATCAATTTCTTGATGAAAATTTGTTTGCTATATCAACTAAGACTCCGTCGTTCCCTGATCTTATGAATTATTTAACAACAGGGAAGTTTCCTGCCTATTTCACTCATAAGGAGAAACGGAGACTGGTTAAAAATAGTGCAATGTATAAATGGTGTAATGGACTTCTATTCAAATGTTGTCCTGATATGGTTCTTTGCAGGTGCATTCGAGAAGATGAAGTACATGACATATTGTGAGCTTGTCATGATGAGCCAGGAGGCGGACATTATTCAGTAAAATAGACAATTCACAAAGTCCTTGGAGCAGGGTACTATTGGCCTTCCCTCCACAGGACTATCAAAAAGTATGTATGGCAGTGTGATGCATGCCAACGAATGGGGAAGCCTACACTTTCAATGGAAATGCCTCTTAATCCTCAGCTAGTCTTAGGACCATTTGAGAAATGGGGAATTGATTTCATTGGACCTTTTAATCCCCCATCTTTCAGGAAGGAATACCTCTTGGTATGCATGGACTATGTCACTAAATGGGTTGAAGTTCAAGCATTGGCATCTGCCAATGAGGATGTTGTTGCTGATTTTCTGTACAATCAGATATTGCTACGATTTGGTGCACCCAGGGCCATTGTATCTGATCAAGGTCCTCAATTTTTTTCAAACATGATTGAGGATTTTTTGAAATCTACCAAATTAAGCACCGGAAATCATCACCCTATCACCCTTAAGCTAATGGGAAGGTGGAAGTAACCAATCAAGAACTTGAGAATATTCTGACTAAAGTGGTCAGTGCTGACAGGAAGAATTAGGTACCAAAACTTCTTGAGGTAGTCTAGGCCTATAACACAACCTGGAAAACCACTACTAGTTTTTCCCCCTATGAGTTGGAATTTGGGAAGAAGCTACGGTTACCTGTTGAGTTTGAATTGTGCACCTGGAGAACAACACTAGAAGTTGGAATCTATTTGGATGAATCACAACGCAAACGAGTGATGCAGTTGAATGAATTGGATGAAATGCGGATGGAGGCACAACAACAGACAAAAATTATTCAATATCAGAAGAAGACTTTACACGATACTCATATCAAATCCATGACATTTCATGAAGGGGACTGGGTCTTACTCTTTGATTCCAGATATCAACAGTTTAAAGGTAAGTTATGGACACCCTGGTTGGGCCCCTATTAGATCAACAGAGTGTTTGATAATGGCTCTATGTGGCTATTACCAATCGATGGCAACAAACAGACTCTTCTTGTGAATGGACACAAACTCAGGATTTACCAACGACCTCTTGACAAGAAAACTTTCACCAGTGACATTATGTTGAGTGAGGACATGCATGCTGAGGCAGATTTTTGCCCCTCGAGCCTAGAGTAATTGTTTCCTGTAAATTTCAATAAAGGAGGATGGTCATGACTTTGGTCTTCTTTCCTTTAGTTTTTTTGTTTTCAATAAATGTAGAAAACTTCATTATTTGGAAGCCACTAATCACATTTAATCTTGGACTACAGGATGTGGGAATCTACGGATATCATACGCTAAACTTGGCATGGGTAAGTGCATCCTAACTCACTACGGATATTTCCTTATAAAGCAATCCCCCATGCGTGCACTTGTCATAATTGCATCCATCATGCAATGTTCAATATATTTATTACGGATATCCTTCCAAATCCAACGCTACGCTATGATGGCATAAGGGTGTAATGAGTCATGATTTTTGCACACATCATATGTGTCACATTCTACGAAGAAGGACAGGTATCAATTTGGTTTCAAACGATGGGATGTGCACCATCTCGCATATCATAAAATCTCATGGACGGATGGTCTTGTACACCTTTTTACACCGCCAAATTCACTCTAATTTTACGTAATTCAAGGATTCATGTGCAATTCAAATTAATAGTTCCAAGCTGCTTCCTATCGTTGCTTCATGAGTATTGAGAATATCATTCTACCTTCCATCACACAGTGAATTTGAGCACGTCTTGTTCTTGTTTCTCTACTATCTGGATTCATTCACCTTTAGCATGGGACAAAAGAAGAAATCTGAGTCTGATTCTTCAGACCCATTACCCAAAAACGTTGCACTTTTGTAGGTGTTTTATGATTCAGATTGGCTTGAATTAATCTGAAAATTTGAAGGTTTTGATGAGGACCTATCATGGAGGAGTTCCTGGAAATTTTTGAAGCTACATGTTCACGTGTTGGAGGGAAATGAGTTGAGATTACCAGCCAGGTAGTTTCTGAACTATCCGGCTTGCCGGATTTTTGTTTGAAAGTAATGATGAATGCTCCCCTCAAAGACTTATTTTCTCCATTTCATGAGGCGCGTCAGGCATTCCCTGGGGTTATCCTTACCCCGCAGGGTGTTCAGAAAGGCGTTAAGTGGGATAGCTTTCCCGACATTTGGAGAGAGATGGCCAAATGGGTTAACATGTATTTTATATGTGACGGGAAGCCCTCTATGTTGGGTGGTGATGCACTCAAGATTCTTATTCATTTGAAGAAAGGATGTGTCAACCCAGCCCTAAGGGTAAATTTACCTGAATACTTGGTGGATGTCGTTATCAAAGTTGGTAAAAAATACAAGTTTGGAGGAGGCAAAGCAGTGTTGAAACACCTAGGGCTAATTCATTTATTGTGCTCACATTAAGTATTTTTTAAGTCAAAGCAGAGGCTCGAAAGGATTATTGTGGGGGAGGGTTCCAAGCCAAAATAGTTAAAATCAGGGCCATCTTCCACACCTCGGTCCATTCCCGCACCAACCTCTCGCCCTGCACACAAGAAAAAGGAGGAACTTGGCACTCCAGAGCACATGGACAAATCAGGTGCTCAAGTAAGTCCATCTTCGACCACTTCCAGTTCTAGAGGTAGGAATACCTCTGCTCCATATTATTCTATTTGCCCCCGACCATGACAGTCTTGTACATTGCATAAAATTGGAAGCTCCAGGTTGGAGGGATTTGCTGATGTTTTTACCCCTATGTGGGAAGTGGGGAATGAGGGAGACAACGAGGTTGTCCCTATTGACAAATCACCAAACACCATCTTCACTGCCACTCATCCTTTTCCCCAATATTCATCCATGCCTACATCTCCAAAAGTTCACTCCACATCTCCAGAAATTACTTCGGTACTTAAAGCCCAAAATCTCGTTCCAACTCCTGTTGTAATGGACATTGATCGTCTTGGGTCATGTCAAATTGCCAATCCTCACAATTTTCTGGAAGAAATCGTACTCCTTAAGGCCCAATTGAAAGGTATGGAGGAAACAAACTTGTCTTGACAAACTAAATTTACTCAATGCACAGTGGAGAAAGTTTGAGAAATAACTACTTTACAAATTGAAGTTAGTAGCTTAAAGTGACAGAAGGATAAACTTCTTAGCATTTTGAATGATTTCCACCAAATATCTCTTCATAATGCAGAATTAAAAAGGAAATTAAGAAATTAAAAGGGGAGATGGAAATTATCCAAGATGAAAAACAAAAATTTCTCTCTTTTGGATCTTATCTATCATTTGGCTTTTAAGCTCTTATCCAGCAGGAAACCCTCCTCAGTTTAAAATATGTTTATTCAGGAGAAATTTTATTTTTGGTAATTGTTTCAGTTGTGTTATCAGGCGCCTTACGAAGCTCCTGATGGCAATATTTTCTTATCTGTTTACAAGTCCAGTACACCTGAAATTCAAAACTTGCTCTGTGAGTTTTACCTCCATAATATGTTAGTTACCAATGTCCCTGACTTTTTAATTAACTTATTTGTGGGGGATTTTCAATTAAAATCATTTCATTCCTTGCTGCAAAATCAGATCATATGGGGTGAGTAAATGGATATTTTCAATCACACGGCTCAAAAAATAGGTTTCTATATCCATCCTACACATCATATTGATGTGGCTTTGCGAAAAAACTTCATATCTATCTACTATCAAGCAAGTATTGGAGAGAATACTTCAAAAGTCATACAGAAATGTGTAGAGGATTTTGAAACCTATAGTCAGCAGCACTTTGGGGCGGTCAGGCAAGCTTGTGATTGATCAGGGGATCATTTTTTTAAAGTTCCCTAAACATACCTAAATGGTGTCATTGCAGAAGATCATCTTGAGAGCTTTCCATCGACTGTAAGAACGTGAAAAACGAACATCGGGAGCTCTAGATATGTTCGATCAAAGTTCAGACAGTGGAAAAGTCAACTCAAGTCAACTGGTCAATATTGGACCAATCGCACTGTGACACGTGGCTTGCCACCGCTCGTCAAATTCACTCGATTTTCCTATCGGGAGACGACAAGTGGACTACATGATGATTGAGTTAATTAATTTTGATACCCCATGGTATGGGTCAAATTTTTATTTACTTGGTAAGTCCACTTACACACCATTCCAAATGCCATATATTAATGTTCATACATTAGTATTAAATCTAATGTTCATACATTAAATCTCACATAAACTACCAAATGCTACGCTATGCACATGGAAGGGAGGAGGTGAAGCGGTTGTTGGGGCTTTAAGCCATGCGTGGTATTAATCCACGTGGAAGAAGGATGAAGCGGTTGTTGGGGGCTTAAAGCAATGCATGGATGTTTCCACATGAAGGATGGAGTGGGTAAGGGTTATTAATCCCTTACCAAATATATGCCACTCCATTTGGGATTATATCCCATTAAAAATATTTAAAACCGCTCCCCCTCTCCTTCGCTGCTAAAATGGATATTTATCCCATTTAAAAATGCATCTGCCCAATTTGGGATTTAATCCCATCAACTATGCTACGGGCTATGGTATTTTTAGCCTAAGGATGGTATGCAAATGCATATTTTAAGGGCCCTAATTTTGTATAAATAAGGAACCCATTCTATTGTAACACACACACATGAGTCCAACAAGCTTATTATTTGTTAAGCTTATTTGTGGGATGTGTCAACAAGTATTTTCTATTGGCCTGTTATTTTAGGCAATAGTAGATGAAATATTTGTGATTGGGAGTAAATTATAAACTACCCAATATGCCCATTGAGCCACACCAATTACTTGCAAATCCTGGATTGTCGATCGGAGTGCTAGCGTCGCATTGATAGCGTCGGGAAGGCTGATCGAAGCCGAAGGAGATTGTGCATCAGGAAGGTGAAGAACAATTCGACTGATCATCAGAAGTTTTTTGAAGAACTAATGTACTGATAGGAAAGTAAAATTCCATTAGGTTTTCTTGTGAAATTACTATTGTAACTTACAAGTTTTGACTAGTGGAACGGTTTGACCACGAACCTGGAGACGTAGGCAATTGCAAAACTCTGTAATCAATCTGTGTGCAATTGTCATTATTGTCTTGCATTATTTTAAATTGATTACTTAAAAGGAGTAAATTATCAGAAAATAAATAAATCCTACAAGGGTCTGAGATCAGGTAGTAATAATCTGATTATTTTCGGATCAAGTTTGGTATCAGAGCTAGTTTTTCAGAAATGGATCTATACCTTTTCTTCCATCTACCGGTTATGCTTGCATTATTGGGCACCATGGTTTGAGTAATGATCACTCAACATCAAGAACATGATCGTCATATTGTGGAGTTACAAACCCACCTGGCTATTGTTCGAGAGCATCAACGCAAGCAACAACAACGCATCGCAGGGTTGCAAAGAAGCTTGAACGCTCCACTTGGGAAGGGGGCTGAAGCTAGTCAACTTTGGAAGCACCGCTTAGAGAGGTAACCTTCACCAGACTCGGTAATATTTCATCATTGTGACAAAGGGCACGAAACCGAGGAATGCTGGAAATTGTATCCAGACAGGAGGCCTAAGTGGATGCAAAAGAAGGGCAAGGCTATTACAGGGCCTAGCACCGGCCAGTCAGTACCACCATTTGCATGAAGATCACCAGTGGAACGTCCAGACATCATCCTGTGACATGTGAGTGCCTCTAGACAGTGGATTCCAGTGGTTGCACGAGCACAGTTGGTAACCCTTATTCTCGATTGGACTATCGAAGTAGGGTATGTAACTGTCGATGTGGTGCACCGATTAGGACTTCCCACGACACCACTTCCTCATACCAAGAAAATTGGTATAGAAGATGGTACTCTGCATGGAGTGTCTACCAGTTATTGCATTGTGATCTTCACAGTCGGGAGACGAGTTTCCAAAAATATCACGCTCGACATCATCCATTTGGAGATGGACGAAATGGTATTAGGAAACTTCTACCTGACTGCTCGTCAAGGTTATATGACTGATGACAGGAGCAGAGTGGAGCTTCACCTTAGGAATAACTAGAGGATCAAGTTCGCGACAGGCCATGTTGTTCGTATTATAGAAGGTGAAGACAGTGAGACTTCAGAATCATATGTACCTGGGGATCAAGCAGATCCTAGTGCAGAGTCGAGCTCATATGTCCCTGTGGATCATCCAGATCCAGACACAGAGGTCACGTACATTCCAGTAGACCATGAGGATCCGTATGCAGAGGAACGAGAGCCCAAGGATCCATAGGACACCTATTGAGGTATCCTAGATAGACACCGAGGATTCTACATTTTGGTAAGATATCTAAGGTGCAAATAAAGTTGACTTTGTTCAACTATTGTATGGGTTTTTCCGAGCATTATTTATTGCTCTTGTTATAATAAAACCAAAACTATTGTGTTAGGTAGAATGTATTGGTAAGACCCCTTTGAGGGCAATGTTTTTATACATCTAACCAAACATGGCACATTAGTTAAAGACCCAATTCTGGGAAATGTTTGTACTATGTTATACTTGCATTAGTAAGACCCCCAGAGGGCAATTATTTTGTTGATTTATCTAACACCATAAAATGCAGTATATTTTCCTTGTTTAGTCATTAGTCTGGTAGGGAGGAGACAAATGAAGTCAATCCACATTGCGATGCAGTGGAGAAGACCAAGTACATAAGCCACCAAGTAGGAAAAATTTCACGACAGGTTTACCATGCAAAATTATTTTCCTATAGAATTGGTATTTTAAGCTTATTGTACAAGACTCCAAAAATGGAGCATTTTTACAAGTAGTTCTACATGATGTATTAGGATATAATTTCCTTACACTTGTATTTGAAAGTTGTAAAAAAGAGACCCTATTAGGGGCACATATCTCCTAATCATCTTGTGAGTACCTGTTACAGCTTGGATACAGGAATTAACTCATATAAAGTTTGGAGATTGATCTGCCATTTGTGCAGACAGTAGAGTTCACAGAGATCAGCTCAGAACTTCATTCTGTGTAGAGGCATTGTGACCGTGCAGCAGAATGGTAGTTGAATCATCATTAGCATTGACGTCGAGTCGGAACTTCATTCTGTGTAGAGGCATTGTGACTGTGCAGCAGAGTGGTACCTGATATTGTATGTCAACAAGAAGAGCTCTCAAAAGATCAGCTTGGAACGTCATTCGGTGTCAGGGCATTACGACCACACATACAAATGGTAGCTGATCAATAGACTTAGCATCATGCATTGGAGGCTCGAGGTCTTACAAGAGGCTTAGCATCATGCATCAGAGGCGTTGAGGTCTACAGAGACTTAGCATCATGCATTGGAGGCTCAAGGTCTACAGAGGCTTAACATCATGCATTAGAGGTGTTGAGATCTGTAATAGACTTAGCATCATGCATCGGAGGCTCGAGGTCTTGAAAAATCCTTAGCATCATGCATTGGAGGTGTTGAGGTCTGTAACAGACTTAGCATCATGCATTGGAGGCTTGAGGTCTTGAAAGAGGCTTAGCATCATGCATCGGAGGCGTTGAGGTCTGAAAAAGGGACAAGTCATTGTCCATCATTGACATCGGATCAATCAAAGCTCTACGTAACATGGAGTTCCTTCAAACCAGTTTGGATTCTGCGGAATCAACTCGGAGCCAGGAGCTGTGTTATAGAGTCAAAGAAGATCCTTGTTGTCAGATATCAAGAAGCTTAGCACCACACAGAAGGAGCATTGATGTTTCATTAAGAAACTTAGCACCATAAAGCAGAGGCGTGGAGGTCTTCTTCGGATATCAGAGTGGCGCATCAGAAGCGTCGTGGACCCATAACCCACAGGTCCCAGGATCGGAGTAGAGTTGTCGAAATGAGAAGGTTGGAGGAGAAGACCCAAGGGTCTACTACAGTAGCACTTCCGAGGTCGCAATAGAGTTTTTCAGATTCAGGACAGTATGGAAGCTTTTTGGGACAAAAAGCCTTTCTCAATGGGGAGGTGTCATCAAGGGATCATTTTTTTAAAGTTCCCTAAACATCCCTAAATGGTGTCAGTGCAGAAGGTCATCTCGAGAGCTTTGCATCGACTATAAGAACGCGACAAATGAACATCGGGAGCTCTAGATATGTTCGGTCAAAGTTCAGACAACGAGAAAGTCAACTCTGGTCAACTAGTCAATATTGGACCGAATCACACTGTGACACGTGGCTTGCCACCACTCATCGAATTCGCTCCATTTTCCTATCGGGAGACGACAAGTGGACTACATGCTAATGACCGAGTTAATTTATTTCTATTCCACCATTGTATGGGTCGAAATTATATTTACTTGGTAAGTCCACTTTCCAAATGGCCATATCCATATATGCCACATGGCTATATATTAATGTTTATACATTAGTATTAAATCTAATGTTTCTACATAAGTATTAAACCCCACATAAACTGACCAAGCAAGTGATAATGGCTTTAAGCCTTGCCACATGGAAGAGGAGGTGAAGCGGTTGTTGGGGCCCATGCTTACTGTCCATGCGTGGATTAATCCACGTGGAAGGAGAATTAAACTATATGGAGCCAAATGTGGGATATCCCACTTAACTAAGCAATGCGTGGGTCCCTTTAACCACATAAAGGATGTTGACCGTGGGTAAGGGCTTATTAATCCCTTAAAATTCATCATGCCACTCCATAAGGGATTTATCCCATTAAAAATATTTAATGCGGCTAAAATGGGTATTAATCCCATTTCCTATTCAATCCGCCCATTAAGTGGGAATTTTTGATCCCAAATTACTATGGTACGGGCTAAGGTAAAATTAGCCTAAGGATGATATGCAAATGCATATTTTAAAAGGGCCCTAATTTTGTATAAATAGGGAACCCATTCTATGGAAACACCATTACAGACAACGGACAAGCTTATTGTAAGCTTGCTGTGGACACACTGGTGACACACACAATGGAGACACAACCCAAGCTTATTATTTGTTAAGCTTATTCGTGGGGATGTGTCAACAGAGTATTGTCTATTGGCCTATTATTTTAGGCAATATTTTGATTAGATGACCTATATTTGTGATTGGGAGTAAATTATAAACTACCCAATAGGCCCATAGCGCCACACCAAATTACTTGTAAATCCTGGATTGTCGACCGGAGTGCTAGCTTTGCATTGTATTAGCGTCGGGAAGGCCGATCACAGCCGAATGAAGGTTGTACGGAATAGTGGAGCTGGAGCCATCAAGCTTGCCGAATACGCTAGGAAGGTGGGAGTCAGGTGCTATTTTTCACCCTTGTCGTCTGAAGAACTGGTGTATTCTTCTAAGCAAGTTTAAATATTTTCCATTAGGTTTTCTTGTGAAATTACTATTATAACTTACAAGTTTTGACTAGTGGAATGGTTTGATCATGAACTCGAAGACGTAGGTAATTTGCCGAACTCTGTAATCAATCTGTGTGCAATTGTCGTTATTGTCTTGCATTATTTTAAATTGATTAACTAAAAAGGAGTAAATCATTGGAAAATAATTAAAGCCTATAAGGGTCCGAGATCAGGTCGTAATAATCTGATTATTTTTAGATCAATTTACAACGAGGAAAATCTAATACCATAACACATTATTCTTGAATTAGGAGAGAATGATCAGAGTGTCTAAGTCAGGTAAATTGCATACTCATTTTAGTTTTTAGAGTTTAAGATTTGAGTATTAAGTTTCAGAATTTTTACATGGATGTTATATCTGAAGTAGCAAGCTCGAAATATATTTGCTTCATCATTGAAATAGGATTGACACTCACTTAAATCATGATCTAGCCAAGAATGATTTATTTTTTTTAGAGCTATCCTTAGCTAAATAATAAACTATATTTTCAGTAGATCCTTCATGGGAGTTATAAATAGTTCCATGACAACGTTTGATTCACCTTTGAGAAATGAATTCAATCATGCATTTTGGTTATAATTAATTCCCATTGGAAATCTGAAATCCATGTGATCCTATATGCAGGAGAAACTCATATTTTATGCTTAACAATTGAATCAACATATGCCAAACAATTTATTTAATTTTAACTATGAAAGGAAAATGAGAGGGGGAAGGTTTTTGGGGTCTGAATTTCGCTTTTGGTCACGCAGTGAGTCTCCAGACTAGTAATAAGATACCATATGAAATAGATTTTCTACAAAAATGTATTTTAACGTAACCATCACCGAAAAATGCTACAGTTAGGTCCCATTCAACAATGGCTGGATTGGGGCACTTGGAGAGGGATTACCGTGTCCGACCATTTTTAGGCAATGACAAATGCAAGCAAGCACATCTTGGATTTAAAAGAAAAAATTAAGTAAGACTTTTTTCTCCATATGGTTGATACTAAATTTATTAAAATTGCTCAAACAAAAAATAAACCTATATGCCGCACTAATGGATAAATCCAAACTTACCTGTAATGCCTCCAACGAATTTATAGACTTGCAAAACCCTCAGGCATAAACATTTTGTTTTCCTAAAAAAGAAAGATTTAAAATGTAGGGGTCAATGGTATCCTCAAATTGTGTGTAAAACTTGAATGGAGGCCTTGCTAATCTCCTCAGTATCGTCACTACATCTCAGACCATATGTCTCTAAAGAGACTAATGTATGCTTATGTCCTGCAATTACAATGCTCCTAGGTGGTTAGTCCAATGACGCTAGGAACAGTAAGAGCAATAGCTAGATATAATCGCTCACAAAATTACGATGGGTGGAATATGAATGAACATCCCCTTCCTATGTTGTGGATGCAATAGTACATGTGCCCATATAATTCAATCCCTTGCTCTATATAGATCAACTGTGAGATTAATAAGAAGTGTTCGCCCTAATAAATGGTATGTATGTTACAAGCAACATCCCATATATAGGGATCTCTTATTACGAATAACATTGCTAACACTAATGAAAAACGATAATATGCATAGACTATATATCATACGGGAGATGAGAGTTCTATAACCGAAAAGACCGACCTACAAATGTCATCATAAATATTTAGATCAAACATAAAGACGGACTATATTGCGCCCAAGATGGACTTAGAAGTTACCTGTTTCACTAGTCGTCCAGAGACATAGTGACGACAGATGTAACTTTTAAGTAATATACAGATAGGGATCCCTATGTATATGACACTAGAATTATGTGTATGAGTGGCATGTGTAGACAGATTAATATATAATGACAAGGACCCACAAGACATAGTATTGATTTTCTATGGAATAGGTCCATCAGTCATATGAAATTTGCATTATGGAATATAACAGATACATATCATAGTTAACAACATACCTTGGCGGTATATATAATAGTACTAAGTGTGTGATTATGTGTCTATAGCCTCATGTGTATGCAGGGGTCTTAGGACATCCAAATCATACATTATATAGGATAACTCAACCTATGTGCATTATGTGTGTGTGACCTAATTTTAGACACCAAATCTATGTGTATACGAACAGTAGATAAGCATATTTTTAACTAATCTTTATATATATATACTATATATATATATATGTGCTATATAATATAAATATAATATCTAATAGCGTTTATCATATATTGTTAGATCTAAATAGTTAGGGAAGTTAAAATAAACAAACCTACACTGATTGTGCATGATTATCAAGGCTTGATCCATATATTTATAGTAGGTTAACACATCTTATTTAATATTTGGTGGAAACAAGATGTTAATGAGGCTAAAAGATTGACCATTAACGTCAATAATGACCCATATATCTCGATATGGCGAATCTTAACTCATTGTAATGACCAAGGAAACAAGCTAAAAAAATGAACCAAATTATAGAGAACATCCAACTTGAAAAAGATGACAGATTGAAGAAAAAAGCCCCGTAAAAATTATGAATATGACAAGAAAACTACTTTCTAAATGTACTCATAAAAATATACGTCTAAAATGAGATGCCCACAAGCCTATGGAAAATATGTTTTAAAACTTTTCATTCCCTTTCCTTCTCCATTAATCAAGTATTAACTTGTCAAAATGACACATAGGTGCATGTGATTTGATAGATGTGGGCTTGGGTGAAGTTTTTGCCAAGTGGGTGGAGTTTTGGACAGAGACTTTAATTTAAAGGGCAATGACACCTCGTGAAGGTTTTAGTGGAGGTATCTACAACTAATCAAAAAAATCTTTTGTGAATGACCCGCTTTTTCAATGACCCACTTTTCTATGTGGTGGCGCATTACTTCATGAAAAAGCCATCTATTAGATACTTTTGGTCAAGATGGCCACTTGAGTTTGATACTTTGGGATTGAATTTCCAACAAAGGTCAATCCTCGACCATTTATTAACCCATGATAAGGTGCATGCGACATGGATATGAGGAAAAATTTAGCATGTTAGGTGAGTTATCAAGTTTGTTAAAAAAATTGGGATCCTTGACAATTGCAAATGAGTTGCAAGTTACGCCGGAGAGGGCTTGAATTGTATGTGTATAATATGGTTTGGATTTAAAATATATTCTATGATCTATGACAGATGTTTGAGAGAAGAACATAAGTTGCATGCTAAAGAGTTCACAAGGTCTTTATGTAAGGTTCCACATTCTGCATACATGTCTATCAAAACATTTGCAACTATATCTAACAAAATTCCTCTATATTTTGGCACAGGTTGGGAGTACTTTGGCAAATTTAAACTAACTGGGTTGGAGCCCTATTTGTTGCATATGGTGAAACAAGGCGAGGAGTATGCTGGCAAATGTAAACAGGAAACCACTCTCTATGCCTGAGTGGTGCAAGCGGTTGCAAAAGCTGATGAATATGTACAACAGAAGTAGAATCATATGGATAAGAACACAAAGATGGAAGCCTCGTTTATAAGAAGCGTGTAGATGCACTTCCGTTACAACATCTTGGGTATCATTGGCAGGTTTCTTAATTTCATCTACCCACCAAACATAAAATTCCCTAGAGATATGTCATCTCATGGAATGAAGTGATTGAAGGATACTGACAAAATGGGATTGTTGTCTACGCTTTGGGAACATTTAAATGCCAAAATATGAACTTTTGTAAATAAACGCCAAGTGTTCAACCAAATGATACAACATGTTATCTTTTAAATGAATATCATAGTTGTATCTTACAGAAGACATGGTCATCGTCAAGAGACATTGTGATTGTTTCATCAAATAAAACAACTGTATATTCACCCCGATCAACTCACCTATACCAACATACGTGTGGCCCATAACAAAATACGAGCTTTATAGCAACGTACGGACATCCATCAAGGCATAGTAGGCAATGTTTTTTTTGTTGGAAGTTACTATATTGTCCTCTCCCCATCACACATCGGATTCTTTAATTGACTTCCAGAGAAAATGCACCATAAGACTAATACAATGACTTTATTTTAAAATAAACACATAAAATCAAAATTAAAAAATAAATACTAAAACGTATTAAACAAATATAAAACTAAAACTAAACAAAAGAATTATCCCCACGCATTTCACTTTTAAAGGACCTCAAAATTAAACCAAATTCCTAAAAAAAATTATAATTACGTAAGACTTAACATTTAAAAAACAAACTTTAACAAAGACTCCAAAAGATAATTTGACTCTTTATAAGAACAAACTATTTATTTTCCAGGCACACGTCGAGGAAGTATAATTGCTGGTGATTCCAAAGGAAAAATGTTTGCCAACAAAGAAAAAATGTGTGTGTATCAAGGAAGAAGTTTTTTTTTACAAGAACCTAGGTAAATCTGTATGCAACACGTGGTGCATATGTAAGGGAAATGAACTACCGTCTAAATGCCTTAATGAAATGTGGCCTTTTGGATGCTTAGATTTTAGGGAAGACATGGACATCCTCACGTAACATTGACACTATTTCACCAAATGCAATCAATAGGTTTCCAACCGGCTCATTTCGTAATGGAGCTTTGACTTTGTATAACACCAACATGTGTCTATTTTGATCATCTCACTTTTGTTAGCATAATACCAACATGTACACATGAATTGTTTGAAAAAATACCTGAAACCTATATAGTTTCATAGACTGCAATGAAACATACGTGGTCTAGTGGACTTCAATGATTAGGGGATATACAAAAAAAACTATTAAAAAGGCTTTAGAATTTTTCAAGAAAATGTAATTGTTATGTGTAAAGCCATAAGCTACAAAAAAATTCAGTGTTTTCACACTGAGTTTCGAAATGGAAAATTTATAGCACAATATTTTCCAATTACTCAAGAACCATCATCTGCTTATGTTATGAAATGCATGGAAACATCTAAATATGTCGGAAGTGAAGTCTTTTCTGATAACCTTTACATTGTCATTCTTTGTGGTGTAGCTTGCAGCTCTTGTGCAATTGCTAGTAATATTTCCTTGTACAATTTAGAAACCAACATTTCAAAAGCAAATGATTAATAATAATAATTCAGAAACATGAATATAAGCATTTTTTATTTCACTTTCGAATTAAAAAAAATACTTCCATCGATTGCATGCAACCACAATTTTTTCCATTGTGAAACCGATCCATATCCGTAAAAAACCATGGGTCATCGTAGACTCCCAATTCCGATTCAGAGGGAAACAACCCTAAAAAATCCAAAGCAAACTCAAATTTTGCGTCTATATGGACCAGAAACAGCAAAGATCAAGAACCCCCAGGGAGAAAAAGGGGTCTGCAATTATGTGAGAGAAATATAATAGGAAAGAAATTTAAATGTATCAATTTTACAGGGAGAGACGAGTGGCCCGAGTAAGAAAAGGATAGGATAACAAGTGCACCGCCATCCAGCACTCGGCAACGTCTTTGTTCAGGCAACACCTTATAAAGCTCTGAAACTCCTGCGAAGGTGAAGGAGGCAGCAATGGCAGTTCCCCGTAACAAATGGCACACAATAAATTCGGCTAATCGAGCTACACGTTAGGTGGCATGAAAGGAAATCTCCCACATAGCATTCGAGAAGCGTCAGGCTGAGGCTCCAAATTATGTCCCTTGTGTATCCATCATAGTGGTCGTTCTCTCAGGGCTCATGTATGCGTAAAACCAGGCTGCACAATCACACTGAAAATGTCTCCTCCCAGTGTTATCTCTGAGCTCATCTATTTTCCTTTCATCTGCAATTTACAAAAACCAATAAGATCTTTCAATCTGGTAATCTGGTAATTGAGCCCTCCACAAAAATTTCTACTACAGAAACCCTTCTGGCATCCACAAGAACAAAGCATCTTCTTCCTACTGTAATTTATGTTTTTTGACCGCTTCATTTATCTCCTAAGAAGGCTTTACATGGAGATATGTATCTCCAAGAGCAAGAAGCAGAAATGGCATTATGGCCATTGGATATGTTTAACCACCAGGACTGTAAATATCAAATTTTTAGCAGGGTTGAGAGATTTGAAACAAATTGAGGATTGTAAATATCTAGGATTAGTAAAAATATATAAGATTATAGAAAAATATCTTGGATTGTAAAAAAATATCTAAAATCAGGCAACCTGTAAAGTTAATCGCCGGAATTTGACACTTTACAGCAATGCCTTCTTCAAAGTAAACGCCTCCGGCGAATTATTGTAGTTTTGGAATAATTGAAATGTTAATATAATAACTAACAATTATATTTGATGTGTAAGAAATGTTGGAAGGGATGTAAATGTAATGTTTTTAAAGAAATACATCGTCATGTAGGAGGTGATACAAAAATTCTTTCATAATGTTATCAATTTTATGTGTCTATGATAAAGTCGGATGAAAACAAATGTCTGCTTTTGAGAAGTTGAAAATTGATTTTTTTAAAGTTAAACGCCTTCTCTATTGTCCTGGTAATATGAAAAGTCAGAAAATTTGGAAGAATCTACGTTTTTGGGTCATTTTGTGTGATTTTCGGGCCCGTCAGACATTTTTGTCCCACGTGTCCCAAGTTCGTTTGGGCTCTCTGTTCCTCGATCGGCCGCTTTACCCAAAGTTTGTTTCTTTCGGGCCCATCGGACACTTTTTTCCCAAGTGTCCCAAGTTCACCTGGGCTCATTGTTCCCTTTTCGTCCGATTCGGCCGAATCGCGTACTCCGCGTACTTTCGTCCCTCATGTCCCAGAAGCATTTGTGCATGATTTTCCCGCATCGCCCGTATCGGTCGAATCGCGCTTTCGCGTCCCGCGTGTCCCAAATGAACCAAAGGCCATCCGAGCTAATTTTTCCCGCTCTTCACAAATATCTTACTTTCCAAGTTGGTAGATGTGTATTTAATGCACATTAATTGTCTTTCTCTCTCCCAAATGGCTATATAATGAACTGCCCCCTATGCGTTTTGGCACACTGCTTTCTTGCTATCCATTGCTCATACCCTTGCGATCAAAATTTCTGTGGGCGTATATCCATTCTCCCTACAATTTCATCCCGAGTCCAGATTGCAACCTTGGCTTTTCAAATTGCTAACAACATGAAGATTAAATTCCAAGGCCAGGAGCAAGTCTCACCGCTCGAGTCTGTCGTTCCTGATATCAGAGACAGTGAAGTTCGCCAACTTGACTTTGGAGATTTTTGGGCAAGAATGACAGACTCAAACCCCTCTCCTATGGCACAAATGATTCATGACAATGGTCTGGCATTCGCCGGTGGTTTCCCTATCTCGGTGCAATGCGTAGATACAGTGCTCTCCTGCGGAGCTCATTTCAATCCTGACTCGAGTGAACTAACGAACGTGCATGGAGAACTCATCGCCAAACTTGACGCTGCCACCATTGGCACTGCCCTAAGGATTCCGGAGATGGAAAATTCTATAGTTATCTCTCAAAACCAGGCACAAGCCCTCTTCGATCAGGACAGTGAGAAATACAAGGCGCGGGTGGCGAAGTCCTGGCTAAAAAACCCTAAAAAGGGGGCGTCCCGTTATCCAAGGTTTTGTTCCGTGCCGATTTCAACGAGGAGCTATCAAATTTTATAATCCTACTAGCTCGGGTCATGGGCTTACCCTCTACCAATGAGTTCCATTTCTGGATGTGCCCACTTATCAATATAGTGTGCGAAGGAACTCAGAATATCAATTGGGCAGAGATCATCAGTATGAACCTAGCAGAGTAGCTATCCAATGTACAACAAACAAAGAAATTTTACATGACTTCATACTTGATGTATACTCTTGCAGCATCAAGGCAATGGTTTGGATTCACATACATTAATGCTCATAAGAGTGACCCTGTATATGCCTACTGCCCTCAGTTCACCTTGGAAACTAGCAATCGCAACTTCAGAAGGGTGAATGACGCTTTCACCATGTACATTGTCAGGCTTCTGGAGAGCGACACAGCGAGGAGATTTTCTGATGAAGCTATGAATCTGATATCGCACTACGGTGCCTACTTCATCCAATTTAGAAAATTTTCCTATATAAGGCTTGCAGGCTATGAGAGCACTCCTCTCAAGCTTCCTATGTTCTGCAATGATAAAATGGCCTTGGTAGAGGTATGCAGGCAGCTGGACAAGTTGCATAGAACCTGCAGGGATAAGAAAATCACTGGCTTGCACTTCCCCATCATCTTTGGGAAACTATACCTGCAAAACGGCTCTAGATGCACAAAACATAGAAAGAGCCTTAGCTCCCATCACTGTCCATTTCTTCAGGCCAAGGACCTGTTTTGACTTGAAGAAATTTATTGAGCATAACATCAAAATCACTTATCATCATAGGGCAGACACAGAGGACTATTGGGCTGACTGTGCTGATGATTTTGAGGCAAGGAGGAGACACTATGGCAGATTTTCTCTTCAATTAATTCAAGAGCTTAACCTGTACCAAGTTCCTGAAGGGCTCCAGGATGATAATTCAACCTGTACTCATATGAATATGACAACGTGGTCAAACACACTCCCTTGGAGGATTTGGATTGGTTCAAAAAGGAGAAGGATGATCTGGCAGAAATCCTAGCTCCCGTCTTGGTAAGAACCAAAATCTAGTTTGATAGGAAAGTCCGTGAACTTAGAAGGCACTCAGGGAATCCTCCTCCAAGGATAATCCAACACCAAGAAGGGATGCATTGACACCCAGTTCAAAAGGACCTATGCAGAATCCTCCTGCTTCATCAACTCAAGGTCCCACAGTCTCCACTACTTCCTCATCCACCCAAGTATATCAGAAGAAAGTCAAAGAAGTCAAGAAGGAACCTGTGGAGGAAGATCCCCAAAGGAAACATTCAGAATTTCCCTCAGGACCAGAGAACATTATTGTTCTCAGTGAAAGTGAGGAGAGTGAAGTGTCAGTCTCTACAAGTGCTCCAGAAGCCCCTACATGGATAAAGAAAAGGAGGTTCAAAGCACTGAACTTCCAAGCACTAGTGATTCCTCTGTACCAGAAGTCCCGAGTGCCCACTCATATCCCAACTAGAGACAATAGCAGTGCACACCTTGCCATGAGTTCCCTGTCTTGCCCCATATCTGCAACTAGAGAGGAAGTCTTCCTCCCGGATCTCAGGACCCAATTTTGATGCTGTGGCAGCCTCTATCTCTACTCCTCCTACTCCCACCTAAGAAAGCTAGGACTACCTCCAAAAGTATCTGTATGCTGGATGCTCAGGGCTCTTGTTGCAATTCCCTAGGAGAGAGAAAGTCTTCCTCCCAATCTCGAGTGGACCCAACCAATGCATGTGGTGGCCTTGATTAGGTAGCTCTCTCCTCCTACTTCACCAAAAAATCTAGAGTCCTACCCCATAGGATAGGTCTAATGATGCTTATTGCAGGATTGAATTTCATTGATCAAGGCAACAATCTCCTGGAGATAGCCAAATAGGTAGACAAGCCAGGTCATTGGGAGAGCTGGAGAAGGAATTCCCATGGGAGAGTCTACCCCTGAAGGTGAGATCCACAATCTTCAGGAAACAATCACCAGAGTCATTGGGAGGGTAGAGAAAGGACAACAAACCATAGAGTAGTTGGAGGAGCAGGCCCAGTTTCTTACAGGTTTCATCAAGTCACTGCTATCCAAGGATAAAGTTCTAGATCCTACCCCATTGACTACTCTTCCACCACCTGTGATTCTCAGCCAAGATGAAGTGCAGAGTATCAAAGATATACACAAGTATTCTATCTATGGAAGGGCTATGGAGGCCATGGTGGATGATATGCTTGTTGCAGGATTGAATTTCATTGATGAAGCCTTCAAACTCCACGAGAAGGTGAACAATTTGAAACAGAAACTCTCCTCCACTATTGGGAACATAGATAAAGAACTTAAACTTTGGAGCAGTTGTATAGTAGACCTTCACCTCATGGGACAAACTGATGAGAATATTTTAATGGCAAGCAAGGTCTTCGATGATGCAAAGGATAACTTGTCAAAATCATGGGTGTACAGCGTGGAATGGAAAATCAAGGTGTTGGAAGAAGCTTTGGGAGAATTGAAGAATAGCTGGCAGAAGGGTGAAGCCTTCAAAACTTTGGTAATATCTGCTTTCAAAGACATACATTGCTATCTCCATGATGAGACCTCTGGTGCATCCCTCTCCTTGCAAGAAATCAAAGCTCAATTCAGAGCTTTTGTCAAAGGTGATCTGTTCAAGGAGAGTTCCATTTCCAAGGAAAAGATGAAGGAGATCTGCTCTCTTCAATCTGATATAGAGGAAGCAAATAAAGATTATCATACTCATGTCGAATTCGACAAAGAAATGGAGAAGTGCCTCGGATTTTGGACTTAGTCCACTGCCAACACATCAGTCCCATGAGGTAGAGACATAACAGAGGCATTGAAAAGATTCAGACAACGGATCCTAAAGTCGGTGGGCCCCTCTCAATCATGAACGCCTGTCTTCTTCTCCTGATTCTTCTCTTTTCTTCCTTTCTTCTCGGATTTAATGTAATTAGTTGGGGTATTGCGATTAGCAGCCCTTTAACTAAGCATTAGTTAAAAGAAGTAGTTATCAAGGATAACTAATTTGTAAACTATATAATGGCCTCTCTTTGCCATTGTAAAGGAGGAAGGAACTTGGCTTATTTTTGAAAGTGTAAAGAAATCGTAAAGCAATCAATACAAAAGGATTTTTCATTCTTTGTCTATCTGATTCTTTTTATTCGTAAGCTATCTATCAAATATTGTTAGATCATTTGTCTGCATTATGCTGAGAAGCTTTGTATTCTTGTAGATGTTATTCATAGAACTATGTGTCTTTTCAAATTTCATCTTATTAATGTGGGTACAAATGATCTTATTCCAATTCACTGTATTCTGGCATGCATAAGGAATTAGTCTGTCATCTATAATTCTGAATGGTACCTTTCTGCTCTTTTCCACATCTTGATTCCTCTGTACTTCTGTAGTTGATGATCTATTTAGGAAACACTTCCATGATATCCAACTTCCATAATGAAACCATGCTTCATACATATGTAAATAGGTTCGTTTTTAAATAAGGGAACCTCTCCCACTAAAGAGGAGGGACTTCTTGTCCCCTGACTGTTGCTCATCTTGAAGTTCTTTTTCTACGACCAACAGTTTTTGGCGACTCCACTGGGGAAGCGTCTCTTGGCGTATTCCAGTTCCACAAATATTTATTGATCATCCTTTGATCTGGCGACTCCACGTTTTACTCGTGGGAGAAGGGCCCGTGGTATTGAAGATTCTCAGTTTCAGCTTTTGGAGCAACAGAGTTTTCCCTTCCCTTCAACCAGAGGAAATAGAAGAGCTCACTCAATGAGCACTCCTCCTGTCAAAAGTAGAAACCCCGTGGGGAATTTTACTTCAGAACAACTCGGTCCTAATCTCCGCGCTCTAATTCTCGCTGGGGTTTCAGTTCCTCTTCAAGCCGTTTTTCCAAGAATGGCGGTACCATTGCCTTGGGGTCATCGTGTTGGGCCTCTCACCCTTCCTCAGCCTTTGCATGAGTTACCCAGAGGTAACCGGAAGAACTTTCCCAAATTCAGAGGTGATGGCAAGGTACATCCTGACGAGCATATTGCGGCTTTCATAGTTGCATGTGGAGTTCTGGGGGTTGAACATGAAGATGTCTCAGTGAGGCTTTTCATTGAAACTTTACAGGATAATGCGGCTGATTGGTTCTATCATCTTCCACCCGGAACTATCACTAGCTGGGACACAATGAGAGCAAGGTTTGAGAATCGTTTCAAACCGGCGGAAGATGTACATGCTTTGCTGGCCCAAATTTCTCAAATAAAGAAGGAATCACAAGAACCCATGAGAGAATTTGTGGCTCGATTTAACAAATTGATCAACAAAATTCCACCAGGTACTCAACCTGTAGATCAAATTCAAAAATGCTTTTTCCTGAATGCCCAATTGCCAGAAGTTAGTTATGCATTGAGAAGAGCTAATCTTGCAACATTGGCCGAAGATCAAACTCTTGTTGTTAGTGTCGAAGATGATTTAATCATGTCCGGAAAGCTGAGAAGAGACCCCTCTAAATCTAGGTCTTTTCCTCCCTCTTCTTCCACTTCTGGACCTAATACTGATTCACTAGTACAAAAACTTGCGAATGATCTCATCGCCATTAAGAAACAATTAGCTCAGCACGCTCCTTATGCAGACGTCCCAAGGAGAAATTTCCAGCCCAGAAATCATTTGCCTGCTTCATAGGCAAGGCTAGCACTTGAAGGACCTCCTATTAAAGTCCCTGTTAATGCAACCTGTGAAGTTGAAGAGCCGGAGGATGAAGAAGTTAGTGAAGATTGTGAAGAATTTGTTGAAGAGGTTGATGAAGAAACAGAAGAACTTGAGGGATCTCGAGTTAATTTCTTCACTACTGAAGGCATCGATGAAGAAGATGATTATGACGAGGTAGTGGCGGACATGAATAGTGAATCATATGCTGTCATGACTCGAGAGCAGACAAACAAAAAGGAGAAAGTGATGCAGCCAACCAAAAGATCCAAAGAACCTCCAACGACTATTCCTGTAATTGCAAAAAGAGGATTTCCTATCCCCATTGCATCCACACCTAAGGTAAGTCCTGTCACCTCTACTACTAAGGTTACTTCTTTTTCATCTCCTAAAACTGATAAACCTAAGATCCCAAGCGAGGATAGCTCATCCACTTCTGGGTCTTTTGATATCATTGATCACCTGAAGAAGACCAAGGTTCAGATCTCAAAAGTTGAATATTATCAAACCCATCCCAAGGATTTTGCTAAAATGATTCACTTTGTCAATTCCCATTCTAAAACTACCTCTAAAGGCCTTTTACCCACTCCATCTCCCGTACCACAACCCGATCTGGTAGCCGCTGTCGCCTCACCCAATGACAAGATCAAACCATTCTATGTGACACTCCTTATAGCCGGCCATAGACTCAGTAATTGCGTCATAGACTCAGGGGCATCAGACAATGTAATGCCTGCCAAAGTAGCTCATGCCTTAGGCCTAACTCTCACACGCACTTACGGGTCTTGTTATTCCATGGAAAGTAAAGAAGTGCCCCTGGTCGGAAGAATTAAAGATGCACATGTAGCTTTTGCTGCCTTGCCTGAGAAGAAGGTTTTAGCTACTATCCTAGTAGCAGATATTCCCCCTTCATATGGGATGCTGCTAAGTAGGAACTTCTGTAAGGATGTGGGTGGAGAAATTCAAATGGATTGGTCACATGCCCTCATACCTGTTAATGGGCAAATGAAGAAGTTGTTTCCTGAAAAGCAATCTGAGTATATTGTACAAAAAACAGATGATCCCAAAGCACAAATACTTTATGAAGATAGGGGCCATGGAAACTATATGATTATGTCCCTTGAGGAGATTCAACTTCCCAAAAAATCACTTAAGGATCCCAATGGAGTTTGGATATTAGAATTTGATGGAAGTTGTTCCTCAGCTGGTTCTGGAGCTGGTGTAGTATTAATGTCTCCTGAGGGAACCATCTGTCCTTTCTCATTCAAGTTACAATTTGAAAATACTAATAATACAGCAGAATATGAAGCTCTCATCCTTGGACTCCAAGTGGCAAAAGAAAAGGGTGTGAAGAATATTCTAGCTCGTGGAGATGCGGAGCTGATTGTCAAACAAGTTAGAAACCTTTTCCAGGTAAAAAATAGAAGATTGAAACATTATAGGAATCAGGTTTGGGACTCTATTGAATTTCTTGATGCCTTCTCCATTGAAGCAGTGCCTAGGGAGAAGAACACCAGAGCTGATTCACTAGCAGTCTCAGGGTCATTACTGATACCTCATCCTGACTTCTCTCAAGATAAGTTTACCATTGAGATGATTCATAGACCCAGTGTACCTGATAATGCAAGTAACTGGCAAGTTTTCAATGATGATCAACATCTGCTTTCTTTCTTAGAACTCAAGGATAACTTCGAACAGTTGTTTTTTGAAGGAAGTGACAATTTGCCCCGTGAAGGTGTGCCTTTCAACGAAGAAACCGTCAAAGAAGAAGAAGCAGATCAAGATGGATGTATCAAACTCAAAGGGAACAAGATCCCAAAGGGATTGGTAAGCTTAGAAGAGTTGTTTGACAAACATGACAGGTATGTGAGGTTTAAAGCTTCTACTGGACCTCAACAATCAGCTGAATATGATAAAATTAATATTGGGAGTTCTACTGACCCTAAACTCGTGAACATTGGAAAATGTTGCACACCAGAAGAAAAGAGGAAATTAATTAATATTTTAAGCAGGTATAGAGATGTTCTTGCTTATTACTATGAGGATTTAAAAGCTTTTCAACCAAAGGAGATGCAACATTACATTCCTCTCAAACCTGGGATTAAGTCCTTCAGACAGAAACAGAGGCAGTACAATCCTAAGATAGTTGACACCATCTTTCAGGAGATACAGAAGTTATTAAAAGCCAAGATCATTTTTCCGATCCACCATTCCACATGGATTGCCAATATTGTGCATGTTAGAAAGAAAAATGGTGAGATTCGTATCTGTGTTGACTTCAGGAATCTGAATCAAGCTTCTTTAAAGGATAACTATCCTTTGCCCATGATGGATCAAGTCTTGCAAGTTGTGACGGGATCTGAAATGTTGCCTATGCGTGATGGCTTCTCAGGATATAATCAGGTAGAAGTTAATACCACAAATCAACACAAAATGGCCTTCACTACCCCTTGGGGTACCTTTGCCTACAAAAGGATGCCTTTTGGGCTCATTAATGCCGGTGCCACTTTTCAAAGAGCTATGGACTTGGCCTTTGAAGGTTTGAAAGGAAAGTGTATTATCGTATACCTTGATGACTTGACTGTATTTTCCAAAACAAGGACAAATCATTTTCAACATCTAGAAATAGTTCTTTTGAAATGTAGAGAACATGGGATCTCTTTAAATCCTAAGAAATCTATCTTCTGTGTCACAGAGGGAAAATTATTAGGGCATGTTGTCTCCAAAGATGGTATAAAAATTGATCTTGAACGAGTTCAAGCTATTCAGCAAATTCCTCTTCCAACCAATAAGAAGGGAGTACACTCTTTCTTTGGTAAGATTAACTTTCTGAGAAGATTCATCCTTGATTTTATAGAGCTGACCTTGAATATCTCCCAAATGATGAAAGGAAAACAAATGTTTAGTTGGTCTACTAAAGGTAAATAATCCTTTGAAGGTATTTAAAAGAGCTATTGCTAGAACTCCCGTATCCTAGCATGTCCAGATTTTAGCAAATATTTTATCATCTATTACTATGCCACATATAACACCCCTGGTTGACTGTTTTGACTCAAAAATATTCTGATAATCATGAAATCTCAATTTCATTTATGAGATACATTCTTAAAAATCATGAGTTGAAAATACACAATGATGGAGAAGCATACTTTCGCAGTGGTTTAAGTTGTTAAGCAGTTTCATTTTTATATTCTCAACTCTCACTCCACAGTAATTGTGCCTGAATACAACTATCAAGTGTATTCTCACACAAGCATGAGTTTAGATCCAAGAAGAGGAAATTGGGTGGAAAAAGTTCAAGAATATGATATTGAAATCAGGCCAACCAAACTAATTCATGGGAAAGGCCTATGTACGAATTCATTGCTGAAGGAGTTAAGCACATGACTTACCTAGAATATGAAAGTTAATATCCCTACTGTTCTTTTTCTTAGATCAATTGATAAATGGTATTCTGATATCACACACTTTCTCACTTATGGAGGAGTGTCCTTTCTCATTTTACTACTAAGGAGAAGAGATCTATTAAGCTAAGATCATCACCAGTATGTATTTTGGGAGAATGCATTTGTTCAAGCATGGGATTGGATGGAATATTTCTGAAATGTTGTGGATAAGGAACAACAAGAAGAAACTTCTTCTCGGATCTTTTCATGATCAGGCATGTGGAGGCCATTACTCATCTACTGTCACTACTCATAATATTCTTCATGCAGGATATTATTAGCCTACCTTGTTCAGAGATGCATCAAAGTGGATTGATAAATGTGAAGCATGCCAGACCTTTGTAGGCAGACCCAAGTTAGCCTGCCTTGCCGCTTAAAACCAGTCATGATCGAAGAACCTTTTCAACAATGGGGTTTTAGATTTTATTAGAACACTTAATCCCTCTTCAAGTGTCAGGTCATACTCATGTATTGACTGCCATATATTATTTTACTAAATGGGTAGAATCCATTCCATTAAAGATTACTACTTCTGAAGTAGTATGCAATTTTATGAAAGAAAACATCTTGGTAAGGTTTGGTGTGCCAAACAAGATTGTGACTAGATAATGCTTCAAATTTTTATTCAACCAAGATGATGGAATTTTATTATGGATATGGCATCTCCCCAGCTCACTCTTCAGATTATTATCCCTAGGGGAATGGGCAAGCAGAATCAACAAACAAAAATTTGGTGGCCATAATAAGGAAATTGGTTAATGAATCTCAGAGGAATTGGCACAAGAAACTTTATGATGCTTTTTGGGTAGAAAAAATTACACCTAAAATGGCTATTGGGATGTCCCCTTTTTAGGTATTGTATGGTGTGGAAGCTCAATTGTCACTAACAGTGGAGCTACCAGCCCTGCATTTCATGAAGGCCATTGAAGACCCCAACTTCAATGGTTCTTTAGATAAAAGGATCATGTATCTTCAAAAACTGAATGAATACATGTTGACAGGTTGTTGATAGAATATTTACTCACCAATAGAATGTAAAAGTCATTGTTTGACAAGAATGCTAGGTCTAGGGATTTCAAAAGTTGGAGACGTCGTTTTGCTAGTAGGATAAAAGACATGAACCTCATGGCAAACCATGGCAAGTTTTATTCTCTTTGGCTTGGACCTTTCAAGATCAGACACTTTTCTGGTGAGAATTCTTTCTACCTTGATTACATGGATGGTTCTTCTCCTCCCACTTCCTTATAGTGGGGAAGTACCTGAAATTGTTTAAGGTCTTAGGTGAGTAAGAAGTCCTTTGTATATTCTGTATAGCATTGTGTCTCCTTTCTTTCTTGTGCGTGTCTCCTCGTTTTCTTTTTTTGGAGTGTTTTCTTTGTATGGTTGATCTACTTTTTGACTCCGTTACCTAATGGATAAGGTACTGGTCTACTTCCCCTATTTTTTCTGGGAGTTCTTGCCTTGTCTCATTCTTTTGAACTCTATGCTAAGTCATCCCTAGAAACAACCAGTTTTTGTCCTCATCAAATTTTCCCTGCTCTTTCAGAAGTCAAAAAATTTAAATTTTTTTAGTTAACCCCCTTTTTATGATGTTCTAGTGAAGAGAAAAGTTGAGGAGTTAAGAAAAATTCAACCACCTCGTCTCCCTCAATATTAGCAACCTTCCACATTATTCTATATGTCTCTTCATATTTCTATAATTAGGTATATGAGTATATGTAACCTGAAAAGGAAGAAAACACATCTACTTGGTGAGATAGCTATTGTAATCTCAATATTCTTAATAATATACATCTCTTTTTCAGAGATAGCTTTATTGTTTACATCTAGCACAATTTTAATTATATCCTTTAATCCCAAAACCCATAAGTTTTAGATCATTGGTATCATATAAAATTTGTCTTGAGAGTGTATTATTCCCAGAACAAGGTCAGAATATAAGAATCTTGGGTAGTCCATGAAAGATCCTTCAAAATACTTGACTACTCATTGTAGGTGACCTCAAATAGAAAACAACACCAAGGAAAATATTCTTCTCAATTGAATGGTGAGTGAAGCTCTTATGGAGCATAAGGAGTAGATGTTACAACAATTCACCTAGATCCTTCAACAACTACAAATGGTAAATCATGCCTCCTCTACAAGTCAGCCCTTCAATTCCCTGACACCCTTGAAGGTTTAATGAAAATTTGATATTCCTATTTTTAGGGTAAAATAAATTATGATGCACTAGAAAACTATTTGGGCCAATTATCCTCCTACTTTTTTGTTAATAAGTTGACTGATAAAGAGAAAATAACATTTGCTCTTCTGAAATCATCACTTTTTGTCAAAATTTCGTGGGGTGTACAAGAATGGACTCAATAAGGAGGAAATGGGCATTGAAGAAGAATCCACGTGGGATGATTTTTTGGATTCCATGTAAAGGAAGAATACTACCCTAATGGATCCTATGATGATCTTTACATATGGTGGTAGCAACTCCACTAAGGTAAGGACCATCCAATTCAAGATTATATTGATACATTTCATTCTATGTCTCTAAGATTGGGAATTCAAGACACAAAACAAAACAAGATCATAAAGTATCGCAATGGCCTACAATGGTACATATGGAAGGACATAGACCTCTTTTAATTTCATACCCTCGCTGAGGCATGTAAATTTGTGATCAAGATTAAACAAAACCATATAAATAAAAATACAAAGAACCAACCTCTGAGGGGAAAAAATGATAAGGAAGGTCAAACTTGAGGTCGGGGATGGAAATAAAAAGGGTCAAAAGAAAATAAACAAAAAAAAGGAGAATATAGGGAATTTTTACAATCTTCATAAGACTAATTATCATTCTAGGGATGAATGTCGATCCATCAAGTCCTTACTCACCGAGTCACCATCTTTCGTACCCACTGCTCCGCAAATGACACACCTCGAGGTCAGAGATGAAGAAGTTGGAATTGTAGATGATGACCTAGATGTGATCATTGTCACCTTGCAAGTCAAAAATATGGATGAAAAGGAAATAATATTTCACTCCAAGCTTTGAGTAAAAGGTAAGCGTTTGTATTTTATTCTTGATAATGGAAATTAAAAGAATTTAATTTATGTCGATGTTATGAAAAGTATGAACCCGCATGCAAAGTCACATCCATATCCATGTAATATTTGGTGGTTGAACCCAAAAAGAGATATTCATGTCACACAATGATTTCTCCTCCCATATGCAATAAATCCCTTCCATGATGAATTCATGTGTGATGTTGTTCCATTATATGTTTGTGATGTGCTCCTAGGCCATCCATTCATGTAGGAAATACATATCATCTATGAGTCATGACCTCGAAGAGTCACCATTAGCATGTTGGGAGTCAGTGCTATCAGATACCTGAGGTTATCTCCTCTAAATATATTTCCCTCATCAATGTCAAACAATGTAAGAAACTAGTGGAGGAAAAAAATAGTTCGTCATCTTGATGTTCATGCCACAAACTACCAAGAAAATTATTTTTACCACCTTGACCACACATTTAGTGCAACAAAAAAAATTGATGAGCCAAATCATAGCTGAGTATGATTATCTATTTTAGTCACCCACGGGAGTGCCACTTTAGTGTTAGGTAAAACATGTTATTAATCTTCCTCTAAAGACACTTCAACACCAAGAAAGGATTCACATACACTTGTTAGGAAATAAGAGATAAAATATGTGGAATAATCCCTTACAGAATCAGAACAGTAGAAATTAATGTGCAAAAAAATATTACAGATCTTCAAATAAAAGTGTAGAATAAATATCACAACACAGAGAGACAAGATTTAATGTGGTTCACCCAATTTGGGCTATGTCCACCAAGAATCACTTTCTCATATTTTATTAGAAGCCTCCACTCTCTCAATACAATACCCAGATCCGTTTGGAGCTATTCTCAACAAAATCTACAAAATTCACACCCGAATTCAAAACACATCTGCAACAAATTTGCATTTTTATCTATCATATGCATAAGACCATATAAATAGACAATTCCTTAAGCAGTTTGATGCAAAACCATAGGTATCAAAACCATGGGCCAAAACCGTGGGTATCAAAACAATGGGTACCAAAAATCCCAGCCCATATGAGAAAAGAACGTTACCCAGTATGCTCATGGCACGTTAATAAGGCCACCCATGAAAATTTGCTTCGGGGGCATTACACCCCCGAAACCTTTGCTATTGGGGGTCATTGGCAAGAAGGACCACCGTGAGACAAATACCCGAAAGTGTATAGTAATCATAGTGTACAGGTGTACCACACTCTCACACATGAAAATAGGCTCCACAAACATAACAATCTCCCACTTGGAGACTAATATTCCACTGAGCAACGCTTCTTAACACTTCACTAGTCATCCATGAAGACCAACCAAAGCTAAACACAGCTTCAGTTTTTCCCTTGTGACCACCTTGGTCATCATGTCTGTAGGATCCTGACTGGTATGAATCTTCTCCAACTTTAACTTCTCTTCCTCTAAAGTTATCTTGATCAAATGGTACCTTAACTGCATATGCTTCATCCTAGAGCGAAAAGTAGAGTTCTTAGCTAGGTGTATAGCACTCTGACTATCACTATGCAACTTTCCTTCCTCCTACTTATGCCCCAACTCCTCAAGAAATTGTTGTAACCAAATCATTTCTTTACTTGCCTCTGTGGCAGTAACATACTCAGCCTTCATGGTTGACAAAGCCACCAGCTTTTGTAGTCGTGAAATCTAGCTTACTGTTGTCCCACCTACAGTGTAAACATAATCTGTCATGCTCCTCCTGTTGTCTACATCTCTAGCCATATCTAAATCTACATAACCACACAAATTGGTGTCTAATCCACTGTAGCACAAAATTGTCCACATGGTCCCTCTCAAATACTGAAGGATCCACTTTACTGCCTACCAGTGATCTCTACCTAGATAACTCATAAATCTACTCAATGCTCCCAATGTATGGGAAATATCAGGTTTGGTGTACACCATGGCATACATCAAACTACTAACCACTGATGAGTAAGGTACATTGGATATCCGGTTTCTCTCCTGCTCTATCGTGGGACACTGCTCCTTTGATAACTTGAAATGGCCTACTAAAGGAGTCCCAACCGGTTTAGCATCTTGCATATTGAACCTCTCCAAGACTTTCTTAATGTACTCTTCCTGAGATAAATTCATCTTCCATTCCTTCCTATCTCGAGATATCCTCATACCAAGGATTCGTTTGGCTGCTCCCAAATCCTTCATAACAAAGGATTCACTTAGCTGTTTCTTGAGTACTTTTATTTCCTGCATGTTTTTACCTGCAACCAACATGTCATCCACATACAGATAAAGGATAATATAACTTCCATCCTCAAATTTCTTTGTATACATGCAATGGTCAAAATGACATCTAATATAACCTTGCTCCATCATAAAGATATGAAATTTCTTATACCATTGACGTGGAGTTTGTTTCAAGCCATATAAGCTCTTCTTCAGTTTTCACACCATCTCCTCTTTACCTTTGACCTCTTAGCCCTCTGGTTACTACATATATAGTTCCTCCTCCAAATCACCATGGAAAAATGCAGTCTTTACATCAAGCTTCTCTAAGTGCAAGTCTTCTACTGCAACTATTCTAAGAACAGTTCTAATAGAAGTCATTTTTACTACCGGAGAAAAAATCTCATCAAAATCTATACATTTTTTATGTGCAAACCCCTTGACCACCAACCGAGCCTTGTATCTTTTCTTTCCTCCTTCTTCCTCTTTGACTCTAAACATCCATTTATTTTGTAATGCTCTTTTTCCTTCGAGTAGCTTCACCAAATCGCATGTTTGGTTCTCCATGAGAGCCTGATGCTCCTCATCCATGGCTTGCTCCCACTTCTTCCTGACATCAACCTGCATTGTTTCATCAAAGCTCTCTGTTTCTCCACTATCAATGAGTAATAAATAATAAAGAGAAGGATAAAAATGTTCAGGTTCTCTTCTTACCCTAGAATACCTCCTTACTATAGGAGTTTAGGGTTCCTGTTGAGGAGGTTCCTGAATTGATTCATGTGTAAATTTCCCATCCGGAAGATCCTCTAGCATTGTGTATTATTTCTTGGATTCTTCCCTATTTTCCTACAAATGTTGCTTATACATGACTTTCTCATTAAAGACCACATCTCTAGATCGAATGATTTTCTTGTCCTTAACACTCTAACATTTATATCCAAAGGCATCACCACCATAACCAATGAAATTATATTTTTCTGATTTAGCTTCTAGTTTGGTCCTATCATCCTTGTCTATATGGACAAACACCTAACATCCAAAGACTCTAAGAAATGAATAATCAACTTTATTACCATACCAAGCCTCCTCAGGTATGCCTCCATCCAAGGCACTTGAGGGTCCTCTGTTTATCAAGTACATAGTTGTGCTCACCGCTTCTGCCCAAAAAGAAAGAGGTAGTCCTGCATGTAACCTCATGCTCCTAGCACGTTCCATTATTGTTTTGTTCATCCTTTCTAACACCCCATTCTATTGCGGAGTTCCTAGAACCATCTTTTTCCTACAAATTCCATTCTTAGAATAGTAATCATCAAATTCATTGTTGCAATAATCCCCTCCATTATCTAACCTGAGACATTTTAGCTTAAGACCTGTTTCATTCTCTACCAAGGCTTTCCATTTAACAAAAGTTTCAAATACATTAGATTTGTTTCTAATACAATAAACCCAAACTTTCCTTGTTGCATCATCAATGAAAGTAACATAATAACTTAAACCTCCAAGAGATGATACCTGAGCCAGCCCCCACACATCAAAATGCACCAGCTCTAACTTACTCTCTTTCTTTGTAGGTCTAACCTTGAGAAACCTTACTCGCTTCTGTTTCCCATATATGCAATCCTCATACAACTCTAAACTCGTTTCTGTATATCCAGGAAAATCCTTCTTTATGATCTCCATTCCCTTATGGCTCATATGACGGAGCCTATAGTGCCACAATGTTGTATCTACTTCTAAAGCCATGAGATTACAAACATTAGTGTTATAAGTGGTTAAATACAAGGTTCCAACCTTCTTACCTCTTGCCACCATAAGAGCACCCTTGGTAACCTTTCAAGAGTCTGATGTGAATATCATAGTACAACCATCACTTCCCAAATGCCCTGTCAATATCGAATTTCCTCTTAATGTAGGCACGTGTCTAACATCCTTCAATAGCCAAATATTCCCATTTTGCATCTTAACCTGAACAGAACCTTTTCCAACTATGTTGTAAAGCTCATCATCACCAAGAAAAACATGCCCAAAATCTCCTTGAACATAATCAACAAAATAGTGCCTATGTGGAGTAGCATGGAAAGAAGCCCCTGAATCTAAAACCCAAGATTCAATAATATTGTGCAAAGAAAGAATCAAATCATCCTAACATACATTACCCGTTGCCACATTTTCTTCCTTGTTTTCTTCTTGTTGTTTTTTCTTGTCCCGAAGCTCCTAATAGTCCTTCTTTGCATGCCCAGAATTTCCACAGTGTCAACATACTATCTTGATTTTCGATTTTGACCTTGCCCGATCCTTTGATTTTTCATGGCTTCCTCTATTCTTCTGTCTCCCTCTAGTTTCCACTGTCAAAGCATTCCCTGAAGTAGAAGATTCACCATAGATTTTTCTTCACATTTCCTCACTTAGAATCACCCCTAAAACATCCTCAAACTTCAACTTTGAGTTAGCTGGAACTGAATTGCTTACCACCATTACCAGGCTATTCCAACTCTCAGGTAAAGAGCACAGAACTAATAAAGCCCTAACTTCTTCATCAAATTCTATTGTAACCAAAGCTAGCATATTTACAACTGTATTAAAATCATTTAAATGATATGCTACTAAACCATTCTTAGACATCTTCATATTAAAAAAAAAATTCATTTAAAATATATTATTAGAGGCAGAGGGTTTGTCATACAACTTCCTTAATGCATCCATCAGTTCTTTTGTAGTCTTTTCCTTTAAAAAATTAAATAATTCTAAAGATGCAAGACACAACCGAATTGTCCCAAGTGCCTTCCTCTCTAGCAAATCCCATTTCGCATTCGTCATGCTCGAGGGTTTGTTCACCTTCTCAGACAACGGAATATAAAGATCTTTCTGATAAAGGTAATCTTCCATCTGCATCTTCCAAAGACTGAAATTTTTCCCATTGAATTTATCAACCCTAGATCTTCCATCATCTTCAATAGCTCCCACTCAAGATAAACTTTCCCTGTGATTCAACACTTTAGCAAACCAAAATAGGCTTTGATACCAATTGATAGGAAATAAGGGATAAAATATGCGGAATAATTCCTCATAAAATCACAACAGTAGAAACTAATATGTAGAATATATTACAGATCTCAAACTAAACGTGCATAGTAAAATAACACAACACAAAGAGACAGTATTTAACATGGTTCACCCAATTTCAGCTACGTCCACCAAGAATAACTTGCTCAGATTTTATTACAAGCCACTGCTCTCTCAATACATTACCCAGATCTGTTCGGAGCTATGCTCAACAAAATCTACAGAATTCACACCCGAATTCAAAACACATCTGCAATGTTACATAATGCCTACCATATGCATAAAACCATATAAGCAAATAATTACTTAAGAATTTTTTATAAAATTGTAGGTATTAAAACCATGGGCCAAAACCGTCCCATAAACCTATGGGTCAAAATCTCGCCCGTATGAGAAAAGAACGTTTCCCGATATATCAGGCATGTTTTAATGCCAAAAAAAATTTCGAGCACTGCGCCCCCAAACCCTGGCGAGACAACTGTGGAAAGTGTATAGTACTCTTAGTGTACAATCTTCAACACTTTCACACATGAAAATAGGCTCCACAACCTAACATGTGTATCATAGGTCAGTCCTTGAAAATGATGAGATCAAGAAGCAACTCCAAGAGTTAATTCAAAAGGGACATGTTAGGTCGAGCTCTTCACCCTTTGGAAGTCCAATTATCATGGCACCAAAGAAATATGGAACCTAGAGACTTTACATTGAATATCGGGCCTTGAATAAAATTATGGTGAAGAATCTCTACTCCCTTCTGAGGATCTAATATTTATTGGACCAAATTCATGGTGCAAAATTATTTACCAAAATTGATCTCAAGTCAAACTATCACCAGATTCCCATCAAGACCACATATGTCTAGAGGAATGCATTTAAGTCTTAAGATGGTCTATTCAAATGGTTGGTCATGCCTTTTAGCCTAACTAATGTTCATGGGTCATTCACGAGGATGATATATGACATCATATGACCTTACACAAAATTCTTCTTGGTTTTTTACTTAGATGATACACTCATCTATAGTTAGACATGAGAGAAACATCTACAACATGCTCGAGAAGTACTTCAAACCCTTAGAAAGCACAATCTATATGCAAATCTAGAAAATTACACATTTGTGATGAGGAAGGTTCAGCACCTAAGATACGCTATAGATGAAGGAGTCCATTTTGTTCCAAAGAAAATCTAGGTTATTTAGAAATGACCTACTCCTAAGAATCTTGCATAGCTTTGTAGCTTCTTAGGTCTTTCCAATTTATATCGTCAGTTTGTCTTAGGATTATCACATATTTCTTGGCCACTAAACCAAGTGAATAAAGGAGGAAATAAGGCTACATTCCAATAGGGGGATATGCAACAGAGAGCATTTGAAAGTTTGAAATAAATATTATGCACATCCTCTATTTTCTCCTTACTTGACCTATATCAACCTTTTAAATTGATCACATATGGGAGTTGTTATCATGCAACATTGCCACCTTGTTGCATATCATAGTGAAACCTTCAATGACATGGTCAATAAGTACCCAACATATGATAAGGAGCTTTATGTCATTGTACAAAACTACAAGCAATAGAAAAAATACATTTTGGGGAATAAAACAATCATCCGCATAGACCACATACCATTGGAGTTCCTTCAGATGCAATGCAAGCTAAGGAATGAAAGACACCATAAGCAGGACACATTCCTGCAATAGTTCCACCTAATAATAAAACATAATAAGGTAAGTTCCAATTCAACAAAAAATCGCTTGAGCTACCTACAGTCACAACCTTCACAACTATCCTTGACCTCTGTGGACATGAAAATTCCAATTGGTGAACTCAGTATGAGACAGATCCTAACTTTTTTGATAAATGGTAGGCCCTCTTAAAAGGTAAACATGTCCATAATTTATATCTACATGATAACCTGCTCTTCCACATGGGACACATCTATGTTCCAGTAGTTGAAAAATAGAAGATCATATGGGAGGAACACTTTATTAGGACATTTGGACACTTTGGCATGGACAAAAAATTGGAAGTACTTAAAAAACACTTTTCCTGCCCTGATCTATAGAATTATATTGCTAAGTACATCAAATCTTACACCCCTTACACAATTACCAAACCAACTAATAATAAATAAGTATTGTATACACCATTGTCGAAACCAACCAAGCCTTGGGCATGCATCTCAATGGACTTCCTCTTAGGTTTGCCAAATTTGAACCATGGAAATGATTGTGTTTTTTTTGTAGTTGATTGATTTCCTAAAATGGCTATATTGATTGCTTTTAAGAATAATACTTCTGTTGAAGACACTGGTAAAATATTTTTTAGTCATGTATGGGTCACCTTTGGGCTTCCCAAGTATATCATTTCAAATGAGGACACCAAGTTCTTCAGCATATTTTGGTCCACCCTATGGGGAATGATGAACACTAAGTTGATGAAGTTCACATCCTTCCACCTACAAACTGACAGATAAATAGAGGTATTGAACTACCTAATTTTCCATATGCTTTGTATATATCACTACAAACATCCAAATATGTGGGATGAGTCTCTTCCCGACATACAACATGGATACAATCAGTAATGTGAGAGAATGTGAGTACAATGATCAAGCAAGAAGGTGCACACATCAACCGAGATGCACTTGAACGGAACCATGGTGTAGCTCCAAGTAGTGAGAAAGCATTAAACCACTGTGAAAATGTGCATGTAAGAAAAAGGTATACTCATTCTCATAGATTAGAAAAGAAGGTACAAATAGGAGTGTTGTGTAACTCCTAATGCAAGATCCATTTACCTCCACAAGGGAGAAAGGACTTACAATTCATAAATGGAAAGTAACTCGTGTATGACACACTAACGCACATTAACATATATGAGATATGTTATTACAAAAAAATTCATAGCTCCTAAAGACACCTAAGAACTATAACATCACATGAGGTGAGATGACTTACCATGTGTGAGAGAACAACCTAGGAAGAGCAAAATGAAAACCCTCACACCAACACCCCCTTCATCATAACTTAGGATGAGGCATGGAAAGTCATAAATGAGATATGGGTCCCAAAAGCTACATTTGATGAGGTACCCATGTATAATAAGGATCTAAAGTAATAGAGGAAAACCCAATGAGAAAAAAATGCACTTACAAGAGATAGAAGAATCCCCTAAATAACCAAAGTGTAGACACAAAATTGTGCACTTGGGTACATTTCTAGGTCCTAAAAACATACTAGCATTCATATGATTCATAAGCATGAAAACTAGTAATTGATGACTCTAGTTTGCCTCTTTACTTTCTTTATTGTTTCCTCCTTAGTCTTACACACTCTATAGCCCAGTCATAATTTTACTAATTTATCTTTTATGGCTTCAGAAACCAGTGCCCAGACAGGAAAGAGGCACCCAAGCGCCCTTATCCCCTTTAGGAACCCCTGACCCTTTCTCACCTTAATCACTTATTTTGGGCATATTTTATCTTTTGGGAATCGTTTTCACTTATGGGTAGGCCTTCTAGTTTTTAATTATGAAATTTAAACAAGGGAATCATATAAATACATAGTTATGTGACCAAAATCAAGGACCAAACACTAAACATTATTATTATCACCTAAGTTTGCATCCAAAAGGCACCTAAAACACTCTAAAGAATCCATCTAGTATTCAATCAAGGGACTAGGGCTACAACTCTACATACACAACATAGGAAGGGGAAGTTCATTATTCCATCCACACATTTTACTACATTGTTACATTTAGCTATAGCCCGCTATCAAGTGTAACTTGCACAAGGGCATCCTAGGGCACAATTTATACACATGCTCACCAGAACTACATGGGGTATGAGATGTAGTGCATCACTTGGTTATCAGTTCACTCTCAGGGTAATGGTCGAGGTCAGTCTAACTCCCCATATTGCATCTTTCTTTTTAGGTTTGATGCGGTTTGTGGATTTTTGCTGGTGAACTTCTATTTTACAGGTTACAAGCACCCTCCGAGACCATTGTGCAATCATCAAGAAATCAATGCAAAGTAATTGTGACATACTTCTGACACACTGGAAATCAAATCCTAAGCTGCTATGCAATGACCAACACCCAGAAGTAGTCTCCGATGCCGCAGGTGCCCTTTTCCTATCCCAGGCACTCGTGTTTGGATATTTCCATGAGTTTCTAAATTTATTGTGAGTATTAAAGACACTCTTCCTAGTCTATTCATCCCTTCTTCTAGTCCAAATCAACTTCAGATCAAGCATAAATTAGTTCCTCTTTCCATCTTCTTTTCTCAAAGTTTCAAATATTACATCTTAGCTTGTTTGTGTCATTTCAGTATTTTAACATTTATACATCATTTGGTTCAGTAGTGACTCTGCAATACATAGATTTAATTTATAATTTATTAAATCATTTAGAGAAACCAACTTTGAACACTATTATCTCCTTTCAAGCCATTTTTACCAATATGAGTATCTCCCTCCATGCCTTCTTATAAGTCAATCTTGAATGTGCAAATAAAATTCACTCTTTTTTGTCTAATACTTACCTTCATCCTAACACCTCTCCTGGATATGTTTACCATAGATTCACTACATCACTCTCTTTTAACAAATAACATATTACTTTTACATATGCTCAAATAGCTTCTCAAGATGTCTTAAATAATGATCCTCCCCTTTATATCAAAGTTCAAATTAATAATATGGGAGTTAAACGATCTTTATTTGATAACGGATCTGACATTGACATTTGTAATCTACCATTATTTTAGTAGTTTGGCTATTCTGCAACATCCTTAACACCCTCATCTATTTGCGTTCGTGGATTTGATAATATTCCTAAACAAGTCTTAGATATAATCACGCTTCTCATTACAGTTGGGCCATACAATTTGTTCGTCCCATTCTATGTAATGCATAACAATCTTAATTTTAATCTTCTTCTTAGATGACCTTAGATCCATGCCATGCATACGTTCCCTTCAACCCTTCATGCACGCATTTAATTCTTATACCAGGATGTGGTCTCTAAAGCCTTAGCATATCCCTTTCCATTTTCATATTACAACACTAGCGATCATTCACCTGAATCCCCCACTTTGGTCACCCCTTCTTGAAATTTCAAAAAGTATGGTCTTGGGAATCAGTATCTTCTTTGTTACGGTTCCAATGGCGCCAGATTAGGAAAATATGAAAAATGAGTCAAAGAACCTCTTTCCATTCCAACACAATCTACCCTACTCAGCATCAGATATCTCCCTAAGCTCGCTCCTTTTATTCCTGCCACATATCCTCTTGAGGTTTTCACTATTTCACATACTGACCATCACAAAAATTAATTTCCATCTGTTCTCAATGCTGCAACTTAATTTAGAAAAACTACTCTTCCTAACACCAATACTGATAATTATGAAACATTACCACCTTTTCTGCAATGGCATGATTTCTCTTCCATCCCCGGATAGATATACATCCCTCACATACTTGGGGGGCATTATAGTTTCTCCCCCTATATAGTTATCACATATCTCTATCATCTTGTGCACTTTAGTACGCTTTTTGCTTCACACTTAATATTTCTCAGTACGCTTACACATATTGATACACGCATTATATCTTCATTATCATATGACTCACTATAGTTCCACAGTTCATACTCGACTATTGAGGGTCTAAATCTGAAATTAACCTCACCACATATACTCTTCATGCTCTACGCTTTAGGATCTATATTTCTTGCACACATTCTCAAACTAGTACTCAATGACACACTCTTGTTCTATGATTCATTCTTGACTGTTGAGGGTTCCTATAAATGAACCTCATCTCATGCATATCCACTAGGGGGCACACTACTCCTATCATCTTCATATTTTTTTCATTCCATACCATCATACCCATACATTACATTTGCATATCTTGGTTAAATCTAATCATGTTATATTTTTCTACTTACATGTTGTACTTTACTTACTATATTAGTTGGATATTCATTATGTCATTATCATTCTATATATACACATGCGCGTTCACTTGGTCTTTTGTGGTGAAACAGATATCTTACATATTTTCACATGTTGTAATGATCCTTGACATTGTATCCTTTTCTTGTCCCACCGAGGTTCCTGGGGGCATCTTCCTTTTACTACTCTCACATATTACATGTGTTATTATTTCATCATATGCTTCTTCCTATTCTTACTAGCACATTAATTTCCATTATTACATACATGTCTTGACATACGTTTTATCTTTGTAACATGCTAATAAGTGATTCATGTGTAGCATTTTCCTTGCAGGACTATATGTCATCATTTTTATCTAATACAATTTTCTTGCCATTGTGTTCTACTTGTATGCTATTGTTTTTGGGATTTTCCTTATGTATTGTATTCTTATTGTATGATTTTGCTATCTTTGGCCCTAATTGTCTTATGACATTATGAGTGATGTCCCATGTATGAAACCCAGTTTTTGTGGTCCACTTTGTTTGCACACTTTATTGGTTACATTGTCTTATATTTCATGCTTGCTAATTTTTCTACTAACACATGTTACTAGCCACTTTATTTGCATGTGCCTTGGTTTCTACCATGCACATTCCCTACCCCATGCAGGTATTAGTTCATATCCACATCCAGTCCTCTCTTTTGGGCCTCACACTCCTATAGTCGTCGCATGCACCCCAAATTAGGGGGGAATACATTGGGGGAAAAAATCACCCCTACAACAACTTATAACTATAGTTCATTCCAACACAGTATAGAATCAATATAGACAAATAGTCATATAATGGACCAAAATATGACTTGGGTCCTCATCACATTGTAGAAAGCAAAGCCCAAAACCAGAAACTACCATCTTGGTACTCCTGACCAATCCTGGGTATTAATGTCCTAGGGGCATATAAAAATAGTTTCTCATATTTTTATAGTCCACAGAAGTCTTCATATCAGGTTTATAGTTATAGGCATAGTCCTCCAGCAACAACATGCATGCAATCTCCTATAATCAATTTCAATCAAAACAACATCAGTACATTTAAAAATAATTAAGGACAACATGAACAAAATAGAGACACACCCTCTGTAGTGGTGTTTATCGGGAAGATTCATGGAAGGAGAGTAACACTATACCTCTCTCCCCAATACTTGCTCTTAGGAATAAGATCACCCAAAAAACTTGCATTTGGCATGAGATCACCCAAAAAAATCACAGTTGGCATGATATCACCAAAAAAATCATTGTTGGCATGAGATCACACAAAAAACTTGATGTTCATTACATTTTTCAAGACACTTTTATACCCTTATACACTCTTTTACATCAGGTGTACACTTTACATAATTTTAGATACTTCTACATGCTTATGCACATTTTCTCTGATTTATCATATACATGATTTTGATTACATTCTTGCTCTTCTTTTATAGGTCTATACCTACAAGAAGAAGCAATCGCAAGCTACAATGAAAATAGGTACAACACAATGCACATGCTTCACCCCTAGGGTCACTTTCCTTTCCTACTCTCCACACTTCACTTTGCATCATTTCACACTTTACCTATCCAATCGGCATGTTATTCACCACATGCTCTATAGGATCATAAGGTATTCATCTCTTATCTACTTTATGTTATCAATTATTCACTCAACAACATAAAGTGGGGGAAAATGTAAACACAAAATCACGCCATTGGTTACATTTCTAGGTCCTAAAAACATACTAGCATTCATATGATTCCTAAGCAAGAAAACTAGTAATTCACCAGTATTTTTGGCCTCTTTGCTTTCTTTATTGTTTCCTCTTTGGTATTTTACACACCATACAACCCATTCAAATTTTTACTGATTTATCTTTTATGGCTTCAAAAACTAGCACCCAGCCAGGACAGAGGTGCCAATGTGCCCCTATCCCCTCTGGGCGCCCTTGACCCTTTCTCACCTTACTCTCTTCTTTTGGGTATCTTTTATATTTTGGGAATATTTTTCACTTATGGGTCATCCTTCCATTTGTTAATTACTGAATTCAAATAAGGTAATCATATAAAATATATAGTTATATGACCAAAATCAAGGACCAAGCACTAAGAATTATTACTATTACCTAAGATTGTATCCAAAAGGTACCTAAAGCACTCTAAAACATCCAATTAGAATTCACTCATGGGACAAGGGATACAAATCTACATATACAACATAGGAAGGGGAAGTTCATTATTCCATCCACACATTTTACTACATTGTTACATTTAGCTACAACCCGCTATCAAGTGCAACTTACACAAGGGAATCCTACAACACAATTTCTACACACACTCAACAGAACTACATGGAGCTTAAGATGTAGTCCAACACTCAGTTGTAAGTTCACTCTTAGGGTGTGTCGACACTAAAATTTTCTTCCATAATTTCTATTTCATTAATGTATGTATTAGGAATAGAATGTTGTTAAGTGTAATTAGTAGTAGCGTCCGATAGAAGATAACGGCGCCGTCAGTACGGTGTCGCCAATAATGTGGAGTACAGTAACAGTCAAAGTACAATAGGAATGTTGTAAAAAGTAAATATTTGTCGTAAGTGGTCCGGTAATGTTAAAATGTCAAAGTTTGGGTAATTAGAGAAGTAGGGTCTACATGATTAGGAATTAGAAATATTATATTAGTAATAAGGACAAGGAGTGAGGTCATAAATATTTTGTGTATTTTATTTGTAAAAAGTCTAAAAATGTGGAACCCATGTAAAATGATAAGGTTTATCTTATCTTAAGAGATAAGCTTACATGTACAGATAAGAGTTAAGGTATGGAATATGATTCGTCAGAGTGGATTTCTTATCCTATCTTAGAGATAAGATGGATAAGCCTGTAAGTTCTATAAATAGAGAGGCCACCCCCCTCATTTAGCATAGAAAGAAGTAGTGAGAAATATTGTAGGAAGTGTGCGAAGGAAGCCATCAGTTAAAGGTGTGTTGAAGAAGCCATCAAGAGGTGTAATTGTAAAGTTTCTCCCATAGTCTTGTTGAAGTATCTCATGGGTGAGATTGTAACAGTTTCATGTTAATATTATAATTTATTTTGATATTTCAGATTTTTCGTCATTCTGTCTTATCATAGTCAATGGTATTCTTGTGTTCGGTTGTTGTTTTGTTTCCAGATTACATCCACCAAACTAAAGGCTGTGCATTAGTAAATAATCATAGCACGAGGAGTTCCCGGTGAAGAATTATCATAGTGCCGGATTGGTGTTGACATTTTGGTTCCGTTGCCAGGACCATTCCTCGTTGGTGGATTTTCTGGAGAGATATTCCCACTTAGGCAAAAATTAATTGGAGGGTAACCTTGTTTTTACTGTGCATAGTAGTTACTATGGTAAAGTCATTTTTACTGTGCATAGTAGTTACCATGTTAAAGTCATTTTTGCCATGAATAGTAGTTACCCTGGTAAAGTCCTTTTTGCTGGGAATAGTAATTACCGCAGTAAAGTCACTTTTTACCGTGAATAGTATTTACCGCAGTAATTTCACTTTTTACCGTGAATAGTGTTTACCACAGTAAAGTCAGTTTTTACCGCAGTAAATCAAGTTTTACCATAGTTTACCGTGGTCATTTCTAATTTACTGTAGAAAGGTGTAAAGTCACTTTCTAGTATAGTGATTCCAATTATTTGTGCACATAAGTCTTGTTAATTGTACTTGTGGGTTGGTATTTCACGGTGGTTACTTTTGAAAATGGGAAAGATTCATGTTTTTTCAGCTCAATCTAATGAAGATGCTTCTTCTTTCATTCAAGAGTTTAAACGATCTTGTATTTGTAATGGCCTTATAAGAAGGGAGCAATGGACTGAATTTTTTCCTACCTTTTTGGATGGTTCAGCACTTAGGTGGTTTGAAACACTAGGTGATAATGTGAAAAATTCATGGGATTTATTAACTGAAAGTTTTCTTGAAGAATTTGGTGAACAACAGAAATATGCAGATCTTATGATCGAGATCACAAAGCTATCCCAAGGAGAGAAGGAGAAGATAAGGGATTATCATGCTCGTGTTCTAGAGCTAAGGAGGAAGCTCGATGCCCAGATCCGGAAGGAAGGACTAGCGGATGGGTTGATGAATGGCATGGATAATCTCCTCTGTAAGCACTTCATTCTTGGGATGAAGCCGAAGATCAGACAACGAGTGAAGTATGACCGCCCAGCTACCATTGAACAAGCAAAGGAGATTGCAAGAAGGCAAGAAGAAAGCATGGAAGAGGAGCCCAAAGAAATTGTTGCTAAAGTAGAGCCTACACCAGCACCTTTGGTCCTGAATCGACAACCACTCCCGGTGAGCACAAATATTTCTCCTAATACATCTACTGAGTATGAAGATCTGCTCAAAAAGATGGGTCAGTTAACTATTAATCTTCTTCAAGGAAAGGAATTTAGTTCTCAGGGAGGAGATAGAGGTCCAAAAAGAAATATTTCTGAAGTTGTTTGTTATGGTTGTTATAAAAAGGGTCATTATAAGTATAATTGTCCAGATAGAGCTTCTACATCTGGTAAGGGAGATAATGATAAAGGAAAAGCACCTGTGAATTCTTTTGATGTAGTAGATAAGAGCAGAAATAATGAAGTAGATGTGTTTGTAACAAAAAGAAAGAAAGAAAAAGATAATCAAGATGGAAATGATCCTAAGAAGATGAAAGAAGAAACTAGTAAGAAACATAGGAGAAGAAAGTTGGGTGTGCAGGATTTTCTGATTTCACAGGGGCAAGGACCATACTCCATCTTGGAAGATCTGTCCAAAAGGCCTGCAAATATTACATATGGTCAACTCTTGGCTATGTCTTCTGAGAAGAGGCGGGAGTTGCGAGGTGGACTCAATGCTCGAAGAAGGAAGGAGGTTGAGGTCCCTCTTTTGGAGGCAGAGGTAGATCCCTATGCTCCACAAGCTGAGGTATTATGTAATGGTATTTCAATTCATGATGTCTTAGTTGATGGAGGTGCTGCAGTTAATGTAATGACCGAGTCTGTAATGAATATGTTGGGGTTAAAAATTGATCTCCCTTCAACACTTATGTTAAGGTCATTAAATAAGGGAAAAACTAAACCAGAAGGTGTAATTTCAAATGTGGCAATATCTGTTATGGGTGTTGTATGTGTGGTAGACTTTCAGGTGATGAAAAATGGTACTGTTGCGTACCCAATGCTGCTAGGAAGACCATGGCTAAGGAGAGTTCATGCAAGAAACTACTGGAATGAAGGTTTCATGACACTTGGACGTGGTAGAGAGAGGGTGAAGATAAACGTGATCCCTTGGCATCATAAAGCAGAACCTGTGGATTCAAGTGATGAAACTGATGATTGGACATCCTCTGATTACTCTAATACCAGTGAAGTGGACACTGAAGATGAAGAAAGTGAGGTTGATGTTTCAGTCATGGATATCCTTCCAGTCACACCAACTCATGACCCCATAAAATTATCTGAAGAAGAAGTTGATGATCGTCTCCAACAAATAAAGATTGGTGATGCTGTGATGGAGAGTGAGAATGAATCCTACCTCCAGCTCTTTCGAAGGTACATACGCCTATTCACTTTTGATTACAAGGAACTCCGTCAAGTAAGTTGGGTAGAACATTGTATTGAGATGGTAGATGGTGCTAAGCCTATAAAGCAAATGCCATATAGAATGAATCCTAATTTTTCCAAGACTGTAAAAGAAGAAATAGATAAGTTGCTTGATGCAGGATTCATATTTGCTGTGGAGAATTCAGAATGGGTTTCTCCCATTGTGATCTCAATAAAAAAGAATGGGAAGCTACGCATTTTTGTTGATTATAGGAAGCTCAATAAGGCAACAAAGAAGGATCATTACCCTCTTCCATTTTCAGATCAGATCTTGGATGAAGTAGCTGGCCAGGAGTGCTATAGTTTTGCTGATGGATATAGCGGCTACAACCAAGTTCGTATAGCAGAGAAAGATCAGCTGAAGACCACGTTCACCACTCCTTGGGGAACGTTTGCTTATAGAGTTATGCCTTTTGGGTTGTGTAATGCTCTAGCAACATTCCAGCGTTTGATGAATAGGGTGTTCGAACCCTACATTAGGACCTTCATCAGAGTATTTCTGGATGATTTTTGCATCTATGGGAGCAAGTTGGACCACCTGCACCAGATGGAGACAGCATTTCAAAGGTTAGATGAAGCACAAGCCGCACTAAACCCTACAAAGTGTGTCTTTGGATGTTCTAAAGGCGTTTTGTTAGGGCATGTTGTATCCAGAGATGGTATTGGTACTGATCCTGATAAAGTTTCAAAAATCAAAGATTTACCATTTCCTATGAATAGAAGTAAGTTGAGATCATTTTTAGGCCATGTGGGTTACCATAGAAGGTTCATCAAGAATTTCTCAAAGATTACACAGCCACTAACCCAGTTCTTGAATAAGGATGTTGCTTATGAACCAGGAAACAAGGCGCATGAAGCCTTTGGACAACTGAAGGAAGCCTTGGTGTCTTCACCTGTTTTGAAGAATCCAGATTGGAGCAAGCCATTCATTGTGTACACTGATGCCTCAGATGCAGCACTAGGTAGTACTTTGAGCCAAAAGGATGAAAATGGGAATGAACATCCAATTTACTTTAGGAGCAGACAAATGAGCAGTGCTGAGGTAAACTATACTGTAACTGAAAAAGAGGCTCTGGCTATCATTTTTGCTGTAAAGAAGTTTAGAAATTACTTGCTAGGGCAGAAATTTATAGTTGTAACAGATCATCAGGCTCTGAAATATATTGTCAATAAGCCTAACCCATCAGGGAGGATAGCAAGATGGATAATTTTGCTACAAGAATTTGAATTTGATATTATAGATAGGCCAGGAAAGAAGCATGTCAATGCAAATGCACTCTCTCGAGCCTATGATGGTTTAGGATCATCTTGTGATGATGATGATTTCCCTGATGCAGCATTGTTATCCCTTGACACAATCCCTAGTGAATACATAGATATTTGGAATTATCTGAATGAATTCAAGTTTCCTGATGGTGCCAATGCAAAGACTAAGAGAAAGATTACTCAAGCCAGTCGTCCATATTCTATTCTACATGGAGTATTATTTCGAATAGGACCTGATGGACAGTACAAGAGGGCAGTTGGACGTGATCAAGGGAAGGAACTGATAGAAGAATTCCATAATGGTACATGTGGAGGGCACTTCTCTGGACAACTTACAGCAAGAAGGATCTTGGATGCAGGTTATCACTGGCCCACTCTTTTTAAAGATTGTTATTATTATTGTAAGACATGTGATATTTGTCAAACACATGGTAACCATAAGACTTCATCAGCTCCATTATGCCCTATTCTTCCCCTTGGTCCCTTTGAAAAATGGGGAATAGACATTGTAGGTCCACTTCCAACTACATCACGTCAAAATAAGTATATTGTAGTTGCCACAGATTATTTGACCAAGTGGGTTGAAGCTAGGCCATTGAAAACAGCTTCCATGGATGAAGTGGCAAGGTTCATATATGAACGCATTATCACCAGATTTGGTTGTCCATTAGAAATTGTAACAGATCAAGGAAGCCACTTCATTAATGAGGTGGTAGAAGCCCTAGTCAATAAGTTTTCTATTAAGCACAGGAAGGCAACAACATACAAACCAAGCACAAATGGACAGGTGGAACGAACAAATTTTGTGTTGTGTCAAATTCTAGCAAAAGATGCAGCCTTGCAAGTACGTAAATGGGATAAGAGGATTCATGCAGCATTGTGGGCATATAGGGCAACATCAAAGTCAGCAACAGGATACTCTCCATTTCAGTTGGCCTACGGCATTGATCCAGTCCTTCCTATTGAGTTTGATATTCCCACTGTGAGAGTTATGAAAAATGAAAGGATGGATGAAAGTGATTCAGTAAAAGAAAGGTTGGTACATCTTCATTTGCTAGAGGAAATGAGGGAAATAGCAAAGGATACAAGCCATAAGAAGAAAATGAAGCAGAAGGAATACTTTGATCAAAAGATCCTTTGGTCTCCATTTCAGGTGAATGACTTGGTTCTAGTATATGATTCCAGATACAAAAAAAGAAGACAGAGGAAATTTCTTCCAAAATGGATGGGGCCCTACAAAATAGCAGCTGTGCATGAAAATGGTACGTACCGACTGGAGGAATTGGATGGCACTCCCATTACGAAATGGGTCAACCACGACAAGTTGAAGATTTTCCACGCACCAGAAGAGTCTACTCCGAGGACGGAGTAGAAGCTAGGAAGGGGGAAGATGTCGACACTAAAATTTTCTTCCATAATTTCTATTTCATTAATGTATGTATTAGGAATAGAATGTTGTTAAGTGTAATTAGTAGTAGCGTCCGATAGAAGATAACGGCGCCGTCAGTATGGTGCCGCCAATAATGTGGAGTACAGTAACAGTCAAAGTACAATAGGAATGTTGTAAAAAGTAAATATTTGTCGTAAGTGGTCCGGTAATGTTAAAATGTCAAAGTTTGAGTAATTAGAGAAGTAGGGTCTACATGATTAGGAATTAGAAATATTATATTAGTAATAAGGACAAGGAGTGAGGTCATAAATATTTTGTGTATTTTATTTGTAAAAAGTCTAAAAATGTGGAACCCATGTAAAATGATAAGGTTTATCTTATCTTAAGAGATAAGCTTACATGTACAAATAAGAGTTAAGGTATGGAATATGATTCGTCAGAGTGGATTTCTTATCCTATCTTAGAGATAAGATGGATAAGCCTGTAAGTTCTATAAATAGAGAGGCCACCCCCCTCATTTAGCATAGAAAGAAGTAGTGAGAAATATTGTAGGAAGTGTGCGAAGGAAGCCATCAGTTAAAGGTGTGTTGAAGAAGCCATCAAGAGGTGTAATTGTAAAGTTTCTCCCATAGTCTTGTTGAAGTATCTCATGGGTGAGATTGTAACAGTTTCATGTTAATATTATAATTTATTTTGATATTTCATATTTTTCGTCATTCTGTCTTATCATAGTCAATGGTATTCTTGTGTTCGGTTGTTGTTTTGTTTCCAGATTACATCCACCAAACTAAAGGCTGTGCATTAGTAAATAATCATAGCACGAGGAGTTCCCGGTGAAGAATTATCATAGTGTCGGATTGGTGTTGACAGGTGACCAAAGTGGGTAGTATTAATCCCCATATTACATCTTTCCTTTTACGTTTTATGTGTTTTATGATTAACTTAAATATGGATTTTATGAGTTAATCTAAGAAGTACAACAATGTAATAGTTGAAATATATTGAAATGTAAATGCCAAATAATTGATTTGATATTTTAAATGAAATGAAATAAATGAAATAGGAGGAGAAAGATACTAACCTAAAAAGAACTTACCTCACAATGATCAAGGACTGAGTGGAATGATGAACAAGTAGAATAGAATGTCGTAGCACAACTCCTAAAGTTACATTAGAGGCAGATTTGGTAAGACTGAAGTGCGTATGAGAGGATTAGGAAACCTGGGGTTCCCTGGTCTTAAATCTAGGCACCCTAGTCTGTGGGAAAACTCAGAACCCAAGTTTGAGTTGGTCACTAGTTCTTCACAATAACTCATCTTTTTTCATATGGATGTCATACTATCTGTGTTGATTACTCCGTTAACCTGCAATGAAGAATCACATACAAAACCCCATACAAAGAATCAAACCCCTAAAAAATAAAAATGCATATGAAAGGGTCAGACTGTTCTTAACACCCACAATGGTGGAATTACAACTATGCATTGCACTACATCTCAGATCTAATGTAGTACTATGTGATTGTGTGTGTAATTATGTTCCTAGGATTCCCTAGCACCAATGATGCAAAGATAGTGTGCAATAGCTAGATAGAATACAAAATGGTGGATGTAATAGAATAGACTTCCCTTTCCTATGTAGTGTGTGATGCAGAATAGTACCTAAATGCAGTCCCTTGCTCTATGTAGATAGCTAGCCCTTAGTAGAAAATAGTCCACCCAAAAGGTAGTATGTTGTGTTTATATAGGGATCTCTTACTCAAATTCTGATCTGATCTCTGAAATCAATGCAAAGTCAGATTTTGCCATTCTTCTTGTGTACTGGAGAAATATTTTCCACCCAAGTAGATAAATTGATAGGAAGGATAATATTTTCCTCGATGAGTTTAGATAATTCTTTCCTCATGAAGGGCTCTATCTTAGGATTGAATCAACTTTTGTTTTATCTGATGGGCTTGATATTAGGATCAAGTTCAATCGAGTGTTGACAAACATTCGGATCAAATCCTTTGATTTCTTCATACTCCCATGAGAAGATGTCACTGTATTTTTGAAATAAAGAGATGAAGGCCTATTTTTCATCTTGTGCACATGCTTTGTCGAGAAACAATTCTCTGTCGCACGCAACAGTGACTGCGATGCAGTCTTCTTACGTTTTACATATGTACTTTTATTCACCCTTGAATTCATCATTAGGACTGAATGTATGCTCTAGGGTGACTAGCCCTTTAGGTAACTTGTTTGTCTTTAGTTTAATCACTTGGTCACCATAGTTTTCATGCAAGTTAACTTACATGTTTGAAGAAAAATCAGCCTCATTCTGAATGAACTAGATAATTTGTGTGTTACTTTCAAACACTTTCCAACTAGTTTCATTGTTTGGAATGGATGGCCTAACCACCATCTTGATGTGTTGTGCATTACCTTGGATAAAATCTTGAGCAGGTGATAATTGTGAACTAAGGGTTTTCATCTGATTTGATTCTTTGTTCAATTTCCTTGGCACCACCTGCATATTGAGAACATCAAATCTCTCCCAGAGGTCCCAAAATCTATGTTTGGAAGCTTTAAGAAGCTTATTCTTTACTGCACACTTTATTGTGACATGGTGGTTAACCAACTCAATTTCCCCAAATATGTACAATGCATTAATTTGTCTCTTCTTAGTAATAAGAAGACCATGCACCAATTATTCATATTCTCCTACATTATTGGATCATAAAAATTGCATCCTATGTGCGAAGAAAAATTTCTCATTATTGGGAGAATAAGAACAACACATTTGCCTACATCATTCTTGCTTATGGAGTCATCAAAGTACATCTTCCATAGTCTAGAAGTTTCATCATTTTACTTGAGCGCAGTAGGGAGCATGGATTCTTATTCAAGGATTCAGTAAGTACCAAGACCACTTTCAATAATTGTATCATATAGATCAAATTCATAGTGTTATTTGGCCCATTCGTCTAATAATATATCAATTACAGAAGGAGGAATGAGTTGTTCTTCTGAAACTGAATCTATTTTTTGGCATTCTTGGGTTAAGAAATTAGCTTGGACAGAGGATGGGTCACATGAATAAATGTTTTAGGAGAATATAGATTCATCCTATATGGTAAACCCAATGCCATACCTTGTTCTTAATACCATATGAGACCAATCAGAAGACATGTAACCACCCACCTTGGTAGTGAAATCCCTTGATATGCAAATGGAAAACATATGAGGTAAATCAATGATTGACATGTCTAGAGTTATAGATAAAATTGGACATGCATGGATGGTTAACTCAATATCTTTGATGATTCCTAGGGTGGTGACAGTTGAGCCATCAAGTTACATGACTCCTTTAGACATAGGGATGTACTTAAGACCTAAGACATCAATAATTTTCTTGAGCATGATAGAAGTACTAGCCTCTGAGTCAATCATACAATTGTGAACAAGGTGTTTGCCTATTATCAAATACATATAAAAGGGTGGGGTTTTGAAAACTTTACATACTCTCTTCTCCTCTTCTTGACATATATTGACAACAACATAAGGTCATTGGATAACTGGATTAGTACATAGGATTTTTCCCAGAGCTTTATGCAACAGGTTGCGATGAGATGGAATGGCTAGGGCATCCTACATTGTGACATTCACATTTTTCTTCTTTTTATGGTCCACAATATTGAAAGGAAGACCCAAGAACTTGTGCATTTGAGGCACAACATTGTCCTTTATTGATTGCTCTGTTACTAGAGGAGGCACCTTGGGGTGCATAGAGGCTTGTCCTACCAAAGGAAGGAGTTGCACTGCTTCAGTTTAAACATTGTGTGGAACCTGGTGTAGGTGAACCTACACTCCAGAGATGTTGGGCTGAGTAGCACCATTTTTTTACATTTGAGGATCAATTTGTTTGGCAAGAATTGAAGGTTGCATGTTCACTTCCAGAATTCTCTTTTTATATCTTGTATTGTCAACAGCTTATGTGTGTGGTCTAATTAAGCTTTCCATTACTTGGTTTATCACACAAAAGTATTTAACCCCAAAGAGCATAAGGTTTGTCTCAGGAATTACGTCTGACACTTCTTCATTCTCCGGTTCATGCACGCTAATGGAAGGCTCATAACTTGAAGTACTTGAAATCATGTAGGTTTGCACATGTAAGGCATTTGCACAATTATACTGATTATGTGGCAAGTTATAAGGAAAGCACCATTCTGTCTCTTGGACCGTGTTGTTTTGTACTGGAACTAATGCTTTGTTTGAAATAAGTGTTAGAAGGGGTTGCGTGGAAACAATTGTCTAAAAAGGAAGGTATAAATTAACATGTCATCTATCATTTGGATGATTTTTCCCATATCTTTGATTTGTATATTGATTTTTAAAGGGTTATTGGCTCTGATTAAATCCTTGATTAGAGTTACTTATGAAGGTTTATGCATGTTGCTTTTCTAAAGATATAACTTTATTAGACAAATTTCTAATCAATTCCTTCATTTCTTCGTCCTCTTTTTACGTTTGGGGAGAGTATGACATGGAGGAAATGGGTTAATAACTTTGTTCAAGAATGGGAGAAATAGAAGGGTGAGGCAGTTGAGGTAATTCAAGAAACAAGCGCATGGGTAGTCTAGGGGCAATTTTACCAACTTGGATTAGGTAATTTTTTGCCTTGATAGCTATGGGATAGGCATCAGCAAGCTGCACAACACCCATAGATTGTATCATTACTGCAATGTTAGAATTCAAGGCTCTTAAGAAATAAATAAAAACACCTTGTGGGGTTGGCCTCAAGAGGGCTAGAATTATGTCCCATGTTTTCTAAAATCTGAAGTTGAAGTTAGCCATAAGATCATTGGGAGCTCTTTTGATCATTGTGAGTTGTTTTAACAAAGAGAATTTTTCATTTTTCTCCTCGAACTGATTGTAAAGTGTAGTGTCAATTCCATCCTAGTTGGTGATAGATGTCGTTCTTAGGCTTCTATACCACTAAAACGCTTTTCCTTTTAATGAAGAAGTAAACAGCCTTATAGCTACATCACCTTCTGTAAATAGGTAAACAAAGCATACATTTGTAATTTCTTGAATGTTCTCAGCAGGGGTAACTTGATTCTCACCAGTAAATAATGGAATGCTTTTAAGTGTAGTATTGATATGTCATATCACACGATAAGATCCAAAGGACTTCCACCATTAAAGCTGAAAAATGGAAGATTTATCTGTTGTGTCATGGTTAGGAAGGGTTTGAATACCCTAGTAGATCGCATGGAAGGTATACCAAGAGGTGGGGTAGATTACGCCCTACACGCAGAAGATGGAGATACATGCATATTGGTTCTACTAATTATTCTTCTAGGAGACAACTGAAGGTATTCAAAGGATTCTTCAACTTCTGCACTCTATCTAGTATGTATCCTTCTCATGAATAGGGTACACTGACTATAGAAATAAGTAGATCTAGATCTTGGGATTCGCTAGACGTGTTAAAAAAATCTTTTAAAGGTTGGATCTAAAAAATAACACATCAAACCTACTAAAATAAATATGTATATCTCTTTAAACTAATCCCACGAGGCATGCTAGAACTGTTGGATCTCAAAATTGCATCCATCCCAAATCAGGATGAACTGGGTATTTGAGGCAACATGGGACTGTCTCCAAGTTGTGGGACTTGCACTTGAGACAGACCTCCGAAGAAGGACAACTTCCTCTACCTATTTCTATTGCTACAACTACTCCTAGGAAGGGAAATGTAACTACTTAACACTACTCTATGATTCCAAGGGACCATGGTCAGAAGGAGATGTATGAAATTAAAACCTAAGCTAGGGGGAGGTGATAGCACCAGAAAGAGAGGGATGAACACTCTCAAATAAGTGAAAACAATGGAAAATGGACACATGGAGGGAATAAAAAAGTGTCATAGTCTAGAACTATGCTCACACACTCACTTTCATGGAGCACAAAAAAAAAGAAATCTACAAGGGACATAAAGGATGCACCAAAAACAAAAATGCAAGGGAAAGGAAAGAAGATGCAATAAAATATGAACTAGGGCAGTGAATACCCACAGTCTTTTATTGATTCTAAGAGATGCACAATTGATTATAATGGTGGAAGAGGAAAGTATCCACATGCAAAGAGCCAAGTATGACGCCTGTAAATCAAAATACCAAAGAATAATGCTCTTAGCAAACCAATAGGGTCCAAATTTTACAATGTTCATCAATATATAAAAGAAAAAGGAGAGAAGAGGATGAAAAAGAGAGAGAGAAACTCGAATTTTCAAATCTAACCACCAAAAACATACAATAAATGCCTACGAATCCACATGTAGCACTATCAAATCCATCTCCCATGTCATCTTGGCTTGTGGAAGAAGGAAGGAGACCAAATCTAATCAGATCTAGGTGGTTGAGTCGATTGGATGTGTGTATTAATAACCTGAGTCATGTTTCCCTATTTTCCACCTACATAATCCTTTCATTTTGAATAGCCTATATTATAACTAGTGTCAGAAAATTTCCAACAAGTCCAAGTGCACCAAAATTAAATCTATGTAGAAAATGTTATGGTGATTTAAAAATTGCAGTACAAGATGAACATGCAAGACAGGTGTCATGATTAGGTCGGCTGAAGGATTTGGCTAATTATTTGTTTGTTTAATATTTTCTACCACATGTCATGCACTCATTTAATGTAAATATTTGACACACAACTTTCATGTTCTGATAGGTTACATGTTGTGCATTTCATCTGATGAGTTCCAAGGAGTGACACATGGCACTCAATGACTAGTGCAGGAGGTTATGACGTGGCAGATGTAGAAGTAGGAGGTGCGAGAGGGAAAAAGTGGGAAGTGTGAAAGACAATGGTGTGTGGAAGAAAAAGCATAGGGAGATTGTGCAAGGAAATAGCTCATGCACAAAAGGAAACATGTTGGGGAATTAGCAAAATACAATGAAAGTCAATAGGTGAGTGCAAAAGGGATGCATGGGAGAAAATGCACAGAGAAAGTGCATGAGGAAAATATGTGAAAGGGGAATGCGTATGCGCAAGAGGATGTACAGAACTCGAGAAGGAAGGCATGCACGAAAGGAAACATATCGGGGACTTATAAAAATTTAATACAAGTCAACATGTGCACGTAGGATAGATGTGTGAGACTGGGGAAGGAAAGTGAGTGTTCGAGGAGTGCGCATAGAAAGGAAATGGAAGGAGATAGAGAAAGTGGAAGGGAAAAATCACACAGAAGGAAGCGAAGAGAAGGAAAATCACAAGGAAGAAGTAGAAAGGGTGTGTGAGAGCATACAGAGAAATGCAACCGAGCATATGCACTAATGAAAGAAACTAGCAGTGCACGCAACCTGAAAATTTGATGTCCGAGCCATAATGGAACTCCAAGTTGTCAAAATAACTAGGGGGATTATTTTGGACAACATAACCAAAATACTTAAGCGTGTTATTTCATGCCCTTAAGAACCATTTTTCATGATGGTGCATATTTTGAGGTATTGGAACCAAGTAAAGGCATAAAGCACACATATAGGACTTAAATTTACATAAGTGTTCTTGGAATGGGCCTTAAGAACTTAACTTAAATTATGTATTATCTCTTGACTCCATAAGGCTTCCGAACATTAGCAATTATCAAAATATAATAAATATCTCTTCTATTTTCCCATCTAATATCCAAAATATTTACATAAATATATGATTTAAACTATCATCCATCCCACTTGAAATAATTCTATCACATTTTCTTGATCTCATTTGATTCTTTCTAGGGACTAGTAGTGATAGAAATAGATGTTGTTTTTTGTAACATAAGCCATGGGGGAATGTTATAATTTATAATTTTACAATAGGCTAAACCAAATATGTTGTTGAAAAATTGGAATATGGATTAACCCCATCCATTGAAATACTTATCCTAACTCTCCATGCATCGAGTTTAAATTTTTTAGTCCAATTAAACTCAATGTGTTTTATATCCTTACAATCACTTGGTACATGCATCACCCTATTGCTAATTTTGTTATTATAATGTCATGTCATTAGCTTTGCAAGTGAATTGTAGTGATAAATATGTTGTAATATATTAATCAAATGGAAATGTTGTGAAATCTTCATTGAAATTTCATATTCACTGACACCAAAATTGAAATAGCATTCCTTGCACTTAGGATTTTGACAAACAATAGAATTCACACACTCTTTCCTGAATAGTACGCATTCATTAACACAAACATCATATTTTTCATATGAAATTCCCAACGATGATGATTTTTTTTCTTCCCTATATGTTGATGGATCTGTGTTTTTCTCTGGAAAAATGACAATTTTTAGTAACCTACATATGTGTAAGTATTTTTAGCAACTTACAGTTTTTTAATAATTATTGGAAATTTCAAGAATAACATTTATAAGAAAATCATTATTTTACAAACACAATGCATTTACTTACTATAATAAAGTTTTGCACTAGCGTTTGACCATCCAAATCTAAACTTCAAGTCCATTAATGCTAGTGTGACATTCAAAATTATTATTGTAGCCTTCCCAAATTTGAAAATGAAGTTTCTACTTCTTTATATAATTAATTCCTTCATTCTCTTCATTTAGAGTTTCACCACCTTCAAATAGATCTTCGTGGTCAAAAAATTCATTAAAAAATTTCATTGCATTAACACCATCATTATCATTAGCATTGTCTCTATCTTCCACAATATGAACACAATCATAAACATGACCATAAATATGCGAATATAAATGAGTTATCATATCATCCAAACCACCATCTTGTGTGTGTTTTCCTTATAATTAATGTACTATACAACTTTAAGATTCATGTATTGTGTCATCTGGAAATGTTTGATTTCTCCATTGGACATAGATTTATGGATCTAAACTTTCTTTCAAAATTTCTCTTTCTCGAAGACTGATTTTCTTAGGGTTCATGGGATGAGCATGGTGTAAAATGGTCTATTTATATGTTTGCATCAATGGGATTTATTTTCCATATATGTAGTGTCATTTTTACTTATGGGAGTGAATTTCCATCTACAATATTTGAAATTTTAAAAATTAGGGTATTAAATAAATACTCTAAATAAATTTTCATTAATTTCAACATAAACCACATAAATACTTCAATAAATTTCCAACATTGTAAATGAAAATTTACATTGCTGATTTGTAAATATTCATTACACTTTTTTCTATAATTTTTATCTACAAATTCATAAATTGAACATCATAGATGAATCATTCATGAAAGACTATCTATTCCAGACCCTCTTTCTATAGATTTTTATTAAATCTACAGGAGTGGGAAAATTATAGTTATAATTAATAAGCAAATTTTATTGTGCTCTAATATCTCAAATTGCCTCAACCATTATATAATAAGCCATTTTTTAGGCACATACTCCTCGTCATTCCCACACTCCATAAATGGAAATTTTTCTTACCTTGACCTACATCCTTTAAAATTGTTTATGAAACCATACATTCTCTTATATGTGTAGACACACCCATCTAAATATGTTTGATCACACATTATATTCACTTGTTTACCCTTCTTAATATTTTTTCTAATCGTGTCAATGGGGTTTGGGTGGATCAGTTAAGATGGAAAGTTGTGTCCGGATCCACCCAGGTTCAAATCCTGCTGGGCGTGATCCCTTCGAGGTGGTTTATTGGTGATGGCATATGTTACATCATCGGTGATTATGGCTGGTAATTATTCTCGGTAGTGGCAGACTTTGCATCACTGACATTGGCGTTCATGGTGGCTCGTGGACCTAAAAATGGTGGTGTGGGTGTTACATCACCAGTGATTACGGCTGGTGGTTATTCTTGGCAGTGGCAGACCTTGCATCACTGACATTAGTGTTCATGATGGCTAGTGGCCCTAAAAACAGTGGTGGCAGAAAAATTACACTGTCAGTGTGGGCTCAATGGCCGCTGTTTGTGTTGGATTAATTGTAATATCTGGTCTCGTGACTTTGGTTGTAATGGGTGGGGTCCCATCAACCCTCCGATTCATAGCTCCAGTCAAAAGCGTTTAACGATAAAAAAAATTCTCTAATCGTTTCCACATTTGAACATAAGCCATAATCTGAGATACTTAACTTATATTTCACCAACATTTTCCAATATTTGAATGAGTATTCAAGTCCATAGAAAGGTAAAAATGGAATTTCATGATCTTATGTGGTTTTTGATCCAATAATGATGGGGTTCAAAATAAAGATTCCTAAACTTGCATCACATATATAGTAGATGGTCATATCATTTATTGTTTCTCCCAAAATCTAAAAGGTTCATACATAATAGGAATAAATTTACTCAACTCCCATGCATCAAATGATTTGAAATTTAAACTCTGCATCATACAATTTCATGTATTTTCCTACATGTTCCATATCACCTTGATACTCCTCATAATCTCTATATAGTACCTTCCTTTTTCCTTTGATTGTTATATTGAACATAACTGAATACTGACTTTTTTGTACTTGACCACTTTGTACCTCATTTTCTTCAAATATGTTTCTTGTAATCAAAGGGCATGGTGATTTTTATGATGCATCTACTAAAGAACCAAATCTTGTAATATAGGGTACAAATAAAGTGTTAGAAGCAGTAGCCGTATTAGGTTTTACCTTTAAAACTAAACTACTCTAAAAAAATGAGGCCCCTTCCCATTCTTCCTCTTCCACATATGACTCTCCTCTATAGCAGTATAACCTCATTTCCCTAAAATATAAAAAATATTTTCCAGCTAAGCATATAAATTAAAAAATTATATATATAATTGAATAAAATAAAATGTATTGCATCATTTTTAGAGATCAAACATGCATCATGGGACATAAATTTGTCACTATTAGGATTCCCATGAGGGGTATCTTTACAAGAACTTGAGTGAGGATCTAGAGGATAATATGAGTCATTATTTCCCATCACATTGTCATCTGAATCACTTTCATATCTATTTAAAAATGTTATCAACATTTCCCGATCTGTATAAGAATACATTTATGTTTCATTTTTATCTGAAATGCATTTTGTTTATATAATCCAACAATATATTAAATATATATAAAATTACCTGGAAGCAATGTATTCCCTCCATGTAATACACAAGAATTCAATTCAACCTCTATGTATTACAACAAGACCCCACTTTATCCAATTGAACAAATTCTATATGCTTTAATTTTTTGAATGGAACATAATATGAAGGCCCTAATATTTTGAATTCAACACAGTATGTGTGCCCTATTTTTATCTACCCAACACAATATTTATGCACTAGTTTTCTTAATCTAACACTATTTTCCAATAAAACACAATATTTGTGCCCTACTTTTCTCGATCCAACACAATATGTTTCTCTCTTCTAAAAATGTACATCTATTCCAAATGACACTTTTACATATAAATACACAATTTTAGCATTGTCGATGACTTAATTTGTAACTTTAATAAATATTCCCTTAAGTCATAAAATAAGGCAGGGTAAAATTGGGAACAAAGATGTCTTTAAAGAAACCTGAAAGTCATCCCTTTAAGATATGCATCAAAGATAATAAATAAGGTATTATTTATGTCATCCTAATGTATAATATAACATTGCATTAACATAACTACTCAAATACGACAATTAAGTCATTGTTTAAGTCATCATAACATCCCTATTAACATCACCCTAATGTTGGAACTTTGCAAAGACACCCTAACATCATCATATAAATTCAAATAACATTTAAGACTTTAATTTGGACTTTAGGGTTCAAAATTTTACTCCCACAACTTGAAAGTGACTTAGCTATGACTTAATATTGTGACTTAAATTGGTCAAAATGTTGTAGTGTTATCAATTTTTTTTAAATTACTAGTTGATATGGTTGTCAAAAAAAGGCAACGATGTGCTAAGGTTAGGTAGATAATATCATATTCTAACTTCTAATAAATATAGGAATATGTTTTTAGAACAAGAGGTCCACAAGAAGGAGAAATTACAATAATGCAAGGAAGAGAAAACAAACAAAAGAGAGAAAATCCATGAGAAATGTTGAGAAAGAAAGAAGGGAACAATTGAAGTTAGAACATGACATGAAAAGGTAGAGGGGGAAGCATGAAAAGTTTCTAAAAAGGAATGAAAGGGATAAAAATAAGGAGCATGATATATGAGAAAGATAATTTGAGAAGTAGCAAAAAAATTGAAGAGTTAGCGACATTTAAGCAACAAAACAAACGATGTGCCAGAAGGACATAATATTTTAAAAGATATGGTTATTGTGATTTACCCATTTTCTTCCTCCACGTGCAATAATCCTTGTGATAGTCCCTCTTTAGTGAACATGGTTACAAGTTCCAATAGTGAACAACCTTTTTTAAATGCAAGTGCTTTTAATGTATGGAATCAAGTGCATTGTTCATTATTTCTATCTTGGGTGTTGTAGGTTTTTGTTCTAAGGTTTAGTAGAACAGAAGTTTTAAAAAATGTAGTTGATCCATGGGGGGTTCACTTAGTAAAAGTATGATATAACACATTTGTTCGAAAGGTATTAAAGAATACCCTTAATGTTATTTTTTACCTCCAATTATTTAATTGATAATACCCCCTCCCGTTATATTATTAGAATGAAAATACCCCTATTTTTTCCATGTACCTTACATACCCATTTTTCCATCACAATTTTATTTACCCCTTTTTATTTCTACCCTAATATATTAAATAGAACATATTTTTATTTCTACCCTAACATATCAAATAGACAATATATCATGTTTTCCACTCAATTATCCTTTTCTTAGTATGTCTTTGCTCTAGAAAGATATTTCAAAGCCATTCAAGATATATTATCAATTACGTTCATGTTTAAACTTTAATCATTTATCAATAGTTATTGAAATAATTAAGATGGTGAAATAATATCATTTACATTGAAAGACATACTCAATCCTAGTTTTCTATAATATTAATATTTCTTGGTTAAGAATCTTTTAATTGATATTTCCTTATTCAAAAAGAGTTTATAATTTAACTTCACGAAAACACTCATTGTGCAATATTAAGGTATTTATTGTTAAAAACTAGGGGTCAAATATTTTAGTTTAATATTAAAAACAACCCCACCTCTCCTTAGACCCACACCTCTAACCTACCCCCAATACCTAATTCAAAATATTAGTAAATTAAATCCTTTCACCCCCTAATGTCTACCAGTATATTGAATTTGATTTTATCAATTTTGATTACCTCAATATGAATGCACGTGTTAGGATATTGCCTAGCTAATGATCTCCCCGTGAGTTGATCAAAATATACAATTATGCAATGTAAAAGGTTCTTCGTTTATTTACAATGCAATGTGTATGTTTATGTTTATGTTTCATTACAATCATTTTTCTTAATAACTACTATAACTTTCAATTGACCTAAAACCCATCACATGAAACCATACAAAGAAATGGGTGCTATTAAGGATCATCGACTTCATGAAGTTATGAAAATATCACATATACTTGTTGTTTCTAGTTTGTTCTTTCTTCATTATCTAATATCACACACTACCATATTTATGCACATTAAAACATGAATGGAATCTTCACTATTCTCTACAACATATACAAAAATTGCATGTAATTATAATATAATAACATGCTCCTCAATTACAAATACGAAAGAGACATGTTTACATTGGGATATAAAATCTAAATCCGAATATAGGTGTGGGATTAAAATAAATTTTATAAATGGTTTCTATTTATTTGATAGAATTATCCTTGCACCGGTATCTATAAGTAAAAATTAGTAAAGTTTAAAGATTTGCAAGACAATATAAATCTAATAAATTTCTCTACAATCAAGGAAGCTATGGATTTTATATAAATCTCATAAATTTGAAAGATAAAAATGGTAATAGGTGCATGACTGAAATAAACTGTTAGAATTGAGGTATTTTTGTATTCAACTTGTTCCCTTGTAATGTAAAGTTCTCATTCATGATTAAAATTAAATGATCTCTTGCAAGTTTACTAATTTCTACTTTTACATTCTAGTGCAAAATGTTTTTATTTCATTATTCTCTTTCTAATTTATTTTTTTCATCATATATATCTCTATTATATGATCTCCTTCCACTTTAGTACTTTTAACTTATAGATCCTCGTACAAACTTGTAAGCGAAAACTACTAAAGTGAAAAGGCTTGAAATAGCTTCAATCATGTAACTTTAAAGAACTAGTATAACCTCCACAACGTACTAGTAGTAAATAAGAATAAAAATTAAATGGGAGTAAAATTAATAGCTAATATAGATCTTCTAGTGCATTATGGCATTTACAGTATTTAAGAAAACCTTAAATAGTAGTTACAATATTAAAGCATTATAGATCTTCCAATACACAATAAAATAATTGCACCTCCTAAATGAACCACCGGAAGATAAGAACAAAAATAAATTGGGTATGAATAAGAAGGTAAAACAATACTATAATGACATGAAAATATATTCGTACTTGAGTTACATGATTGAAGTAAAACCTGTATTTGTAAATAAAATTCCTTGTCATGCCATTTTAGTATTGGTTTACCTTCACATATATGGGTCATATTTCAATAATGTTACTCAAATATGCCCCTAATGTTCACAAAACATTAAACAAAAATCCATATTTACAATATTATACCATCACAAATCTTTAAGTGTAAGTTGTTTATATCAATTGATTTATTTCCACTAGAATATGGAAAAAAAATAGTCGACACAAACAAATAAGTCTTGGGTACAAAGTAAAACATCTTAAATTTTTGGTGATGTGAAAATTGAAATAATGTGACAAGGCAATCACTTCACAAAAGGAAAAGTAATGCTAATTTGGCATGACAAGGTAGACACTTCACAATTTTGGGTTTTATTCTTGACATAACATGCCTCATTTATAACATTTATTTCAATATTGCAACTCAAAACAACCTACACCTCCATAATGAACTATCATCAAGTAAGAATGAAACAAAATTCGATGTAAGGGAATAGGTAAAATAATAACGAAATGACATGTACAAAATTTTCTTCACAAGTATTAGTGAAGGAAGGTGGGTGGTTGGTGATAGAGAAAACTTGAAATGGTTATGGATTTTATCATCGACATAAAAAACCTCATTTCATTCTTTTTTATTTCAACCATGAAACTCAAATATGCCCGAATATTCCAAAAAACCAAAAATTATAATAACCCAACAACGAAACATGATATATGGGTTTTTAAGTCATTCTTACATAATAGAATGTGCATACTTCAAACTTTATATAATACATAATCTCATAAGCATGCTACACTATATTTCTCACTTCAAAGTTTATGCAATGTATAATTTCACATACAAGCTATGAAAAAAAAACATTACTCCTTAATTAGAACTTGAGTACAGAAACATACTTGCACTAGGATCCATAAGCAGAAACTAGTGAAATAGAAAGAGTTGAAAGATTCAAGTTAATATAAAATATTTGAAGATTGCAATCAATGTAAACCAGTAGCTTCATAATAAAATAGAGTGGGTGCAAATAAGAAAGGAAAGGAATATTTAAGTGGAAAGATAATGCATTCACTTCCTAATTGTGGGTTTTATCCATGGCATAAAAAACATCATATTTCAATCATGCAACTCAAATATGCCCCTATTATTCCAAAAAACTATGTAAAGATTACAATAACCCTAAGAAATATATAAGACAACAAACAAATATATACCTAGAAAAGAATTCAACACAAACAAATAAATCTTGGGTGTAAAACAAAACATATAAACATAGTGATGGTGTGAAAACACATAGTTGGAAGATCTCTATCACTCAACAGAACCAACATGACCTTTAAAATTAACATGTAGAGCCTCTAGTATTAACCAACATCAAGTAAGGATGAAACAAAAATTGGTGCAAAGGAGCTCCAAAATGTACCAGAATCAAGTATGAAAAAGTCCGTGCAAAGGAGTAGTTAAAGTGATATTGAAATGACATGTTACAACATTTGCTTCATAATAATTGGTAATGGAATGTGGGTGGTTGGTGGTGGAAACCACATTAAATTTGTTGCATACAACATCTAAGATCCTCAAATGTTTTCAATGCATTGTCTTTTGCACCTTTAGGTGTCAAATATATATTTTTAGATATTATAATTATAATGTATTTTATGCACAATTGTTGGCTCATGTATGAAAATGGGGGAAATTTAAATTTCATACGAAAACATGTATTATATGGATATGCATAGTTTAAATATTCACAAATGACATCTCCATAGCATATCAACTTGTTGAACTATGCACAAAAGTCATTTTTTTTGTGAAAAAAACAGTTTAATTAGCATTATAGGGTTTTAAAGTTAGGGGTGTCAACAAATGGTCCCCTTTCCTTACCACAACCATTTTTTAATCATAATTGAGAATATTTATCCTCTCACTATTTTATTCCCTTCATTGAGATGATGCCCAACATACTCATATTAGATCTAGACACTTTGGTCACACCACAACACATAATCACATATTAGATTAAATTTTATTGTCTCGACATGAAGCACACATAGTTAGATTTAGATTCAACACAAATTTTATAGGAACCCCTTTCATTTTTGGCACAACCAAGTGTATTCATTTCTTTCTTACATTGTCCATATTTTTGTAGTTTTTTTTATTGATTTTTACATATAGACATGTTTAACTTGTGTTTATTTCTATTCCTTTTTAAGAGCACAAATTTATAAACATATGAGAAAATATTCTTTACACCATATTCCATAGAGCACTAAATTTCTCTATTTTGTAGGTTGTATGAGATGGAATATGTGATAAGTTAACTTCTCTTCTCCATTTGATTTTCATCTCATATTACATGGACATTGAATTTGAAAACTCTCAATAAATGATGAGATAACTACATTAAAAAAGTTTTTTTTATGTGAGTTTTTATTTCTCTTTACTTTTATATTTATGCATACACACATATCAAAGTGGGGAATTATATAGACACATAATTTTGGTTTGAAACCGGTCAATTTATTTGGTGTTAATTTATTTATGTGTCTATCGATTATTGATCCAAGTAAAGTTCTAATTGGCACATGTTCCCTTGTTTCGTCACTTTTGGCTTTCCTTTCTTATGTCTTCAACCCTTTTTCGAATCTCCTTTATGTACCTTGTCATTTTATCTTCATGTTATGCCCATTTGACCATGTATTTATCATTTCCATCTCTAATGACCTTATTTTTCTCTCCCCCTCCTCTATTTTGGCCTAATCTAAGGTCTTGAACACTTTGACATAATTTTGACCATTTTCATACCATAAGAAAATGGTGACATCTCTACAAAAATGTCCCCTTCCTTTTATGGTCCATTTCAACCCTTAACTCGATTTTATTGAGTTTTGTGTTTCTTTGGTTCATCTTTTTTGGCAATTAGATATTGACTCGTGTGTTAACATGTCCTAACTTAAATTCAAGAAGTCTATAAATATATAGATTCATTATTGAATTTAGGAAAAATATGAAGGATCGTAAATTGAATTATTCATTTTTCAAATGAGTCTCAATTATAATAAAATTCTAATCTAGCATAATCTATTCTATTTATGAAGCATCCTCATCGTAAAATTCTAATTAGATAATTATTCTAGCCTATACTATTTTTTGCATGTATCAAAAGTATAAGGGTTAGAAAACTTGCATACTACTAATTGACTATTTGATTTGCATCAAGTGATATTTTGAAATCATAAATAGCCTACAAATGATGGAGGGATAATGTAGCCCCCCATAAACAACCCTATTTTAAATTATTTTTGTAAGGATATGAATACAATTGCAACTTAGATAGATGATATATAATTCCTAGTGATTCACAATAGATTATACTAAATGGGAAAAAAATTGTAGATTAGGTTGTTAATAGTGCATTCGTAAAGTCAAATCCACCCCAAACTAGATAGAGTCATTTCCATAAGATTCTTTCCATTTTTGTATGTTTATTACCTCTAATAATATGGTCCAATCTCCACAAAAATGGTCATATTAATTTTCTAGTATTTAAACATTTCTAGTATTAAAGAATATTTTTGGTAGATTATGTGTAAACATTGTTTCTTTTATTTATGAAAGTCTTATAAGAAAATAAGTGTTTATGTGTTTATTGGCATATATCCTTATAAAATTCCATGGTATTATTACGAATTTGGACAACTCTTCATAAGTTGGTGTAAACCTATAATTTTTTTACAGAATGTAAGAATGGTAATTTCATGACTAATTGTCTTGTGTAGGGAGAAGAAGGTTAAAGAGGTACCAGACTAGCTCTTGTTATACCTATGCACTTCTTGGAATGGTGTAAATATTATAAGTATTGATGTGGCATCAAATATGTTGTGCAAACAACTAGAAGATGAAATAGAATTAGGGAACCTTTGACTTTACACAAAATGTATAATATATATTTAGAGGCTAGTGTTAAAAATAAAGACTCATCTAGATACCATACATCCAACTATAAAACCGTGAGGTTATTTTGCATATTGTGGAAGTGATACTCAAGATAAAGAGTGTGAGGATCATTATTCAATAGTGCACACAACCTCAAGAAAGTGCAAATGGCAGGATCCTATTTGATCACATCAAGATTATAAATAAAATTTGAAAATAAGACACCTAATTAAAATATTGTGAATTACATAGAAAATTTGTGTTTGCATTGAGTTTTGCAATGTTATGGGTCCTTTGTAATATTTAATATTTGCAACCCGTTTAATCTTTTGTGGGTAGAATGTAGTTGGAACCTACTATTGCAAATGGTTGATTGTGTCTCTATATGAATGCATCACCATACTTGAGAAAGGAATTAAGAAATCCTCCAATGAAATGGTCTAAGATGGAGTTGTAAAGAGTATTTTAATTAGATATATGCATTTGTTCAAGAAGGGATAGTGAAATTGAATCACTTGGGAAAAACAATAGTTTTTTTTATTTTTGTAAGCATACATTTATTGTGTTTTTGTAACAAAGTAAATTCAATAGAGTGTGTGAGGTTATGTGTGTAATTTATTGTTGAATAGAATACATTGTTGTTATTGAAATTTCCCTTGCATAATGGCCTAAGGAATCCCTTCATTTGGAAATCTACTTATAACTACATCATTTGGTAATAAAGAGAGGCAAAACTCTGGGATTAAAAAACTTCTCCATATTTTTTAGGTGGGTAGATAACTAGAGAATTGAGAAAATGGTGTGATGTTTTAGGTTTTCAAGAGGTGAAACTTTAGTTATGTAGAGAATATAGGATTATACCAAGACCTAGAGCAGAGCAAGGAGGTGTATTAGTCGCCAATGTGGCCACAAGGATTGATGATATTTTGGAAATTTTGTGAAAAATGCATATTGAATTGACTGCGGTAGAGGGATATAGAAAAAGAGGATTCATCCTGAGGGATGTTATGAGTGATACAAAAGAGGAAACATAAGAAGGAAGAAGGTGAAAGAAGTGGTTATAGTGCAACAATAATTTGATGATAATGAAAAAGGCTTCGTAAAGCCATGTCAAATATTTGAAAAGGAGTGTGAATGGAATTTCCTTGTTTTTTTGTGATGTTGAACGTATGAGATTTAATTGTTCATCTCATGTAGATAAAATATTATTTCAAGTTTGATGAGGTTATAGATGAGAAAAATGTGACAATCATGTAGACCAAGTTGAAAGGTCAAGTGTAATTGTCATTGAAATAAGTATAGATGGAGCATAATATAAAAGGTAAAGAATGTATCATTAAAATTCAAGCTGGTCATAACAAAATGGATAAAAAGGTAGTGTGGTATAAAAATGGGATGTAGTGGTTGATCCAAGATAAGATCAAGATAGTGAAGATGCACAAAATGGAAGAAGCCAACTAATATTCCTCAAGAGTGGAGGAGAAGATAGTGTCTTATTAAAATACTACAAAGACCAAGGGAGAGACTAGTGGTGGTAGAGAACCAATGGTGTAGGATGATGAGGAAAGTGAGAGACATGGGAAAGAAAACCATACTAGAGGAAGAACCAATTAAGTGAGAGGGAGAGGTCAAGGTGGAAAATTCAATGGTACATTTTTTTGTAGCAAGATAGGCATTAAGATTTTGAGTGTTTGCATGTGCATAAGGATGATAGTAAGATAATATATGAATGCATAAATCATGCAAGATAATGAAGAAGTTGTTGCATTAGTTCATCATAAAGATGGTCCTAAGTAAGGGGGGGTATTGTTTACTCGAGAAAAATCTTGAAGGTTGTAAGAAAGAAAGATGAGTTGTAATAAGAGAGACAACATATATTCCAAACAAGATGTAAGAAAAGAGGTAAATTTTGTCTAGTCCTCGCCAATATTGGAAGAACAAATAATTTGGTGTATGTAAACATGGTGTGGAAGTTGGGATAGAGGCACAAGTTTCATCCATATCCTTATTAAATGATATTGTTGGAAGGAAAAGATGGCATTGTGCAAGAGCAATGTGAGATGGAGATAAATATTTTCTATTTCACGGGAAACAATTATATGTGATAACTGATAATACACTGAGAGTGTGAAAGGATGGAAAAAGCCACATTCTAAAGCCTATATGGGAAGAAGACTTAGTGGTACACTAAATTCATTTGGTTATGTGCAGTGAAGAGTAGATAATGTGTGATGAAAGCATAACATTTGCTTTACCACAATACAACATTGCACAAAGAGGATATTTGAGCATAAATCATGGATGCACAAAGGAATTATACAAGAGAAGAATATGTGGAGAAGAGAAAAGGCACCCTGTGTAGACATAGGAGGTCATCTTAAAAATGATAGGGACAAAGTTGCAAAAGAGAGATAACCTTATAATTCAAGAGGTTGGTCCCATACCCAACTGCCACTACATTTGTAAGACATGGAGTATATGTTGGCACATGGACATGCCAAGACCTTATCAAAAGGTTAGATGGGTGGGCTCTACCACTCAATCCTCATGTGTGAGCACCGTGTGAACACCTAGCTCACATATTTTCTTACATAGGGTGTATGGTGCGAGAGCATCCAAGTTTACATGTAATTTTACATAAACCAAAAATATGTTAGATTAGGAAAATAAGGTATATAACATCACACATGTATTTTATTAAACACATAAAATTCATCCCTTTTATTTTCTTGCATCTCATTTGGTGCAAAGTTTTAATTTTTTGTTTTGTGTAGCATGAGAGTGAACAAGTGTTACGTTTTTTGTTTGTACATATATTGTGTGCAAAATTGGTAGATATCCTTAGAAAGTTTCTTTTTATTATTATAAATCTAGGAAACTCTTCAGAAATTGGCACAAATCTACAACTTATGATGCAACTCATAAATGGTATGTTCATGACTAGAAGGTCTTGCACAATAAAAATAGCATTAATGAGGTGTCACAACATGTTCATATTACACCCACACACCTTTTGGGATGGCCCAAATATTATAAGCCTCAACACATAATCAAATGCATTGGCTAGATAATTGGAACATGACACAGAACCAAAGAACCTTAAAAATGTGTGCAACAAAGCACAACTTATTTTTAGAGGATAGTGTTTGAAAGTGAGACTCATGTGGATACCATGTAATCACCTACAAAATGGGAAGGCCTTTGGGCTTTTGTGCAAGAGATACTCAAAACAAGGTGGCGAGGCTTCTTGCGTAATAATACATACAATGTCAAGGTTGTGCAAATGGTAGGATCACTAGTTGGTCACTTGAGGTTTACAAATGAAATCCAACGGTGATTGACTTTATTAAATATTAAAAATTGCAAAGTCGACTTATTTCGCATCGAGTTGTGTCATGTTATGGTCCTTTTAGGTTTTTCCTCATTTATATTTGCACCACATTTAATCATGTATGGGTGTGTAGTTGGGGCATGATATTGTAAATAGTTTATTATGTCTTTGTATAAACACATCACCATACTTGAGAAAGACATTCAAAAATCTCATGAGGAAATAATTTCACTAATTGCAAGGAGTTTTGCAAGCAGAGATGTGTACAAGTCTAGGAATAGATAGTGGGATTGAACCACTTGGGAAACATTACAGTGTTTGATTATTGTAAGTGTACGAGTATTATGTGTGTGTTATAACCCAGATTTGGTAGAGTGTGAAGTTGTATGTAATCACTTACACTTAGATTAAATAAAAGATGTTGCTAAAGTTGTAATTTTTCACAACTTAAGTTTGTTCAAGTTACATAGTCTAAGATATCCCTTCATTAAAACTCCTAACTGTAATTACATCATGCAATTCTTTTAATTTCAACCTCATTATATTTTAACCCTATTTTTCTAATGTATACAAATATTTAATTATTTCCTATACTTTTTATTAGTTCCTACCAAGTTACTATACTTTTCACCCAACTTTATTAATCTAATAACTTTTAACCAATCATATTTCAGAATTATTTCCTATATTTTTTATTATCTAAATTAAAGACTTCTCAATTATATAAATATATATGTATAGTTAATCTATTTCTAATTGTGTTTAATTTACTTTTAGGGGTGGTTGGTTTAATGTGACATTTATGTCCTTCATAACCACTATCCCCACACATACAACTTTAAACGGAAAGGGATGTTGATCTATGTGGGTGGTTAAATTTTAAAGTTGGTGGGGTTGATTCTCAAAACCGAATGGACCACTCTCGTGGGTGCTTTGGCCCACAATTACCCATTGGTCCTTAGAGAAGGCACTTCAAAATTCATATATACATTATTTATTTATTTTATATTTCATATTTTTAATTTTTTGAAACTTGACCCTCCTTTCTATTTATATATTACACAACTTTGAATATATCCTCCTTTACTAAATACAAACGAAATACACTCCAAAAACAAATATAAATATTATTTTTATTGGTATCCTTTTAGTGGTTTGAAACTATAGGTTGTGTTGGTACCCACACAAAATGCTAGCCAACATTGACTTGTAAATCGGAATTGCAGCCACAATTTTAAATAGAAAATTTGAAGCAACTTTTGTGGGGAAAAAAAGTAGCTGTTGCTGATAAGATGTAATATCGAAAAGAGGGACAAAGAGGGGGACGCTGAAAAGAATGAATGTTCTCTGCCTAATATTTTGGTATGCATTATCAAACATGTAGAAAAGTTTGAGCTGAAAAGAGAAACTTAAAAGAACAACACTTGGGTGGAAGGCAAAGAATGTCTTAAACATTTAAAAATCAACATATTATGATATACATTTTTAAATTAAAATTGTTTTAAAAATTGTATGTTTTTTAACATGTGTTTTCTACAATAAAACTACATAAATAATTTTAAAAAAAAAAAATTGGAAAAAAATTATTGAGATATGTTATATTTAATATTAAAAACATTATTTTGGATGTTATTTTCTTTTTCAATATTATAAAGGTAAGGTGCTCAAAAAAAATTATGAATATTGATAATTATATTTTTAAAATTGTGTAATTGGCATTTGTAAATCCATTATAATAATTAATTGTAACAAAATTTAATTTGAAGCACGAATTGTGACTTCCCTCATAATCATGGAAGTGATAAAGAGAAGCATACAAAAGGCGCATGAATTGTTTGGTTATATGATTAGATTGAAAATAGTAGCACGTGAAAGAATAATTACCTTGTAATACTTGAAACTACTAGAGAGGTGTGAGCAACCAAGTTAAATAGATAAGTGTGGGCTTAGTTAGTATAGATGAGGAAATCTAAATGTGTCCTTTAAATCATGATGTGATATGACAGAACTATGTTATTCTTAGAGAGCCATATTTGATTACTTGTTTTCTATGCTACTATGGAAACTTAGATAACTTTGAAAAGCTCCACCATTTTAATTAGAAGAGAAAATGAAGACAGGTTACACTACGTAGTTGAAAAAAATACTTTTATAATTTTAAAAAATCCCTATCAATGCGGCCATTAATAAGCAATAGATAAAACACATTCCTCTATTGTATAAATAGCAGCGATACCACCTTCGCTTAATTCAATTATTGCAAATTGCAGAGACAACTTATTTTGCATTTAGTTGTGTCATGTTATGGGCCTTTTGGGTTTTATTCCTCATTTAAATTTGCAACACAAAAAATTAAGTTTGATGTCCCAACATTATTATCAAACAAGTTGTCATGAAAAAATGCCCTTCTTAGATTGGGAATATAAAAGAATGTGATTTCTAATTCTTGTAGACAAATAACAATTGCACATATTTGGAAATATAGATGTCATTATTGTTTCTTCAACAACATTACTCCTCATACAATTGTTATTCATAGATTTTATTCTGACTTTTTGCTTTAGTTCTCCTCCATGAAACATGGTATGCATTCAACTTTTCTTCATAATGAGAACATATCAAAGAAGATGAAGGATATCAAAGCTCAACTAAAGCACATTGTGGACAACGATGAAGACTTAAGCAAGTAAATTAAAGGATTAGATGATTTATAAAAACGCTTTGTGAGGCGCCTAGGTGAATTGTCTTGTAGTTGAATTCACTACTACTCCTTTCCAATGTAGCGATTTGTTATTGAATTTATAATATATTTCACCCTTGTGGGTTTCATGTACTCTGATATTGTATTTCTATTCATTTGTCAATGTAAAAAAATTGTATGGATAGGATGTAGGCATGATATTATAAATAATTGATTATGTCATTATACAAACACATTACCAAAAGAAATAATCTCATTGATTGTAAGGAATAATGTAATTAAAGATTTGCACAAATCTGAGAAAGTTTTGTGGTATTGAATCATTTGGATAAGATATTGTGTGTTGTAATTTTTCACTAATAATTTTGTTAGGGGTAAGTGCACCAAGTTAGGGAGCCAAAAAGTGGGCAAAAACCTGAAAATAGACAAAACGTGTGCACGTTCTATTATAACACGATTGCGTTATATTTTTATAGGTTTGGAAATTACCAAGCCTATAACGCGTACACGTTTTGTCTGTTATAAATAAAAAAGGAGCCCGAGCCTTTATCATTTTAACTCCCCCAAATGCGAGTTTCAGAGCTTAACCGTGCCCTTGCATTTTGTCATTCAGCTGGATCTCAAGCTCAAATGATAGTCTCTGAATCGTCGGGAAGATTTGAATCAACGATGGTGCCACAGAGAAGAGGTAGGCGCAATTATTTTCTCAAAATTGCATTGAAATTTGGTAACTATAGAGTAGAATTTGAATTGAATACATTTTTTTATTGTTACAGTTCAAGGTCAAGGGAATCAATCACAACCAAACCCTGTTATTTCGGTCATCCCTCTCAGCCCTCCCATAGTTGCTCAACATCCCTCAGGCAGTCAAGAAGATTTAGAAGCCCACATAGTTGAAAACAATATTGAAATTGAGGATTTAATCAAAAGAATGAGGGATTCACAATCTACAAACCCCCATTGTGCCTCTCTTACAAACACATTGGAGGCATTAGTGGCTCAAGTTGATGTGGCAATGGGGAAAATTTATTATTTGACATCTTACAGAGAGGCTTATAGGGTTTATTGCTCCAACAAATTATCACATGTAGATGTAAAGAAAAAAGAAATTACGAAAGACCTCATATACGCCTTATTCACAGACCCCTGCACTAATTTTCCCATCCATTGGTGTAATAATTATTTGACTAAATATATTTTTTGGGACCAATGGTGGATAGTGTTTGATTTTCCACCTTGCAATAACAACGAGGTGCCACTATAATTTTTGAGGAAACTCTATTATGATTTTATCCTCAATGAGATCCCAAATTATTTTGATTTCTGAGATTTCCATGGCCGAGGAAAAGGATTTGTACAAGATCAACCAGGTGCACAATGTGCACCTATTCAACAAGGTAGAGTCCCCACACAAAATTCCCCTCACCCTAAGACTATCCCTCCAGTAATGACGGAGACAGTAGAGATTGATACATTCCACACACTTCAGGGGCTATCTGAGACCCTTGTTCGACATACGAGGGAGATTTCTGATCCAGATGATCACGGAGGTACACAGAGTATTCCCTTAGGGAGTACTAGCATGAGGCCACATTTTTGCTTGTCATGTGGTAGCATATGTTTGGGGCCTGAGGAGGATGATACTTTCATGCATACTAATTTTGGTGGAGTTGGAGTTGGGGGTGCACACGATAATGCCACTATGTTAGATGCCTTTTTGAGCGAGACATTTGGATTACATTCATCAGCATCACCTTTGCATGTATTTTTTATGTTTTATTATGTGTGTTACAAAAAGATCAGAGTACTTTATGTACTTATATATGTTAAATTTTTGAAATAATTATATTTGTACATGTATGCATTGATATTACAACGCACAGGAGGGGCGTCATCATCTCGACCATAGGTTGCAAGCACCAACCGTACACATACATTCAAAGAGGTAATTTAGAATGTTAATTGTGTAAAATTTTCATATATATATATATAACTTTTAAAGTCAAATATATGTATGTTCTTTTATGTTCATCTAACTTTACGTTATACATGTTTGATAAAGATGTTGACTTCACTAAACACCCCATCATCTTTGCGACGAGTAGAGAAAGGTGTTGCCTCTGCGATTTCATTTGCGCAGCAACTCACTGAGGAATTCAAACAACATCTATTTTCATTAAATTGATTATGTAATTCATATTATGTTAAATTACATGTTAATAATGTCCTTTGTAGTAGAATTATTAAATTATGTTAATAATGTCATTCATTGTGTATACACAGGAGTTACCTGCGATATGTAGTAGCCCTGTTTATTTGATTCACAGGCGTGGCGGGGTAAAAAAATAGTTCTATATTGATAAAATTAGCTAAAATATTGTCATTACACATACATGAACTTAGTTCTATCTTAGCTAATTCTGATGTTTGATTTTGTGATCTTATGTGTATGTAGGGAACTTCAACCCCCTCCATTTTGACTTCAAGGGCATGGAATCCTCAATCTCATCATCTTCATACCCTCGTTCGTGCTCCAGGAGCTCTCGATGACTCATCTGAGTGTGAGATGTAAATTCATCGTGAGCAAGAGATTGCGGTAAGTTTGTTTATTTATGTAAAAAACTTTCATTAGCATGCTCTTAAATACATGTTGAAAACATATATAAATTGAGTTTTGGAAAAAAAAATTATTTGCATTTATAGGTTCAACTACAGGCGAGTATTTAGTGGAAGAGGACTCATAGCATGGGCTCAGATGATTTGAAGTCATCTTATAGATCTTCGTCTTCGTCTAAGAAGGTACTTCTTCGAGCAAGGCCAATAGAGGGATAGATTTTGATGATTAGGAAATATACATATATGTCTTACTTGACATTTTTTTGTATGCATATGTGCATGGCATTGTATGTACACCTATATGGCATTTGAAATTGATGGTATATGACCTATTCGGGCATTTTTTATCTTTATTGTGCACATTAAAATACTATTTGGAACTCAATATTTTTGTATGAGACCTTACATTTCTGAGATTAGTTTTGTATGAAACTAATATGATGTGCACTTGACAATATTTAAGACATTATGGATTATTTTTTCATTTATTGGTGATGTACATGTACTAGCATTTTCAATGTATAATATGCATCAAACTTTGGAAATCAATATTGATATAATGTATGTATATAAAGAGTTACCTAATTTGAGTAATTATGCATTCAATTTATCAATGTGTATATGAGTATTTACCTTACATGCACTTCTTCTTTCTCATGGTCTCTTTGTATTGGTTCCTATCTTATCATGCACCTACTACATTCTTCAATGTTTCTTAGTATTCTCCCTTAGTAAAACATCTGAGAATAAAATCATTAGGACCATCATTAAGACAAATTTTTTTGCAACAAGCATGGATAGAACGATCTAAGGTTACCAAAAAAGTCTTATAAGATTCAATAGTTCACTTTTTCCATCCCTAAGGTGCTCCCAAAATCTCAGACTCCAACTCCTTCTATAACTCCTTAAAGATTTATCATTCACTTCTCTCAATAGTTCACACTTTACAAATACTAGCTCAATACACAAAAAAGTAATAGAACATTGAAGCATGAATGAAAAACTCTTTCACTGTAATGTTTTGTGTCTTACCCACACTTATTAGTATTAACAAAGAGTATTTAACTGAAAAGGGTTCATCTTCTTTGTAGGAAAAACATTCAAAGAGAGTCATCACAATTTGATGCCTTTCATCTGCTGATATTTTGAGAATATGTCTCCACATGCATTACTTCAATGTTTGATAATCTCTCTCCAAATGCAATAACATTCTGATTTAGACACTCGATAATTCTTGATTGTCTAATCCTATCCAATTCGTGTTACTACCTCTAAATTTGTATGCATTTCAAGTTATTTGAAAATCACATCACACCCTTCACTAGGCTTTACGACTACCCTTATCTTTTTCAAGGCACTTTTGAAAGCATCCATAGGTTTATCTTAGCATAAATTATCAATGAATGGAAGTTCACTAAACCATAGGCCGGCTGACTCCCATTCATAACTAAACAAGAAATATTTACTAGGTGATTGATAACCCTTGTGTGTTCTTAGCCATTCCCATGTTGCTATGATTGTAATTTCCATGTTGCTTGAGGCCTTGGAATATTTTGGTGGTAATGGCCCTCCTGTTTCACTCCCTCAACTTCTTCCTTTCTCTCTCCATCGCGCTCAGCTTTGCCATTCTTCCTCTACGTCCAAAAACATTTCTATCAATAACTATATATCTTTACAACAAATGTATCAGAAATATGAAATAAATTTGTCAAGAAAATCATATCCCGTAAAAAGGACAGAGACCGTGAAGCATTACAAATAAAAAAAATTGTACTGGTATTATGGTGGGATGAGGATTGTCTCTCGAGGATCATATTCATATTCAATGTATCACCGTCAAAGAGGGCAGCTCCCCTATCAAAATGTTTGTTAGTATGACGTGGAAGATGATAAAATAAAATTAAGGCCATTAATTGAGGTAGGCCTAATGACATGGAAGATGACCAAGGAGTACACGCATGCATGCTAGCTTTGTGAACTAAGCAAGGAAACAAGTGCATATGAGGTAAGTATAGAAAGGAGAAAATGAATTTCTAGTCTTTAGTGGTTGATGCACTCTTTTATGATTGTAGAAACATTGAAGGAAGGTGTATAGGCACCAAGGAGAGGAAAATTTCAAGGTAAGTCTGTCATAGGCCTATAAGTTTCTTATTTGCACTCAAAGACTAGAGGTATAACAGTGAAGGGCAGTCTGAGTTAATACTATGAAATGAAATGTTTCCTTGATTGTGGATCAAATTTTAGAAGAAAATGTAGATTTTGGAAAGCCAAACAAAGTAAATTGAACAAAATTTGCATTCTTAAGCCAATCTAGTCATTGAACAAGAACTCCCAAACGAGGTAGTCCGAAAGAACCGGGAGATTTGGCCTCCAAAATGACACCTCCCTTAGTTTTTACATGGCCACCCCGAAGTGTTGGCATAGTCGGTTTAGTCCCATGAGATTCCGTTTAAAAACTATTGCATCTGAAAGCATTACACTAATTGAAACTACAATATTTCATGTGTTTACAAACAATAGGACAACGAGAGAACCGAATCAAGATGGAAAAACTAGAGAGAGGATTTTGTAGATGGTCCCTACACAAAGGTGTAGGATCAGATAAGACATCTCTAGGTGTCACGAAGTCTGAGAAATAACCTGTCGAAGATATAGAATTTTTTGGTCTCATGGCTCTTAAGGGACTACACTCGGACGAGGTAGCCCGAAAGCACCAGGAGCTTTGGCCTTTGAAATGACACCTCCCCTAGTGCTTACCTAGCCACCACAATGTGTTGGCGTAATCGGTTCAGTGCCAAGAGATTTTGTTTGTAAAATATTGCATCAAACAACCTTACACTAACTCAAACTACACTATTTGATGCTTTTGCAAACAATAACACAACAAGAGAACCGAATAGAGATGGAGAACACTAAGATAGGATTTCATAGAGGGTCCTGACATGGAGGTGTAGGATCTGGTGATACATCTCTAGGTGCCATAGAGTTTGATAAATCACATATTGAAGATATATCATTTTTTGGTCTCAGGGCTCTTAAGGCACTATGCCCGGACGAGGTCACCTGGAAGAAACGAGAGCTTTGGCCTCCAAAATGACACCTCCCCTAGAATTTACTTGGACACCCAACATTTTGGCATGGTTGGTTTGGTGCCAAGAGCTTCTGTTTGTAAAATATTGCATCAAACAACCTTACACTGACTCAAATTGTAATATTTTGCATGGTTACAAACAATAGGACAAAAAGAAAACCGAATCGAGATGGAAAAAACTGAGAGGATTTTGTAAAGGGTCCCAACATGGAGGTGTATTTGATAAGACATATCTAGGTGCCACGGAGTCCGAGAAATCATTTTTTGAAGATATGGCATTTTTTGGTCTCATGGCTCTTAAGGGACTATGCCCCGACGAGGCAACCCAGAAGCACCAAGAGCTTTGGCCTCCAAAAAAAACCTCCCCTAGTGTTTACCTGGCCACCCCGATGTGTTGGTGTAGTCGGTTTGGTGCCACGAGCTACTGTTTGTAAAGTATTGCATTTGGAAACATTACTCTAAATCAAACTGCAGTATTTCATGTGTTTACAAATAATAGGATGCTGAGTGAACCGAATCAAGATGGAAAAAACTAAGAGAGGATTTCGTAGAGGGTCCCGAGGTTGATGTGTAGAATCTGACGAGAGATATCTAACTGCCACAACGTCTGAGAAAATACCTCTCAAAGATATAACATTTTATGGTCTCATGGATCTTAAGAGACTATTCCTGGACGAGGTATCCTGGAAGCACCGGGAGCTTTGACCTCCGAACCAACACCTCCCCTATAATTTACATAGAAACCCCAATGTGTTGGTGTAGTCGGTTTGGTGCCACAAGCTACTGTTTGCAAAGTATTGTGTCTGACAACCTTACATTGACTAAAACTATAGTATTTCCCGTGTTTGCAAACAATAGGACACCGAGAGAACCGAATCAAGATGGAAAAAATGAGAGATGATTTTGTAGAGGTTCCTGATGTTTAGGTTTAGGATCTAACGAGACGTCTCTAGGTGCCATGGAGTCTGAGAAATCGTCTATCGAAGATATAGAATTTTTTGGTCTCAGGGCTCTTAAGGGACTACACCCAGACAAGGTAGCATAGGAGCACTAGGAGATTTTTCTTCCAAAATAAAAACATCCCCTAGTATTTACCTTGCCACCCCGACATTTTTTCACATTCGGTTTGATGCCAAGAGCTTCCATTTGCAAAATATTGCATCAAACAACCTTACACTCTTCTAGCATGCAAATGAGATGGGCTAGAAAAATGTAGACCTATAATTTTCTAGAAACTCTAGGAGATGATATAAGAAGGTTTATTGATGCTTCATGAAAAATTTCAAGTCAAAGTTAGGTCATTTGTTCAAGTTATGTGAGTTTTTGTAAAACAGGATTTTTGAGAAACTCACTATGAGCTGCCTCGCTTCTTAGCCTTAAAAAAATTGTATAGTCTCCTTTGAATAACTAATAGAATTAATTTTTGGAGAAAATTGGCATAAAAATCATGTGAAAAAATAATTTTCTCAAAAAGAGGTGTGGTCGAAAAGTTATGAGCATTTTGGTGGAGTAGTTTTTCTCTCTCATGGGTGTGCACCAAATCGATAAGAGAAAAAAATGTGAGTTTGAAATCCAAGTATAGTTTCATCACCTCTAGAGTATCGTATTAGCTCATTCATAATGTCTCTCAAGATCAGAATGCACTTGAAGGTATCACTTCTTGAAGGTATAGGTACTTGCTTCTGACACCATGTCTTAGTGTGAATGCTCTGGCATATAAAGGTACTACTTGTCTCAAATGGAGTTTGTGTTGAATGATTTCTCATACCTCTTCTATAGGCACATGGAAATGTGTGTGAGCCTTCTCAAGTTATATTGACATTTCAATTCACTCAAACTCTAATGGCCAAGACTGTTCTGGAGACCACCTAACTCATTGCTCCTAAATCATTGTTCCAACAGTCTTGCTCTCAAAATTCAAGTATTTGATCGATCTCTCATCTTCGACATAGAGTATTTAGAAGGTAAAGAACATGGTTTTTACATGGAATCACTCATTTCAATTAATATATTTGAAAATCCAAGTTTCATGATTGTTAGTGTTCTCACTGTCTCACTTGAAGATCATACCAAATCAAGTCCATAGCAATGTTTTTGTGAGACAACCATCACTCAGAGTGTAGGGCATCAAGGTCTACATCTTCCATGTTAAGTGCATTCATCTACTAAGAGAAGTGACAATGTTTTTCATCATGGTTCCTTGGTTAGTATTTCCTGGACAGTCTTTGTTGCAATGTTACAGTTATCCATATTTTTCCCCCATGCCAAATATCGGATCGACCACGATCCCGCATAAGAGGAAATAGAGTCAAAAGGCAGAAAGAAAAGGCTTCAAAATTGGCTAAGTATAAAGGTATAAGCAGACAATGCCAAGTGTCAGTATGGCGCTGCTTTAAGGGGTGAATAGAGAAAAGGTTTCTAAACGAGCGCCAAACTGCCGCATGTCCCAGGGGAAAGCAGACCGTCAAGGAAAAATTTGGTTCTTTGCCCCTTGTTATCTCAAAAGAGGTAAAAGTTACAAAATGGCCTGTAACTCCGCCTAAGGAAAAAGTCAGCGTTAGAACCCGAGTTAAAGCCAAAGCAGGGAGTCGGAGGGAAAAGTGAGAATTTTCCTTTCGTGGAAAAAGGGAAAAAGATAAATTTTGAGCCCGCAAACCTGATTTTGCCCTAATCTGGCTGCCACGTATCCCACATTAAAGAAAGGGCCTATTTTTCAAACTGGTTTTCCCGTCCATTTGTACGGACCCAATAAAAACTTTGAAGGGGCATATCTTTCGACTCAAGGCTTGAAATATTGCAAATCTGACACCATTGGAAAGATCTCGGCCTCACCTACGCCATGGAGGTCTGAAATTTTAATTTTGAGGAGGTTAGGTGAAGAAAAATGGAGGAAACGTCTTTGGGCCTTCAATGCAGGATCCATCTGTCTCAACAACTAGATCGGATTCGATCTGTTTCCGTCATTTCCTCTTCTTTCAAGGCACTAAATCAAGGAATCATGTAGTAAAGATGGATTTGGGACATATTTTATCAGAAGAATTAATAGTAGTGGTTGAGCTTTAACCCACTTTTCCCGATTCCCTCTCTCTTTCTTCTCTCCGATCAAATCTATAAATACAGGGGTAGGATTCATTGTAAATGGTTGTTCATTCTTCTTCCTTGCCCCCCTCTCTCTTTCTTCTCCAGGGTTGAATGTGGAGTTTAAGCCTCCTCCCTTGGCTTTTTAATGGCATTTTCCTACCTCTTGCCCATTAATGGTGTAATGTGTGAACTCCTGGAGCAATAAAATATGTTTCTTGATGCATTTTATCCATCCTTTGCTCATTTTGTTGTCTCTTCTCGCCTCTAACCATTGCAGGGTATAATGTGCATATATCTGATGTCCATTGCAGGTTTTGGGAGCTATGTTTAAGGGGTTTGAAATGGTGTTCTGTGTGAACTTTATCCTTGGTCTGTGATGCATATGTCCATCCTCTCCATTGCTCACCTCTCTCCATTTCAGGAAGTTGGGTTTGTGATCAGCAGTTCCCTTTTCTCGGTGATATCACCTCTGTAGTGTAGGATTTCTTTATTTTCATGCTCTCTCTCTCTCCTTGGTCCCTTGGAATTGTTAGATTAGGAGTAGATAGTCGCATTTCCTTCCTTAGAAGTAGTTTAGTGCTAGGATTAGGAAGAGGAACCAGCCTTCTCTGGAGGATCATTCCCATTTGCAAGTCCCACAGCTTGGGGAATGATCCAATGTTATGCAAATCACACCAAATGAGTCTACCTTAGAAAAGTAGATTTTTAGAGCTCATTTGGGGGTGTTGTGATTTTGCACTAACAATTTTGGCACGCCCGGTGGGATAGGTCTGAAGCACCTTACCACTTCACTTCATCAGCTTCGATGTGCTCTGGGTGAAGATTTCAGCCTTTGGAGGCACTTTCAAGCACATCTGGTGACTCCATATGATCAACAACCCATCCTTTGAGTTACAGACCTTCTTCCCATCCATTTCCACCCATTATTTCTTCCATCTTCTTCAATCCCATGAAGTTGTGCGATCATGACTTCATTCCTACCATGGAATTCACATCTACAGCAACAACATTATGTTCCAACTCCAATAAGCTTTACAAATCCTTCAAATCAAGATTTTGAGAAAATCCAAAATCAGCATGGTTACCCCTATGAGCAGCAGTGCCAAAATCAGTTTGGCTATGGAGATTTCCAAGAGCAGGGGTATGCAAACAATGAAGAAAATAAAATGCAAGATGTTGGTCTGTTGGAGAAGATCCAAAAAATAGATATTGGCATGGTTAATTCAAGAGCTACAGCTCGAATGAAGGAATTTAGTATTGGTTGCAGGGCACCTTGTCCATGGGAAGGCCCTTTTCCAAGACATTACAGCACTCAAGAGATGCTTGACTTCATGGTTGAAGTGTTGCCTTAGCTTACACAGTGGATTGAGGACATTGGGGCTTATGAGCAAAGTGTGAGACAACCTTGTCAATGGGTAAGTCAATCACCAGCTCCCTGCATTTCATTTTCTCTCCCTCAATCTTTATCATTTCAGCAGAGGTAAGAGTCAAGCCCCTCACTTGCTGCCCCAAGTGTTGAGTTCATTTCTACATCTCCTAGTCTTCCACCTCATCTCAGTTCTTTTGTCCTTTTCCCTTCCAAACAGTCATCCCCTCCAAAAAAAAATAAGTTGCACCTCCCTTCCCACCATAAACAATTTTCAAGATGGTTGAACCCCAACTTGCCACTCCTCTTGCTTTCCCAAGCCCATGTTGGGAAGAGACTCAAGAATCTAGTCAAGGATAACAACAAGAAGAGGAGCCCAACAGAAAAGAAATGATAGACAATATGAAGAGTTGAGCTGCAAAATTTGGGTTTACAAAGATCCCCTTGATGGTCAAGCCAATAGAGGAGGTCAAGATTGAAGAACCAGTGGTGGCTGAGGTTGAGTTTGTAGCAGAAGAAGAGAAAGAACAAGAGGAGGAACAATCAGTCCCAAGCCCCATTGAAGAGGAGCAGATGGGAGAGATCATATCAATGTTGAGGCCACTTAATGAAGAAGACATCATTGAAGATTTTTTGCTTTCATTTCAAGGGCCTGATTTGATTGATGAACCCATGATGGAAGAGGACCATACAGTACTAGAGGCTCTAAGTGTGGAGTAGGCTACAGGGGAACCTTTAGTTCTTCCTCCCACTTCATCCCCTTCAAGCTCTGATGTTGAAGAAGAGTTTGATCTCTCAAACTTCATGTTTGAGGAAGAGAGAAGCCATGGTGAGCAAGTTGCAGATCAAGAGGACACCATGAAGGAGGTAGAGCACTTGCAGCAAGACAACAAGGAGGCAGACTGTCTATCAGACTTGAGAGATTGCTTTGATGAAAAGGAGCCCATGGAGATTATATCATTTTATCCTCCATCCATCTTCCACGCACATGAACTTGCTTCCATAAAGGAGAACATCCAAGGACAACCTACATCTCACAATGGCCCTCAAGAACCAAGGTTAGAGGATCTTAATCTTCCATGTTCTTCTCAGGAGGAGGAAGGAAAAGGCAATGATTGACATCATCTCTCTCACGACCATTCATCGAAGAAGGTCCATCAAGAAGACTCCATTCTTGGAGTTGAAACTCATAGTAATGGGCATCATTCAAAGGATCAGACCGTGCCCAATCAAGTACTTGGCTTCATTAGAGCCAAAGGAGAAGCCAAAACCATTCATGCCCATTCCAGGGCATGAGGATGAGCATCAAAGTACTAAGGATCAGCTACAATACCTCTGGGAACCAAGTGAACAGATGATTGAAGAGGTATTTTCCATTTCCAGTTGATACCTTGATGATTTGGAGTGGAGAAACAATTTACTAGTTAGTTTTCCACTCCTAATAAGGCAGCTATATTTAGTGTCAAATCATTTGCATGGCTGCCAATTTTGAGGAAAGGAAGCTATTTTAGCACAACCTGTAGTAGGATTTGTTTAGCATTCTTTGCTCTCTACTTAGTGTAAAGTAGGAGGACTTTCTTTCAGCGGAATAAGTACTTATGCACACTCTGCATGTCTCATTTGAGGCATGTATGATTTGGTCTTTGTATATAAGTTTTTTCTGTTTTTCTCCAAGGGTGCATAAGGTCGGGCTCTTTAATATTCATGGCAAGAAAACTCATAGCGGTCTATAATAGTTGCTAGCTCTACAAGAAAACAAATGCAGAGCAACTAAAGTCATTTCAAAATAGTGCATTTTAGGGACATATGAAAGCCCCAGAGTTAAAACAATTTTCTACTCTCAGAAATTCTATTTTCAAGATTTCCTTATGAAAATTGAGAGTGCAGACTCAGGGTCAGACAAAACATAAAAAAGGCATATAGTCAGGCTCACAATGGCTCAGGGACCAAGACTTCTAGGTTCATATCAGTTTCATGTTCATCAAGCAGACTCCATGCTCAATGGATGCTTCAAGGCCACTGGTCTCTTCGTCTAGTAGGCAGATGTCCCCGTGAGTCGCCAAATTGTTATCCATATTTCTCCCTCGTGCCAAATATTGGATTGACCACGATCCTGCATAAGAGGAAATAGAGTTAAAAGGCAGACAGAAAAGGCTTCAAAATTGGCTAAGTATAAAGGTATAAGCGGAGAATGCCAAGTGTCAGTATGGCGCAGATTCAAGGGGTGAATAGAGAAAAGGTTTCTAAATGAGCGCTAGACTGTTGTGTGTCCTAGGGGAAAGTAGACCGTCGGGGGAAAAGTTGGTTCTTTTCCCCTTGTTATCTCAAAAGGGGTAAAGTTACAAAATGGCCCGCAACTCTGCCCAAGGAAAAAGTTAGCTTTAAAACACGAGTCAAAGCCAAGGCAGGGAGTCGGAGGGAAAAGTGAAAATTTGCATTTCGCGGAAAAAGGGGAAAAGATAAATTCTGAGCCCGCAAACCTGATTTTTCACTAATCTGGCTGCCACGTATCCCACATTAAAGAAAGGTCTTATTTTTCAAACTGGTTTTCCCGCCCATTTGTACGAACCCGATACAAACTTTGAAGGGGCATATCTTTCAACTCATGGCTTGAAATATTACAAATCTGACACCATTGGAAAGATCTCGGTCTCACATATGCCATGGAGCTTTGAAAATTTAATTTTGAGGAGGTTAGGTAAAGAAAAATGGAGGAAACGTCTTCGAGCCTTCATTGCAGGATCCATTTGTCTCAACAACTAGATCGGGTTTGATCATTTTCTGTTGTTTCCTCTTCTTTCAAGGCACTGAATCAAGGAATCATGTAGTAAAGATGGATTTGGGGAATATTTTATCAGAAGCATTAACAACAGTGATTGAACTTCAAACCACTTTTCCGCTTCCCTCTCTCTTTCTTCTCTCTGATCAAATCTATAAATATAGGGGCATGATTCATTGTAAAGGGTTGTTCATTCTTCTTCCCTGCCCCCCTCTCTCTTTCTTCTCTAGGGTCGAATGTGGAGTTTAAGCCTCCTCCCTTTGTTTTGTAATGGCATTTTCCTGCCTCTTTCCCATTAATGGTGTACTGTGTGAACTCCTGGAGCAATAAAATCTATTTCGTGATGTGTTTTGTCCATCCTTTGCTCATTTTATTATCTCTTCTCGCCTCTCACCATTACAGGGTGTACTGTGCATATCTCTTATGTCCATTGCAGGTTTTAGGAGTTGTGATTAAGGGGTTTGAAATGGTGTTCTATGTGAACTTTATTCTTGGTCTGTGATGCATCTGTCCATCCTCTCCATTGCTCACCTCTCTCCATTTCAGGCAGTTGGGTTTGTGATCAGCAGTTCCCTTTTCTCGGTGCTATCACCTATGTAGTGTAGGATTTATTTATTTTCATGCTCTCTCTCTCTCTCTTTGGTCCCTTGGAATTGTTAGATTAGGAGTAGATAGTCGCATTTCCTTCCTTAGAAGTAGTTTAGTGCTAGGATTAGGAAGAGGAACCAACCTTCTCTAGAGGATCATTCCCATTTGCAAGTCCCACACCTTGGGGAATGATCTAATGTTATGCATATCACACCAAATGAGTATGCCTTAGAAAAGCATATTTTTAGAGCTCATTTGGGGGTGTTATGATTTCGCACTAATAGTTACATGCAAACAGTGGTTCAGATCAAACTATTGCCATCAAATTAATGCATGAAATTGTGTTGAAAAAGAGGTAACATAGTGTAAGAATACTCATAAACCCTTACACATCACTTTCATGAGAAATTGTTGAAGAAGAAAGTTTGATTTTCATCAAGGTTTTTTTTTTTCTGAGAAGACTGTACAGTTATCATATCATCATCTTCATGCAAGAAAAATGCTCAAGATCATGTAATTTCCATCATTCATGGTTTTGGAAAGGTGGAAACAAATTTGTAGAACCTCAATAATCTCTCACATTTCATCTTCATTCAGTTGTGTTGAAGAAATTAGTCTATTTTTCATTTTGAGTAGGTAATTGTTCAATACCCTATCCTAGGGTTTTGTTGAAGGAAGTTTTTTTGATATTTGTGACACTTTTATAAAATAAAATTCAATAAAACTTGGACAATATGCATACATGATGAATCCAAACTTATTGCAAAATTTTATACATCAAATTGTGAAGTATTGAATGAGATTTCTCATCTCAGAAGACCTGTAAACGTGTGTACAGGAATCCCATACTATAATTTTTTGTTTTCTCAGTGGTTTTCAAGGTTTTTCTTGAAAGTATTTGAAAATAAGTTGAACTGAAGGATATATAAAGTGTTGAAGGTGATATCTCAAGTATAGTTGAGCTTGAAAGTCTTCATGTTGATTATTTGAACATTTCAAAGCCTGATACTGTGACTGTGGAATACAACAATAGTATGTTGTTTTTGCAAGAAGAGAGTAATACAAGTTGTTTCCTGATACAATTTGTTGCTCGATGGTTGGAAGGTAAAAGGTCACATTTTGTTTGGTACCCACTAATAGAAACTCTTTGTCTCCATGAGAAGTTGAAGAGCTAAACACTTAACAAGTTGAATTGTCATAAGACTCATTGAACTTCTACAAGAAGGGATATGGGAGGTCAAGTAAAAGGGCATGAAAAAGAATGTTGAAATGTTGTTGAATGTCGAGTGAGAATTATTGAGGATTCGAAAAATTTAAAAAGATAAATAGATCTATCTGGCATGTAACAGAAGTGGTGAACATACAATGTTTGTATTAACTGTGAAAATGACAGAGTTGTGAATTTTTGGTTGAGAAATTTTTTTAAATACACAGTGTTAGGAAAAGGATGATAGAGTTTGAAAATGATTGAAGATGTGAGCAAGAAAAACAGGGATAATAGGGAATGACTATGAAGTATGGTAGTGAATGAAGTGATGTTAGTTTTTCAAATGAGATGAAATATACATTGATTGAAGCTATATGAGGTAATGAAATCAGGGTTTGATGCATTCTATATGATAGAAATTGAATAAATAGATTCAATACTTCAATGACAGCAAAAAAAGGACAATGACTCAAGGTGAACTATATGACAGTGATGTAAAGGATACAGTGAAGTGATGACAGTTGTTTCCGGGCTACCTCGTCTGGGTGTAGTCCCTTAAGAGCCCTGACACCAAAAAATGTTATATCTTCGACAGGTGATTTTTTAGACTCCGCGGCACCTAGAGACATCTCATTAGATCCTACACCTCTATGTAGGGACCCTCTACAAAAGGCTCTCTTAGTTTTTTCCATCTCAATTTGGTTCTCTCGTTGTCCTATTGTTTGCAAACGTGTGAAATACTGCAGTTTGAGTCAGTGTAAGGTTGTAAGATGCAATACTTTGTAAACGGTAGCTTGTGGCACCAAATTGGTTATGCCAACACGTAAAAATGGTCGGGTGAACGTTATTTTAGTCTTCATATGGATGCAGAGCCGTGTCATTATTTCTGGGATACCTCGTTCGGGAGTAATCCCTTAAGAGCCCTGAGACCAAAAAATGCTATATCTTCAACAAGTGATTTCTTGGACTCCGTGGCACCTAGATACGTCTCGTTAGATCCTACACCTCCATGTCGGGTCCCTCTACAAAAGGTTCTCTCAGTTTTGTCCATATCAATTCGGTTCTCTCAGTGTTCTGTTGTTTGTAAACACATGAAATACTCCAGTTTGAGTCAGTGTAAGGTTATCATACCTAATACTTTGCAAATGGTAGCTCGTGGCACCAAACCGAGTATGCCAACATGTTCTGATGGCCTGGTGAACACTATTTCTATCTTTTTCTCAGTGCAGGGTGGTGTCGTTTCTTCTAGGCTACCTTGTCCGGGCGTAGTCCCTTAAGAGCCCTGAGACCAAAAATGTTATATCTTTGACAGGTGATTTCTTGGACTCCGTGCCACTTAGAGACGTCTCGTCAGATCCTACACATCCACGTCAAAACCCTCTATGAAATTTTCTCTCATTTTTTTCCATCTTGATTCGGTTCTCTCATTGTCCTATTGCTTGTAAACACATGAAATATTGTAGTTTGAGTTACTATAAGGTTGTCTAATGTAATATTTTACAAATGGAAACTCTTGGCACCGAACGAACTGTGCCAACACGCCAGGGTGGCTAGGTAAACACTAGGGGAGGTGTCATTTTGGAGGCCAAATCTCCCAGTGATTCTGGGCTACCTCGTCCGGGTGTAGTCCTGTAAGAGCCTTGAGACCAAAAAATGTTATATCTTCGACATGCGATTTCTTAGACTCTGTGGCACCTAGAGACATCTCGTCGGATCCTACACCTCTATGTTGGGACCCACTATGAAAATATTTCTTGATTTTTTCCATCTCCATTTGGTTCTCTCATTGTGTTATTGTCTGCAAAAGTGTCGAATAATGTAGTTTGAGTCAATGTAATTTTGTCCAATGCAATATTTTACAAACAAAAGTTCTTGGCAACAAATTGACTGTGCCAACATGTTGGGGTGGCTAGGTGAATGCTAGGGGAGGAGTCATTTTGGAGGCCAAAGCTTCCAGTGCTTCTGGGCTACCTCATCTAGGCATAGTCCCTTAAGAGCCCTAAGACCAAAAAATGTTATATCTTTGATAGGTGATTTCTAGGACTCCGTGACACCTAGAGACGTCTCGTCAGATCACACACCTTCGCATATGGACCCTTTACAAAATCCTCTCTTATTTTTGTCCATCTCGATTTGGTTCTCTCAATGTCCTATTATTTGCAAAAGCACCGAATAGTCCAATTTGAGTCAGTGTAAGGTTGTCCATTGCCAACCACGTGAATAATATATGTGGTTCATACAATATATGTGGTGAAATGAGAATTTATGTTTGTTGTTCCTTTCTAGTATTTAATTTCCCTTAGCTTCACTTGGCTTCGAGAATAATAAATTCTCTATTAACAATGGCAACCACATGAAGGTGGAAGCTTTTTCGACACCATTAACCTATATAAACATGTTAGCAAGAAATTAAATAGAATTTTAAATCCTACAAAATTTAAACAAAATCATTAAAATAAATATTCAAATTAAAAATTCATGAAAAACATACCTTTGTAAATTCAATCCAATGAACTGCATGGATCAACTCTACTCTTGACAGTAGCAAGAATTGCTTCATGATCTGATTCACAAATCTTCCACCAATTCTTGTTTAATGGACTACCTCGATATTTGAGAAATTTAATATTTGTTGCAAGAACCAAATGTGAATAGTGAAGTATCTTTCGATGTACTTCATAGTCTTCAAAAAACCAAGTGTTTGAATTTTTTATAGGATATCATTGAAGCCAAGTTCCAATGACTACCACTAACCCAATGGGATACTCAAGGCCTTCACCATCAATGACTGTGGAAATCAAATTTTTCCCCTCTACACAATGAGATGAAAAGTAGTTTGTTCCCTCTTCATTAAATTATGTCGCAATAACTGCAAAAAATGCCCTACATCACAAAGTAAAACTCAAGTCAAATTTAAAATACATTAAGATTTGATCATTTAATAATTTATAAATCTAAAACATGACATACATATGTACCTTGTTGCACTAAATCAAAGACTTGGTCAAATTCAGGTGATGTTGTCATATGATTTGAAGACACTGCAAGTTGTAATGCTCGTGGAACTTCACATACACTATCGAGTGGAATTAGAGGTCTACAAATCCATTCGTCCACCCACTGTTGTAACTAACATTCATTCCACACAAAATCAATGCATGATATAAAAAAACATGTCATGCACCTAGTATAAAGAGTCTAAGAGCTTGCATCTGAACTACATAACTCATGCATATGACTTGATCCTGCAATTTTCATACAATCTTCATAGCTTGCCAAATGTTGTTCATCTATCAACCAGAAATATCTACGAACCATTGAACTGTATTGAGAGCCCATGTTCTTGACACACCAATCAACAATGCTTCTTGCATCTATAAATTTAGCACCATTCTTGAGTTTTAACTCTTCTCTTGCAAGTGCTCTTTTCACACATGCTCCTGCAACATCATGCTCTCCTTTCCCATGTCCCACCTTAGTAAAACTCCAAATATTTTGTACACATGTTTCTTTGTGCATCCTACTTAGTCAATAAAACATCAGTGCATTCTTGAATTGTGATGTGTAGTTGTCTGACCAAATGCAATGTTGATTGAATAAAATGTTCCTCTCATTCAAGTTCACATAAAACACCTAGAAACACCCTTACACATATTCTGTAGAATGTTTCCGATCATCATTGATGTAGAAATGATACTCTCTTAATATTTTTCGATCTTGCTCAGTGCTTTCTAGAGAGTGCATGCATGTTATATGCATGAAAATAGCAACTTGCAACGAGTTATAGTATTGAGACTGAACCTCCATTTGTGACTGAAATGTATAATTCTCTGTGAATTCAACTACTGAAACAATAATGTCAAGTGGGAAAATGTCCTTGCTTAACTTGAATTGTTCATCTAACCATCGAGCTCTATGTGCATGCCTTGCATATTCAAAAAAATTCCTCTCTGAATTTGACCAAATATTCTTTTACAGGTAATTGTTCTATAACAAGCTCACACCTCTTAGATTCTTTTCCATCTTTTAATTAATATGTCACTAATTTATATTTGTTGAAACCAACCAATTTTTTTCTTATTGAATTTGCACTTTCCTCATGGATATAATTTTTCAGATTTGGCAAGCCACCACATACGTTGCACGTTCTATCCAAACATGCTTTGTTATAAAAAAATTGTTTACTTGATTTTTCACAAAATATTTTTGGAATAAATTCCCTTGAAGATTTTGGTGGGGCATTTAATCCAGACTCCTGCAACATGATGTCAGTATGCAAAACACGGCGTATTTGACAAAAAACATCATAATGCAGTGAAAATTCAACTTGAAGCATACAACAACAAGTGGTACGTGAGTGATTGTTTTTTACATAAAAGAGTTTGTTCATTTCAAAGAATCTTTGGCTAATGTTAATTTGTGGATTTTCATTTGTAAACTTAGAGAACAATTGTGTTTGAGTCATATTTAAGAAATGTTTTGCACATGATTCACGATTACGAGAACCTATTATTCCTATTATAGTATCTCTTCTATTAGGTGACACCATTGTGTTCTCATTCCAAAATTTTACACTTAATTCTTTTAGAATATTAGATGTATTCTTATCTTTCCGTGGGAGTCTGCTAGAGAAAGCCCAATAGTTAATGTTATTGACTGACTCAAGACTTCTACATCTCCCTATTGCTTTCATTAGTGTTTTTCTGTTTAGCTTCAAAACACTGCTTGTTTTTCTAATCAAATGTTTATTGATTGTTTTATCACTTACTATATAATTAGTAAGTGCACGCCATGTAGCATTACTATCTTTGGTGCGTTTGTTAGCACCTACTGTTTGGTATGATTTATGTATATTTTCAACAATTGACTCATTTCAATCAACAACAATAGAAGTTCTTAACCCTGGGGTCTTCATTGTAGGTCTCTTATTAATTAATTTCATCAATGTAACAAATAATTGACATTTTTGTGTGCCATTTAAATTCACAAAATAATTATCCCAAATTCCCCTAGCTTTTCTTCTCACATTTTTGTCAGACATTTTGTTAGGCATTGGTTTTATAATGTTTTCATCAATTTCAATTAAGTGAATTGGTTTTCTTCGCAAAATGATCATTAAGAGGGTTACTTTCTTCATTCAGTGTTTCCGTACAAATTTCAAGATTAACATTTGGATTCTCAGGTAAATGTTCAACATTTGGATTCTTAGGTAAAAGCTCAATTCTTGGATTCTTAGGTAAAACTTTAACATTTGGATTCTCAGGTAAAGCTTCAATTCTTGGATTCTCAGGTAAAACTTCAACATTTGGATTCTCGGGTAAAGGTTCAACAATTGGATTCATATAAATTTCTTCATCCATACCAACATTTTCATTCAATTGAATATCGACATTCATAGAAAAATCATAATTCTCAGATACACTAGATACATTTGATACAACAAAAGTACCTTGCTTTGCATGAAGTTTTTGTATCCTCTTCACTTTCTTAATTCTTAGCTCTTCCAATTTCTCTGGTGTCTTGTTATTGACTTTCTTTACGTCCTTACATTGTTTTTTTTACCTATGATTGCAAAATAATATACTGTGGGGTAGGGCATAACATAAAGTACTAAAAATTCACAAAGAATGTGCAGGAATTTGCAGACCATACATAAATACGACAGAAAACCCATGAAGAAGGGTAAAAAGACGTTGTGATGCCCAATAAATAAGTAAAGAACATAACGCGTATGCGTTTTATTGTTTCACTTTTTCCAAGCCATGCCTCGAGGCTTGGATCTGGTTTAGATCCCCAAACCTGAGACATGGACCTACACAAACACAACAAACCACATGTTTTTGCAGGAAAATGCAAAAATCTCTCTTCCACCATCATAAATCAACATAAAATAGTCGATTCGTTTAAAAAACTTATACCACAACGTAGAGTAAACTATCTACTTTCTAAAAATATAAGTTTTCAAATTTCTTGACTAATATAAGGTTTCCATATTATTTATTTTCTAATAATACCTTTTTATAGCTATTTTTTGAAGTTTAAACACGTCTATCTTTTGTCGTATATCCTTTTTTTGGTTCATCAAAATTGAAAAAAATTTATACCATCCCAAACTAGGCCAAATTATATACACATTCAAAAATAAATAAAGCTAATTTTCAATATTTTTTGAGGTAGTTGGGGGGGGCACGGTCAGAGCTCCGTTATGTTTTTACATTTAAAATTTTTGTACTAGAAAAATCATTAAAAAAATAAATACTCGCTAAAAAATGTAGTCCAAACTAGATGCTCCTAGCTATCTTTCTACCAACAAGTTTTCAAAAAAATTAAATGGTGCTAAAAATGGTGGGGGGCACGAAAGTCACTCTGTTATATTTTTTAACAAAAACAGGAGCACCTGTTGGTATTTTAGTTATTTGACCCACTTAAACTTATCTGTTTTCAATAAAATTTAGTAGCTTAGAAACTAAACTCAAAATGCCATGATTCATGTTTATACAACATCTTCCAATTTTGAGTGTAATTATTTTTAAAAACTTGTACAAATTGAAGTTTTTTTATTTTTCAAAAAAATGCGCCCACTTAAGACCCCATTTTGGTCCCCCAACTTGGTGCACTTACCCTTAGTGCCAATTAATCTAAGGTATCCCTTTAGTAGTTGTAAGAGAACATAGAACAGGTAGAGAACAGAGAACAGGTAACAATACACAGTACGTGACACAATAAGTGTATAGGTATAGGTAGAGAATAGAGAAAAGAGAATGGAACACAACATGAGATTTCAGTGGACGGAACACAGAGAATAGAGAACAGAGAACGTAACACTGCACATGGAAGGAAGGCAGGGAATCATGGATTTCCAAGTCATTTAGGGATTTCAGTGGACAAGAATGTTAGGTTTTTGGTGTGGACAACTATAGAGATTACCCAAATCTTATCTTATCTTGGTCATAATTCATGTAGAGATGGATCCATTGGTCATAAAGTATTACTTAGCTACGTGTTAAACAGATCACTTTTCCACGGCCGCAGGAAACTCATCAACAATATTTATTTGTTGTTCTATACATTTGTTTTTGTTGTTCTGCATGGTCTCGGATATTTGAAAATTGCAGTTGGAGATGCTTGCTTCCGATTGTTAAATCAGTGGACCTCAACCAATGTTGGGAATGATTGCTAACCATGTAACAAAATGCCAACATCAAAATCACAGAAATTACACACAACATTGGATAGTCCACAATGTCTACTAACTATTTGACAAAATGCCTAATAGTAAAATCACAGAAATTACACTCAGCATTGGATAGCCTACAATGTCTATTTGATGAATTTATCTTCTAGAAGCTCTCAAACATTTCCTTTCTATGCAATGGAAACCAACCAAACAAATACTAACAGAGCTACTGAATGGATGGAGACGAATCAATTGGGCCAAGTAAAATTTGCAGCTTCAAATAAGAGCGGGAAATGGATATGGGTGAATGCCAAACAATATCGCGGCATTTTAAGGCAAAGGGTCCCCCATCGAAAATGGCTACAAGCATGAAGAAAGAAATCTCAACAAGAGACAAAGAATCCCCATACTAAAAAGGTCAAAACCCAACATATCAGCAATAAGGCACTCAAGTTTGAAATGCCCAGGCTACAAGACAAAAGAGCAAAGGAAGACACAAGTAACTACAGTCCCATTTCTATGCCACTCACTTGGTCGGCACAATTGCTTGTACAGGATCTCTTATATGTCAAAAACAGAGTTGAGTATTTGGAAAAAATGGACGACGAAAAGAATTACAAGCTACAAGAAATTATATTAGTGAACCAATATTTAGCAGAAGATAACAAAGTATTAAAAGCACAGATGGAAGTGCTACAAGAAGCTCTAACAGTAGGAAAACGAGAATGGCAGAACATGAAATCAGAATTGAAAAATATGTCAGATTCAATTAAAGCGAATACAGTCACACTATACTCAGAGATAGCAGAAGCAAGGACAAAAATACTTCAACAGGGGCATACTTAGAATTAGATGGTGATAGAAAATAACAAAGATAAAAGACCAAAAGAAACCAAAACATGGGCCCAAGCAGCCAAAGGCACATCAAACAACAGTAAAAATGCAAGTCAAAGAAAAGGGAAAGAAAGGGAAGACAAAGAAAGACAGGAAAGAGCAACTAACATAATTATCAGAGGAGTAAAAGAATATGGCAAGAATGAAAATACTTTTCAATAGTACAACCAATTTTCTAAGAGACAAAATACTAATGGAAAGGTCAAATATACTAAGCATGGGAGGGTTGGAAAGACGAGGGGAAGGGAACATGCGGTCCTATTAAAGTTCACATGGCAAAAATAGAAGACAAACAAAAAATTCTGAGCAAAAAGGGACTTTTGAAAGGTTCATGCTTCTTTATAGAGGGAGGATTTAACACCAATGCAAGTTGAAGAGACAAGAAAAGAATTGATCAAAGTAAGAGCAGTAAGAGATGACGGTAAAAGAGCATGGTTATATAAAGGAAAAAATGTTATTGCCAATTTCATGCCTCCAAACACATCAACTAAGCAAGGTAACCACAACGGAAGAACACAAGAACATATAACTTCAAGGAATGCAAAATGACAAGTGTGGGTTGAGAAGCAGAAAGGCTCCGCTGTGAGTCTTCAACAACAAGATAAATAGCAAACACAGCTCCCCCCTCACCAAACATGTTTAAAATTGGTACGTTGGGATTGTAGAGGATGTCCTTGGAGGAGGGGACCGGGCTTAGAACATGTTGCAGAAGGAAGAGACATGATATGGCTCACAGAAACTCATGAACATGATGGTTGTAAGACTCCTTCATTTTATGGCTATACGAAGTTCGCGGTTTGGAACAATACAGTGGGTAGGGGAAAAGGTTATGGTGGCATAATGGTGTTAATAAAAGCAGTAGAGGGTAGGCATAATTGAAAAAAGAAGACACAAATAAACAATATATATGTTCAAAATATCATAAAATGTGAGACACATAAGAATTGCAGCTTGTTATTTTGCACTGCAAGGCTAAAAAATTTACAAAAAAAAAGGGTTAAATGGCAAGGATCCATATGCAGCTCTAAAAAATGATATAGCTGTGTATTCTCAACTAGGAGAAGTTCTTCTTTTGGGTGATTTCAATGCTAGGACAATAAATGAGCAATCTAACATTTTATGCAACAAAGGGGGATCACAATCCTATATGGCTCACTGAAGAAGAAACTCACTCCATGGAGCAAATGTTCAGAAGATTGCAAGGACACAAATCATTTTGGGCGAAGAGCTAATTAATGTTTGTGGTATGTTTGATTTGACTATTTGCAATGGTGTGAATAGATGGAAAAAAATATGGAAAATTTACATGCAAAACCTATGATGGGGCAAGTGTTGTTGACTATGTCATTTGATCTCAAAGCCTAATTGATAAGATAACAAGCATTTGGATTAAGGAACCCATGCATGATTTGAAATCAAACCACAACTCAATTTGCATAGTGATATCTTGGGGATCACAAAATCAATATACATATAAAAGGCATACTAGTCACCAATCTCCAACAAAGGGAAGAATTCTCATCACACAGGGAAAATCGGGTTGTCTTCAAGGAAAATTTAGAACGTCTAATGCAGACAAAAAGAGTCAATGGGGCAGAACATCAAAAGTTATGAGCTGACAAACATTATTCAAGTAGCTCTTGGGAGTTGCAAGAGGTCCAAAAACAAGAGGAAAAAATCAAATGGTTTTCCAACAAATAAGTGGTTTGATGAGGAATGCAAAAGCTGCAAGGAAAAATCTTAAAATTTCAGCGAAAGAGAAAACAGACATAAAGGTATACAATTAGATTATTAAGAGAAAGAATGATGAGTTCATGGCAAATAGGAGAGAAGAACTCATATATTTAGGGAAAAAATATGCCGAAGTTATTTTGGAGAGAACTTTAGCAAAGAAATAAACAAACAATAAATAACATTACAGCGACTCAATGGCTAGAATATGCAAAAACATTGTACAAACAAGAGCAAGAGGTTAAGGCTCCACGTCTAGTTTACACAACAACAAGTCTCTTCACGTTACAGGAGGTCAAAATAGGTATCCAAAAGTTATGTGCAGGTAAAGCCAAGGATGTAGATGAGCTACATGAAGAATACCTAAAATGGGGATCATATATTCTTGATCCTCACATTTTGAATATATTCAACAACATCATTCCGTGTGGTTTCCCAAATGATTGGACCACTAGTATGACAATACCTCTTTTTAAGAGCGGAGATGTTGACAACCCAACCAATTATGGGACAATCATGATCAATCCATTATTTGCAAAGTTAGTTGGTAGCATGGTTGAACACAAAATCAGCAAGTGGGCAGAAGACAATGAGAAGAGAGCAAAAGGGCAAACTGGTTTCAGACCTAAGCTCTCCACCTTAGATCATGGTATTACTCTAAGACATATCATTGAAAAAGCGTGGGAGGAAAAGAAAGAAGTTTTTTGTTGTTTTGTTGACTTCAGGAAAGCTTTTGACACGGTCCCTAGGGATAAGTTATGGTGCAGAATGCAAGAGCTTAGTATACCATTGCAGCTTAGAGCAGCGGTTCATAGACTTTATGAAAAGGTGCGTATTAAAATTAGAACCCAAACAAACATTTCAGAGAGCTTTAAGAGCGACATTGGTGTTAAACAGGGTTGTCCTCTATCACCCACACTCTTTGGTTTATATATAGACCAACTTGAAGAATTGTTAAATATGGAGGGTGGTGAAGGTATCCAGTTGGGTGAGTATGTTATAAGGCTTCTTCTATATGTTGATGACCTTATATTGATTGCTACGTTTGCTCAAGGATTACAAAAACATTTGCTCACACTTGAAGCCTTTTGCAAAAAAGTAGGTATGCAAGTTAATATTAGCAAGACCAAGATTATGATCTTTAGCAATAGAAGGAAAAGAAATCAACAACCATTTTTCTTTGAGGGTAGTATTCTAGAAGAAGTAACTGACTACAAATATTTGGGGATTGACTTCAACAACAAACTTATTTGGGAGACTTGCAGAAAAAAGAGAATGACAGGAGGGTGGAAAGCCCTTTATGCTTTACAAAACAAATGCAGAGAAGCAGAATTATGGGATTGGAAAACTACTCAAACCCTTTTTGAAATAATAGTTACTCATGTTGTACTTTATGGGTGTGAAATATGGGCCAGGTAGCATACCATTATCAAAATGGAAGCAAATTGAGAGGATTCAAAAGCATATGATTACCAACAAATTTAAGTTAAAAGTTTCGGTCCCTTATGAGATTCTTTTAGGTGAAAACAGGTGCAATTCCAATTGAAGCCATTGCTATGATTCGACTTCTAAGATACCTCAACAAAATCGAACAAATGACAATAAACAGGGTGGCCCAACATTGTCTTCAAAGAGCCATTATGCAGGAGGAAGAGGTCATGGATGAACCAAAATATCAAGTGGATGAAGAAATGGAATATTGAATGGAAAACATGGCCCCAATGCAATAAAAAAAGTACAAGCATCTTGTTATTGATAAGTTCCGCAAAACTATGTGGGACAATAGAGGTAGAAAAAAGAGATATTATCTCGAAGAATTTAACTACACTTGTGACCATCAACAAAAGGCATACATCGGGACCCTCATTCCATGGAGAGCTAAGATTCTCAAAGCTCAACTAAGGACAAACTCCCACCGGCTTAGATGTGAAACAGGTAGATGGAAAAGGCCTAAAGAAAAAATGGGAAGAAAGACTCTGTGTCTTTTGTGTCAAATGGGGCAGTAAGAATCAGAAAAACACTTTATTATAGATTGCAGTGCCTATAGTGACATTCGTTCTAAGATATGCAATCAATTTCAAGACTTTTTCATTACACGTTCTGTTTGATGAGAAGTGGATAACTGGTATGGGAGACTTCATCATCAAGATTAACAAAAGAAGATCTGAATTGGTGAACTCTAAAGAAAGTGGTTTTACTGTCTCATAGACTATTTTTAGATTCGTGGACGTTAAAAGTTTTCTATTCTATTCTATTCATTATAGATACGTGATTAGTTTACTAGTACATTTATGTCTTCAAAACCACCGTCCACACCCAAAAAAATAATAATTTATCACCGAATAACAAACAAAAACGAGGTGAAGAATGTCCAAAACTTCAAACGGTTTATGTGGATGGTTCATTCCAAAGTTGGTGGGCTTCATTTTCAAAACCAAATGGACCACTCATGTGGGTGCTCTGGAGTCTGGCCTTCATGACTCATTGCCACTTTTTGAAGGCACTTCATAATTCTCATATATATTATGATTATTATTAGTTTTTAAACGAGGCTCTCCTTTCTATGCATAACAACCTTAGACAACTTCCAATATATACTATTAAACACCAACTACAAACAAGATATACTAATTTTTCTTAACACAACTAAATAATATTATTTTCAATGGTATTCATTTAATGGTTTTTCATACCAATGGTTTTGAAACAATTGGTTAGGTAGTATGTAGGTACCGACACAAAATGCTACTAAACTTTGACTGGTAATTACCGACAATATTTTAAATAAATTAAAAATTCAAGGCGCTTTTCGAGGGAAATAAATAATAAAAAGACAAAATTTGGACCGTTTACGTGGCAGCCGAATAGCTGGCCGCCTCAATAAAACAGTTATTTAAAAAATAAATAAACAATTAAAAATTACTTCAAATAATGCTCCGACGCGTGGTAGGTTTGAAGTCTTATACCACGGGAAATATTGCTGTAAACACTTCCTTTACGCGAGATAAAAATCAGAGATTTCCGGAAGCCAAGTAAAAGTCTAAAGCACTGTTATAGAGCCTGGTTCCATGCGGGTGCATCGTTCTAATTTTGAGCGGTTTCTGCTAAGATAATTCTGGAGCAGATCTCTAAGGTTTGGTTCCACAAATTTTAAAATTTTGTGAAGACGAAAAAAATTAGGGGCCGTCGATTATTAAAATAAATTGATTAAAAAAATATCAATTAAATTTCATAGCTATAAATTGATATTTTTTCTGGAAAAAAATTCCGCAGTCACTGCAAAGCTTAGTCCTCGTCTTCCCTAGAACAGTCGCTGATTCTAACTTTTTGAGAGATTTACAATTACAATTACACGAGACCGCCCGAAGCCGAAGAATAGAAGCAGTTCCTGGGACCAGACATTTGCTATTTGATCGCAGCGATTTTTCTGGCGAATGATCGAATCTGTGCTGCTCTTTTCAGGTTAAATCGATTGTTCTCAAGATGAGTTGTTTTGTAGCAAATGCGGACTACTTTAAGTTTTTGTTTTGGTAGAGTGAGTGTTTTGCCGTTTAGTGAGATAGATAAGTAATTTAATGCAAAGATCTGGCTGAATTTTGGTTCCTTAGAGTTATAATTTTGATGCGATTGTTGTGCTGGTGATGTTTTTGTTGGAATATCGCAAGCCGAAACGGCTTTTGCTTGCCATGTTTTGGCGCTTAACCCTAGTCAGTGTAAGTGCTTGCTGTTTTTTGGGACGCGATTTGTGTTATTCTACCTGTTTTCGCCAAAATTGAAGTTTTTCTTTCGTTTTCCTTTGTGTGAATTTCTGGCGTTTGAAATCGGAAACGAATCTAGTAAAGGTATCTATTACAAAGATCTGGCAGGAATTTTGTTCAGTAGCGTATGACATTGCATGCTCTTGCCGTTTCGCTGTGATCGGTTGTCTTTTTGTTGCATTTTCTCGAAACTGCCCAAGCTGAAACGTTTACAGCTTCATATTTTGCGATTCGGCTTGCGATGTTTTGTTGTTCAAAACTAAATGATAGATGTGCACGAACATGCTGTGCTTTGCCCGAACTTTACTTTAGCGATTTTCATGAAAATTTTACTTTATTTTTTATTTCTCTTGGGAAAAAAATTGTTCCGTTTACAATCGGAAACGGATCTAGCAAAGCCATTTGTTCTATAGCTGTGGGTAAAATTCAGTTCTGTATAGAAGATTTTTCACGTTTTTTTTTTTTTTTAATTGTTTTACCGAATTCGGTTGTGCATGGTAATGTTTTGGCTGTACTTTTGTCAAATATTGCAAGCTGAAACGGCTTTAGCTTGCTTTCTTTTGAGGCATAAATACGTGTTTAATTTGTCACTGCTTAGAAGTCTTTTCAGCAGTGTTGGTGATTTTTTATTTTTTGTTCCCTCTGTATCATGTATGATCACTAGAATTGAGTTATGTGAGGTTTTTATCACAAAGATCTGTGTGTATTTTGTTCTTCACGGTACTGTTTTCTCTGGAATTTGGTTCGTGGGTTATGTTTTGTTGCATTTTGTTAAAAACATTGCAAGCTGGAGTCGTTTTAACTTTGCAAAAGTATCCTAGTTAACTCTAAACAGTGCTTGTTTATGGCTTTTCTGATCTTTGTATGAAAAGTGCTGCAAGCCTTTATATTCGGGCACAAGTACAAGTATTTGTTGATAAATTGAGGTTCAATTTTGTTTTACCGTTGCAATATGAAGCATTTTCTTAAACAGGTCTGTAAATTTAGCAGTTGTTGCAAGTTGAAGCTGATGAGATGTAGTTGTAAAATTTGTGTTGGGGTTCAAAGAAGGGATTTTGACTGTGTGTCATATTGTAGAGGTTTCTAAATTTTTCATTCACTTTCACATTCGTTCATGTAAGCTGATGATATTGTTCCAAACTTGTTGTCTGGGGTAAATAAGCTGATTTGATGATGCTTCCAAGATCTTAGTGTGTCTGTGCAATTTGCCATTTGAGAAGATTGCAAATTTTGTTTGCAATTATAGAATAGTGTAAAGAAGAAAAAATTCCTTGGGTGATACCATTAATTGCTTAAAAGGGATGATTTTCCATTAATTTTTAAGCAAAAAGGATGATTTTTTATGTTTTGAAGGAAAAACATTCAAATCCTTAAAATTCTTTCAACTTATGCCAATAACTAAAGAGTATCCCTCCCCATATTCCTGAGATTGTACCTGGGTGGACTACAATAGAAAAGGCCTGTTTTCCACCAAGATACAGAATCCAGGAAAAGGGATGGTTTGACTATAGAATATCCATTCCCTTTTAAGTAAAAGGAATGTCTTGACCATAAAAAATCCTGGTGCTTGTTATTTAAGAACTGACTGAGTAGATTTTAAAGGAAGACATCTGGCTGTTGAAGATATTATTTAAAAGTTTTGACTGATGGAAGCATTTCTTGTAACTTTCTTTTGCAGTTTTTGAGCGTGAGCTTCCAGAGGCTGAGAGGAAGGTAACTTTTTGAGAATAAATTCATATTCAGGGAGATTTATTTTATCGGAAGACGGCAACGGGGAATGCAGAAAGATGTGCTTGCACGCTGAGGTCATAGACCAGGGGGGCAATGCAGTAACTCTACAGGAAGTGATAAGACTGTTGATGCTTGACTATGCAAGGCAGCAATTCCTACACGGAATGCATGATTACGGCATCAAGATTCTTGAATGGAGCCATAATGTGTCAGGAGATGGTTGAATTCTTTGGTTTTGTTTTCAATTTTGTTTTTTGAAATTTGTTGAGTGATCTTGGCCTAGAAGGGCCTGACCAGATTGGCATTTACTTAATACATAACCTGCTTATTAGTGAGCCACACACCCAATTGGATAGGGCCCCTTCAACCACTCGGTTAGAAGTAGATATCCAATTGGGTAGGGCCAACAATTGGATTAGGTGAACTTTCTTGGAATTTTACAATTTACAAGGTGGGCAGATAACCAAGTGGAGGTGAGGCCATTGGACTTTTACCATTTACACAGGTGAACGGATCTTTGATTCTTCCTACAATTGAGTAAAATCCTCTGGTCATTTGGACCGCCTGCTTCCCAAGAAATTATGGTCATGGCAAAAATGCAGATCAATGGAACTCGCATGCTTATGGGCAAGTATGAACTAGGCAAACTGTTGGGACAGGGCACATTTGGGAAGGTTTATTATGCTAAAAATACAAAAACAGGACAGGCTGTGGCAATCAAAGCCATTGAAAAAGAGAAAGTTCTCAAAGTGGGCATGACAGAGCAAATCAAAAGAGAAATCTCCGTGATGAGACTAGTCAGGCATCCCAACATTGTGCAGCTATTCGAAGTCATGGCAAGCAAAACCAAAATATATTTTGTAATGGAATGTGTAAAAGGAGGAGAGCTCTTCAACAAAGTTGCCAAAGGAAAGCTAAAGGAGGATGCAGCAAGGAAGTATTTCCAGCAGCTTATCAGTGCAGTGGACTTCTGTCACAGCAGGGGAGTTTATCACAGAGATCTGAAGCCGGAAAATTTGCTTTTAGATGAGAGTGGAAATCTCAAAGTTTCAGACTTTGGATTAAGCGCAGTAACTCAACAACTCAGGCAAGATGGTCTCTTGCATACTACTTGTGGGACTCCCGCATATGTTGCTCCCGAGGTGATCACAAGAAAAGGCTATGATGGTGCCAAGGCAGATGTATGGTCATGTGGGGTTATTCTATTTGTTTTGATGGCTGGTTATTTGCCCTTTCATGATCCTAATCTGATGGTTATGTATAGAAAAATCTGCAAGGGAGAATTCAAATGCCCATCTTGGTTTTCTAATGATGTTAAAAAGCTAATGAACAAGTTATTAGATCCAAATCCCAAAACCAGGATCACCATTCCCCAGCTAATGGAAGTTCCATGGTTCAGAAAGAATTACAAGCATGTGCATTTTGAGATAGAGGATGATGATAGTATTAGCAACAGTTTTGATGAAGTGGGCTCTGAGTTGAGTCAGAATTCATCTCCTGACAACACCCCTGTAACGAAGCCAGCAAGCTTAAATGCATTTGATATCATCTCTTTTTCTCGTGGCTTTGATTTATCAGGTCTGTTTGAAGAGAAAAACATGGTGAAAAATGAAAAGCGTTTTATATCTACACAGCCAGTTTCTAATATAATCTCAAAGTTCGAGGAAGTGGCTAAGCACTTGAATCTTAATGTGAAGAAGACAGATTGCAAGATCAAGATGCAGGGATCTAAGGATGGCAGGAAAGGGAATTTGGTTGTTTCTGCAGAGATTTTTGAGGTGACGCCTTCTTTTTTTGTAGTGGAATTGAGAAAAGCCAGTGGAGACACCATCGAATATGAGGAGTTCTGTAACCAGGAGCTTAAACCTGGCCTTAAAGACATAGTATGGGTTTGGCAAAATGATGCTCAATAAATTGGGGCATACCATTTCCAAATATGTGCATTGCTTTTGTATTGCTTTTGTATCAGGCTGTGGACTCCATCAAATATGGGAGTTCTATAACCAGGAGATCAAACCTGGCTTTAAAGTCATTGTATGGGTTTGGCAAGATGATGCTCAATAGTTTGGGGCATTCCATTTTCAAATATGTGTGTGCTGTTGTGTCAGGCCATGGAATCCATCGAATACAAAGAATTCTGTAACCAGGAGTTCAAATCTATCCTTTAAGACATTGTATGGGTTTGGCAGGATGATGATCAGTGGTTTGGGGCATACCTTTCTCAAATATACGTGCTGCTGTGTAAAGCCATGGTCCACTGGTGGAATTAGCTTTGTCTATTATAGAGTCCAGCAGGAATCAATTCCTTTCGAATTCTTGGCCCAACATTCCACTAAATTCTATCTATAAAGAAAAACTGTTTGTGCATACTTTTTTTTAGGAAAATATGAAGCATAAGATTGTTAGGCTAGAGTCTTGTTGCTCATAGTTTTCATGGTTCCTAACTTCCTTCCCACTTTTATTTATTTGTGAAGTTTATTTCTCCTTTTCTCTATTTATTTGTAATGTGACTTCTTTTGTATAATGCCTTATTTCATTCGGAAGTGAAGCTGGCAATCTGGTGAAATCTCTGATGGTTCATCGCAGAAGCTAAACCAAAATGCCCTTCAAAAAATTAAAATAATTCAAAATCCGCTGATTTCTGGGAAATTAATATATTCAAAGCGCACTGATTTTTGGGAAATTTATATATTCAAAATCTCCTGATTTCTGGTAAAGTCTAATCGCCAATATGACCAATTGCTACTCAGGTATTGAAATCTATTATGGCACCCAAAATCTGTAGTGCTAATTATGGTTTGTGACGTTCTGTTCGTAATGTCATCCTAATATCAATAGTTTAACTTCGAGAATTATAGGTGTCTCTATTACAGTTTTAGCTCCTCATGGTTGAACATTGCAAATGCTAAGTGTCTGCCGGGGTTTCGGTCAACTAGCAGTTCATTCTCAGTTTCCTTTGCTTATCTTTGTAAGAGAAGAAGGGACATGTGAAGCTATAGGAACTGTTAAGTTGCAGCCCTGTTTCATCCAAGACGTCTCACCGATAGACTTTGGTAAGTGTGTTTTCTTAAATCTTTGGTAAGTTCATTTGCTTGTTGCTTCTGGCTATCTATCTTCAACCTCAATTTCAGAGGCACAAATGGGCCCATTATCCTACTCAGCAGTAACAAGTCATCTCTGAAATATCTCAAACAACTTTTGTGTTTTATATATTTTTCTCTTCTTTTTTCGGTTATATTTTTTGATGAAGGATATTCATTCATCCTATTCCTTCTGAAACATTTTTACCTTATCTTTTTGTATCTCTAGGAATTTGTATCCTGGTGATGATGTTCTTGCCAATTGGATTACAACCCTTTCATAATTTATCTCCTTTTCCATTTCAAATTTACTTTTCTTATAGTACTATTAGCCTGTTATAGCTGCTATTGGACATTAATTTAAATATTCATATTCATATCATGGTATATGTAATCTCCTGTGACTGCAAGGTCACATAAAATGCTTCTTGCTATCCGTGACTATAAGGTCACTTAAAATGCTTCATGGTATATCCGTGACAGTACAATAATCCTGCGGTTGCTTTGACAATTGTATTGGTAAATGAAAAGAAATCTCTGGTAATTGTCGTTTGCCTTAGTCGTGACTTAAAAGCCAACATTTATCTTGTCTCATACACCAAGTTGGAAATTGGCCATTGACTTGGTTGTAACGTTAAAAACCAACCTAAACCTCTAATTTTTTAATTAATTTCCAAGACTCTGAAAAGCTGAGAAGTAGTATCAACCATGAAAATTGCTGTCCAAGAAGGGCTTCAATCCATATTATCTTTTTTTATATTAGAAAACGCTGCCTGTTTGGTATTAAAACAAACCGAATGTAAGGTGCCATTTTCCCTGATGAAAATATTTTGCTAAAAGATCAGCATAATTCAAATAGCTTATGGAATCATACAAGGTAAAAAGAGGGGAATGAGCAACATCCAAAAGGTTCCTATATTTTGTTAGTGGGAACTATAGAGTAATTTGAGGAATATTTTGCTCTAAAATCTGTCTGCTATAGTCCATATTAGTTTTGCCACTTGGCATTGAAACTCTCACTGACATTTCGTTATATATATACTGCTTTTTTCCCCAGAAATTATGAAACCTGGTGGGGATAGGGTTACTACAGAGGAGTCAACCACTAATGGTAATGTAGACTCAAAACCTGTAACAAGCCATTATAAACCTTAGCAATTGTCCACTAGAAAGGGGCCTGCAAATTTTCCTCGGCAGGTGCTGCATAGAAAATCCCATTACGGTCTAATGGGAGACAGAAAATGCCACATCTGCTCCTGTCTTTTAGCGGAAATCTATTCAATTTACTATTTAAAGAGAAATCTAAAACAGAAATAGACTACTGAAAACCTTTCATTTGGCTTTAAAAAAGCATCTCTGAAGTATTTGAGGGGATGCTACAAACTTCTCTCCTCACCCTTTCTGCTAAAAGATTGGCTGCTCTGCAATATTTCTAGTTAACATTGTTCTGTTGGCTGCAGCAGGAAGAGGGAGATTACTGGGGACTGTCTGCAGGGTAAAATCAGGAAATCTATTGAAATTACTACTTCAAAGAAAAATCTAAAATAATAATAGGCTACTGAAAACCTTTCATTTGGTTTAAATAAAGCATCTCTGAAATATTTGAGGAGAATGTACAAACTACCCTCCTAATCTTTTCTGCTAGAAAATTGGCCGCCCTGTTAACATTCTTCTGTTGGCTGTAGAGGCAAGAGGGAGATCTCATCAGGGAAAGTAGTCCCCTCCATCGACACACGTCCTCCAATTTACTAGTCATTTAGGTGTTTTCTGGAAGTAGTGCAATTTTGGCATTGTCAGACTTTACAGGGAGCGATGGGGACTCTAATCTAAACAGTAGGTGCATTGAGAATTGATTAGCTTATTCGTGATGACAGTCTATTGATTAAATGTAAATTAATTTTAAAAAGTCTTAAATGTATAAGATTTTTGATTGTTGGAGTTAACTTTTATATATTTGTTAGGTAATGGTTCTTTTGTGATGGAGGCTGCAATGCGTGTGAATAAACTAGCTATTGCACATGAGTTGTAATTTACGCTGGAGTGTATAACAATTTTTAGTTTGTTGGAGTTGTAATTTGCGATGAAATGTATGTTATGGTAAAATGTTTGATGTTTGTGTGGTGGGAAGAAGAGAACAATGTAGTGAGTTGTCATTGCCTATTATGCCTTGACAAATGTCCATGCGTTGTTGCAAAGTTCTTATTTCCACGAGTATGTTCGCAAAAGTGATCTGATCATGGTGAATATCTGTTTTTTTTTTCATTTGATAGAACAATCACAATGGCTCTTGAAGATGACCGCGTTTTCTATAAGTTGTAATTATGATATTTACCAAAAATATATCACGTTTCGTCATTTATTCGAACACTTAGCCTTTATCTGCCAAATCTCCCATTTTAGCATTTAAATGTTCCCAAGGTTTACTCAATAACCCCATTTTGTGAATATCCTTACCAATGTACGATGAAGATTGGCCTCAAAGGGAGTATCGACCATTGGATGAGGGAAATGTGTTGTTCAAGGCTAGGGATTGGCATTTTCCATCACTCTTCTAACTTCTTTGTAGAGTTTTTCCAAAATTGTAAGCACAACCTTGAAAATCCAAGCACACTTGTATGTCGACTTCAACAATAATCTCAGGCCATGAAAGATGTAAACAACATCAAAGTGAGAAACAATTTCATACAAAATGATTGTAAGGTAGGATAACAATAGTATTTGTGCAATGATTGGGAGACCCATGCTAGTTTATGTTCATCAACTCGTATTTGAGAAAAAATGCCAAAAATCGGCATAATGTAACCATAGATGTCGTAAGGTTAACATTTTGAATCAAAAGAAAAATACAATAACATAGGCCCGTGGGGTAGATAGCTATACCCCATGGATGACCTAGGTGCAGTCAACGAAAGAAAAGCAAGAAATGCTTTCCCAATTACAAACACCCGAGAGTACTTCAACCAAGATGGTTTTTGGTCGAAATAATCAATTATCCATTCATTTGATTCTCAATAAATAGACAAAAAAAATTCATTGCTAATAAGGATGCTTCGTGATGCATGATAATATCTTTCCTAACATATATGAACTCACCTTGCATTAAAAAATGATTACATTGTTGCTGTGAAAAAAGAGAGCTTTGAAAATGAGAATATTGAATAAAAGAAAGACAATATAGACCATGCTTTAGAAAAAATAACGTTTTAAGAGTTTCCTACACCAAACTTTTAAAAGTTGTAATATACAGAAAATTTTACAGATTGTTTACGATATCTATAAACTTGTCACAAATAAGATAACACCAAGAAGACATCAATAATACCACCTAATTGTTTCATGTCAATAGGACAAAACCAAATTTAAAATCATGGTTTTGAATAAAAGAACCCGTATGAGAGCACTACAACCATTTCCAAAACCACTTCTGAATCATGGGTTTGAAATTTGTACACATGGTTGGTCATAGCTTTCCCCAAAGAAATAAGCAATTGAAATATAATTTTTTAACAATTTAAATATAACATATCTAACCACAATCATCTTACCAGTCCTGCCACTTCAAGCATCCTAGCTTTCAACAGACCCAAAAATCATTGCTGGACCATCATGTCTTCCAATCCCATCTTTTCAAAAACTTGAAATAAACCATATTCAAGCAGTATTTCAATACAACCATGAACATTGACTTCGACAAGTATACTCAGTAACCGTAATAGGTGATCAGAAAAACCTTTCACCTCGTTCCCCAGGTCACAAATAAACATATGCATGGTATTTCACACTTCATGTACAAGTATTTTTTCAGCGTATCCAACCTTGCGAATTGATAGTAATTATGGTTCTTACCCAAATTATTTGTGAATTGGGAATGGAGCCCTGTACCTTGAACAATTTGAAGAAGATGATGGGAGCAGTGAGGATCGGCTACAGATAGTGGTGCCGGATATACAACATCTTCTTGACCTCCAAGAAAGGATATTGGCCTGTCAAAGTTTTAATATGTGGAGATTCTATCTGCTTCATAAATGGCACATTTGGACATTCGTGAGCATGCTAGAAGTCCATTTTTAGATTGCCCGCCAATATGCACAAGCTAACAAAACAACGATGGGAAACCCACAATTCAAATTTTTGGGTGTGCCAGAAGTCCGTTTTGAGATTGCCCGTCAATAGAAGACATATTTCTTGCTTGACACCAACCTGTGCCCAAGATGATATCTTTCCTTCACTGGAATTTGATAGTGCATATCTGCAAGATTGCAACTAGGAAGGAAATGATTTCTCTTATTACAAAGTCAAGAATGGGCAATTGGATTGAAGATTATATACAGTCCAAAAAGTAGATAAACATTGTAAACTGAAAAAAATCTAAAGTAGAAAAATCAAATCTTAGATATTACTATAGGAAATATCTAAAATCTGTGGATATTTAAGATATGATTGTAAAAAAAATTCTAAAATCCGACAACCTGTAAAATTAAGACCGCCGGAATTTGACACTTTCCAACCAAGGCTTCTTCAAAGGTGGACGCCTACCGGTGAATAATTAATTGACAATGGTGTTTAAAAAGTTTTTTTACTATTGGACCTGCCCTTTATATTAATGAATTTTTTTTCTTAGAGTTACATTAGTAGGGGTGATAAAAAAATTCATGGTCCCACCAACAAGTTACAAAGGCAACACCAATAGAAAAATCCTAACTACCAAGACCTGGGCACGTGTCGAGAACAAGTGGAAAAACAAAAGGGTGCAAAGGCACTTGACGCCGCAGCTGACCAAGTAATAGGAGGCTCAAAGCGGTCCTTTTTCTCCTTAGACCTCATAACAACAGTATAGTTCACTGGTTGGGAAGCCAAGTCCTGCGGAGGATCAATGCGAGGACTATCCTGATTGGGGTGAATTAGAAGACTTTGAGACGTGAGACCGCTTGATGTAACCACTAGTAGGGGGAATCTCAACACTTATAGCCTTTGAATTTATGGGGTGAAAACATTCTTCGACTTCATGCGTTGCAAAACGCTGCCAACCTTTAGGCTATGAAGAAACCCCTTTGATCTTTTTTTTAATTCCAGTTGAGTGATAGTGGGAAAGCCTCCTAAAGATGTCCAGTTTGATGGCATAACCGACAACAAAAGGTTTTGTTCTCATAGTCTAGAATTTGAATCCACTTGAAACCATCATGGTTTAACTCAAACTTGTCTAGAAGACCTTTACTGAGATCCACCTCAATGCATATACGAGCATAAGTGAACAACCCTTGTTTAGACCTCTCATCATCCATTTTGATGAGTCGACCAAGAGAATCACCAATAGCAACACAAATGGCAAGGTGCCAAAAGGGGAGAGGAAGATTGGGGAGACGAATGAAAACCGACTTTTTTGAGACAACCATGGTAGAAGGATCAAAATCCAGAAACCATGGTGTAAGGAAAAGACCTACCCTACTCCAAAACTAGGGACCTTGATTAAGAGTCTGTTGATAATATGTAGGAGAGGAGAACTGATCAATCAAAAAACCCTTTGCACATAGCTGGATCTCACAGTCACAGGACCAAGTAGAGTAGATCCATTGATGTAACTCTTTAGTCCTAGGCCACAATCCATTAAATCTACAAATAATGGCAAAATTTTTAAGGGCACAAATTGATTATGTTACCTCTGAAAGTGAAAGTGTAACAACAAGAGTGGTTGTTGCTTGTTCCACAATGTATGGCACATCAAGAGCCCTAGAAAAAACATGTTTTCGTGTACTTGTAGCAGTCGACAGGAATGTTTTTTGAGAGGCCAATGTCATGTCGCAGGTGAAGCAGACACTAAAGATTCAAGAAGGGAAGGATGGCAACAACCGTGAGCAGACCCTCCTGAAACCCTAGCCACCGGCTCCTTGCTCCTGGAATAAGTTTTCTTTTTCACTTGAAGTTAATTAAAAAAGTGTAATATCTTGACTATAGGGAGGAGTTTCGAGCATCCTTATTCTTAGCCTAAAAAGTTTTTAGAACCCAAAATATTAGTGCTATTACACCCAATTATATATATTTGAAAATAAGTAAAAGAATTTTAAATTAATCTAATATATTTAAAATTCAAGATAAGAATCTTGAGATTAATATTTATGAGTATTTTACAGATACAAGAGAACAATTAAAACTGAAATTTTGTGACTTGTGGACAACTCACTTCTTGTTAGGATGTTTGATATTGTTCACTTCGTGGAGCATTGGAGATGGCCTAACAACAAGAAGTTGGGTCATGTGTTTACTCGAAGGTCATCCTAGAGGTATTTTTGAACAAAAGCTCCATTCAAAGTGGAGATGCAAATTCAAAGAATATAAATGGCAACACCTTGGAGTTGTCATTTGGAACCCCAAAGTTGATGTGGGGCTAAAAGCAATGCTTGGAAGTTTATCTTCTACAAGTTAACTATTGGAGTCAACTTACAATTTTGTGCAACTAAGCCTCTTAAGTGTGGTATGCAATCTCTTTTTATTTGTCATTTATACCTTTTGGAGATGAAGGTTCGCTAAAAATACTTGTGTTGTAGTTCACAATAGTCTTCTTGTTATTTTTGAAAAAATCGTTATATTGTAAACAAGTTTATTTTGGGCCTTAATTATTTTCATCATGTGATTGTTGAATTTCAGCGACTTGTGGAAGAACATATTTATTGATGTTTTCAATCACTAAATTATATTATTTTTAAAGTGACAATTTAAATGTTTTATTGTAACCTTATATTACAAATTTCAAGTTAGTGAGTTTACTTACGACATTGAATTGGTTAAACAAATAATGAAGATTGAAGAACCAAATGAAAAAACTCAAAAACAATCAAATGCTTCATTTTTAAAAAATAAAATTGTTATTGATATTGTAATGTTAATTTCATTAATTTTCTAGTTTGCATTGTTTGGGAAGCTATTGTAATTGCATGCCAAAAGGTGTTTTTCAAATTGGATTGTGGGGAGCTAACACTAACATGTGGCAGAGACAGTAAAGACTAAGATTCATTTGGTTGTTGACGTAAGACCATATCTTTGTCGTCCACATGGCATGTCGTTATTGGAGAGACCTGCATGTGGGAAGGGTCCTCTTTTTTGCATTTTTGTTTGTTATGACATTCTTAGCACCACATAATGATTCAAATGACATTTTGTTTCCGTCATGTGACGACTCCCTCAAAGGGCTGAATGGGTCACAATAGCGGAGTGGTAGTCACTTCTGAGTCTAAATTCACATTCATTTTCATGAATTCCTATATATCACCTTTATTAGCTTCTGCAATCCATAATATTGATTATATAAAATTTTAAATCGGCCCATGAAAAAGACCTCAAAATTAACTAAAAACCAAACATACAATTTCCTATGCCAGGTAATAAATAAATATATGTCCACTTATTATAGCAAGTGCAATGTGAGAGCGATAGAGTTCAAGTATCCAACGCTAGCTCAGTTCTAAAACCCATCAACCTCTCTTTCAATATTAGCTTAAAAAAGAATCGTCTCTCAATCAAAACAACACAAATTTAGCTAATATCAATTTCAAATGTAAAACCTTTGATGATAGTCCATTTCTCGCAGACAACTCAAGAGTAGTTGTTTACCTTTCGTAGTTTCTTAATGGGATATTTGAATATAATGTCTATCATGCAACAGTAAAGACATAATAAGACTAGAAAAGAACATGAGAACATGCGAGCCATATATGAATTACTTACGGTATGAATTGAGTCTCCAGGACCTCCATGGTGTGATGTAGAAAAATTGGCATACTCAACTTGAAAGGAACATAGACAATGTAAATCCATGGTTATAGTGATTGCAATTATGACTTTAAAGGTTCCATTGTTCCACTCATATGATCGAAAGGGTTTAGCTCATGTCTACTTGCTTCATTGAAGTCATTTTCATTTCCCAAACAACATAACTTTCTTTGTCTGTATATTTTAAGATGACCACATGGGAATCACTATTGATCTTCAACACATTGTATATCGAAAGGTATGTTTGTATTCTTAAAGTTGATTCACCTTGATACTTCACCTACCAAATTTATGCATCATATACATTTCAATATATCCAAAGCAGTGGAAAGCAAACAATGAATAAACCATTAAATGGGTATCTCATTTGAATCATTTGAAGGCCCAAATAAATGGGAACAAAGATACTATGGGGAAAAACGTAACCTTTATGGTTGTAGACGTGTGGAAAATGCCAACAATTCGAGTGATAGAGATAGTAACAATTTAGATTCATTTGTTAGTTAATGTAAAACCCTATCACTATTGTCCACGTGGTGTGCCTTTATTAGAGAGATGTGTGTGAGAAGAGTTGTCTATTTTGCATTTTTTGTGGACTACATCATTCTACAACACCGCTTGATGACTAAAATGACATTTTTTGATGGAGGCATTCTACAACACCGCTTGATGACTAAAATGACATTTTTTGATGGAGCACCGACGTGGGTCTCAATGCCAACCCTACGAAGTCCTTGTTAATAATGAACAGTAAAGCCCCAACATTTCCCAGGGCATTTACATCCAACTTGCTAAGCACCCCAAGGAGATCAGAGGAGGAGAAAAATGTCACATTTTTGGATATACCATTAATATGCCCCCTAAGCTCATGTCGTTAACCTATGTCCTTTCCACTAAGTTTGGCGCAAACCTTCTCAAGGTCATAAATAATGACACTTACCCATGTCTAAGGCACGGGGGGTTCACTTAGTAAAAGTATGGTATAACACGTGCGTTCGAAGGGTATTAAAGAATACCCTTAATTCTAGTTTTTACCTCTAATTATTTGATTGATAATACCCCCTCATGTTATATTATTAGAATGAAAATACCCCCTATTTTTTTCATGTACCTTACTTACCCATTTTTCAATTACAATTTTATTTAGCCCTTTTTATTTCTACCCTAATATGTTAAACAGAAAATATATCATATTTCTCACTCAAATTTTTTTAATATGCATTTCCTCTCGAAAGATAGTTTGAAGCCATTGAAGACCTATTACAAATCACCTTATAAATGTTACACTTTAATTATTTATCAATATGTATTCAAATAATTAAGATGGTGAAATAATACCACTTGTGTTGAAAAACATACTCAATCCTAATTTTCTACCATCTTATTATTTCTTGGTTAAGAATCTCTTAATTGAGGTTTCTTTATTCAAAAAGAGATTATAATTTAACTTTATGAACACACTCCTTTTGCAATTTAAAGGTATTTAATTTTAAAAACTATGGTTCAAATGTTTTATTTTTATATTAAAATTAAACATCCCTTTCCTTTGGCCCACCTCTCTAACCTACTCCCAATACCTGATTCAAAATATTAATAAATTAAACCCTTTCACCCCCTCATATCTACCGGTATATTGATTTCAATTTTATTAATTTTAATTACCTCAATATGAACCCACGTGCTAAGATATTGCCTAGCTAATGAACCCTTCGCGGTAAATTCTCAAGAAAAATTATGGAATTCACATACAGAGATGGATATGGGCGTCCACAATTGGACAAGGATACCTGGGCCCTTGATACCTCTACTAGGTGCCCGTGACTACTCAAATAGTTAGAAAATATTTTTTACTGTGTTGCACAAGTGTCACAAATATTCCCTTTTGATCGCCTGTGTGTAATTCTTTGCTCGTCGAGGGTACCTGTAACTTGCCAAAAAGATATCACCTATGAAATCCCACAAACCACATTAAATCCAAAAAATAAAGATGCAGAATGGGGAGTCGGACTAACTCCGACGGTCACCCCGAGAATGAACTTACAATCGGACATGACACTACATCTTATACTGCATGTAGTACCGATGAGTGTGTGTAAAAATCGTGCCCTAGGATGATCTTGTGTAAGTGTACTCGATAACGGGCTATAGCTAGATGTAACAATGTAAATAGATGTGTGGATGGAATAAAAAACTTCCCCTTCCTATGCTGTGTATGCAGAAATTACATTCCCTTGTCCCTTGAGTTACCCTTCCTATGCTGTGTATGCAGAAATTGCAGTCCCTTGTCCCTTGAATGGATGCTAGATGGATGCCTTGAAGTGCTTTAGGTGCCTTTAGATGCAAGATTAGGTGATGATAGTATATGCTTAGTTCTTGGTCCTTGATTTTGGTAACATAACTTATGTATTTATATGATTCCCTTGTTTGAATTTCTTAATTGACAATTTGGGGGAAGGTTGACCCATAAGTGGAAAAGATGCCGAAAAGATAAAAGAGACCCAAAAGAAGCGAGTGAGGTGGAAAAGGGTCAGGGGCACCCAGAGGGGACAGGGGCGCCCAGGCGCTCCTGTCTTGGCTAGGCGCTAGTGTCTGGAGCCATAAAATATGAATAAGTAACATACTAACTGGGATGTACGGTGTAAAAGACCAAATAGAGAACAAGAGGCTAAAGGCAGTTGTTAATTACTAGTTTTCTTGCTTAGGAATCATATGAATGCTAGTATGTATTTAGGACCTAGGAATGTACCCAAGTGCATGATTTTGTGTCTACAACCATCACCACATTTTTCACTTTTGATGTTGTTTGTTTATTAAGGAATTATACCCAAGTGCATGATTTTGTGTCTACAACCATCACCACATTTTTTCACTTTTGAATGTTGTTTGTTTATTAGAATTATTATTCCCAATATGTTGTAATCATTGAATGTGAAGAAATTTCCATCCAAATTTGCATTCCCATAGGAAACCACAAAATTAGAGAGGTTATTAGGATCAACTACATTGGTCACCATCATAGTAAAAATGAAAGCCAATGCCAATACCAACATGAACCAAGCTCCTTTAATCTCCATTTCTTTCTCTTTCTCTTTCTCTCTACTTGTTATTATAAGAAATTCTAGCTTTTAATGTATGTAAAGAGAACAAATTGGGTGTGGAGAATATTCTGGAAAATGTATTTATACTCATGCTTTGCTGTATTTTGGATGGATTTTCTTTTGGAATTTTATTAGTTGGGTTCATCTTCCCCATATCGAAGCTCAACACCATGACAAATAAAAAATAACGCCACCTAAAAAAAATTGTTGTTAATTTTTTCTACCTTCCCTTGCGATTAAGTACCTATGTGTTTTGCATGGTGTTTTGGTTTTAGATAGAAGATACTATCCCTTGCGATTAAGTACCTATGTGTTTTGCATGGTGTTTTGGTTTTAGATAGAAGAACTATTTATATGGGCACAAGGGCATTTGAAATAAATCTCCCATGATCTCACATACCTCAAAATTCAGGTCACCACTGCGAACTATATGGTTATGGTGTGTCAACAACAGGGGACCATGCAGTGTTGTAGCTATCATAAGTTTAATAATTTTTTGGGTATTAGTAAGTTTTGATTACAACTGAATTTACTTTCTTGTGACTATGAACACTATGAATAATATAGTGATAAAAATGTGCACACATGGTTTTCCTTCTTAATTGTTGAGCAACACTAAAGATTCATTTTTGCTTCAAGGCATTTTTTACATTTTTACTTTTGGAAAAACTAGAGCATTTTTTTGATTGGTTATGTGTCGAGATTTGATGTCGAGTTAATGCCCCCTACGTTATGATGTATGCAACCCATATTTTATTAATATATTTAAAGTTTTTGATTTTTTTTGTGGCCATTAAATAATATGTGTCAAAATGCATTCTTAATATACCATGTTTTATCAGTTTTGAAGTATTTTCTATTTTCAACGCTTATGTTATAAAAACATGTAATAATTAATATTTTGTTAGTTTTATTAGTTTAATGCTTATGTTATTAAAACACGTAATAAAGTAATTGTAGTGATCCCAAAAAATCACAAATCCATTAAAAAGGCATGCTATCTAATTGAAGACACACATATATGCCCAATGTAAGAAGGCAATCAAACATTATTGTTATCATATTTATAGGCAAACAATACTTGTGTGAAATACCCCACCATAAAATTTGGGGTCCCACATTGAAATGTTAGGTCCATGCAGTTTCTAAGTCCTTTAGCAAAAATAGCTCCACACGATTTCACATCCTAATCAGAGTATATGGTTTGGGCACACTTGATTCCACATACCACATATTTTGAAGAAAAGACTTGATTAGGGAATCATCGTTCACTAATGATGATAGATGACGATGAGCATCTCAACATCGATCACATTTTCTTACCACTCACACTAAGACATAAGATGAACACTCCATTGTTTGCATTTTCATTTCAATTTGGTGACATATATGTTGGCATAACATAATTCATGACCCACACCACAACAAATAAACTAATAAATCTCAAACAAGTATGAGTGCCATGATAAATAAACCAAATTATAATCTTAAAAAAAATCAACCAAATCATTAGCTTCAAATTGATTAATTGAATTATAATCTTCAAATTGAAGTTTTTCCTATTTATAATTTTGGATGAGCTAGAGCATCAAAGGAGGACCCAAGAGCACACAAAAATTATTTTCTCTTTTTGTCAATGCCTTAAACATTAATTACGTTGATAGGTGTTTCCAAATGGAAGTCTCAATGGTCGTGTCTAACACACACTAGGGAAATGGATGGTCGTGTCGAGGAAATAGACGTTAAGGTTTTGTGCTAGTGGCCGTTGGTGGATGGCATCATCATGACCCTTGATGAGGGAAACCCTAATCACTACCTTAACCACTAAAGAGAAACCCTAATCATACATGTGCATGAAATCGATGACAGAAGAAACAATGAATGCAAAGTTTCCATATCTAACACATGCAAAGTTCTAAATTTTACATATGAAAGGTTCCCTATCTATATGTGGTGGCGAAGGAGACTCTCAAATGCACAAGCCGACCTGTCTCTCTATATAGTACACCAACAGGTTCCACTCGAAGACTAATTAACATTATCCTCTATTTCTCGACTAGGACAACGAGGGTAATCACTATAAGAGCAATCCAGGTCATATGTTTAAACATTGATGATAACATTACCAACAATAGTGAAGTCGACAAAAGAGTGGTGGTCACAAAAACCTTTCTTGATATAAATACACATGACAATGCTTCAAATTTAATGAGTGTTAATAAACTAAATTTTTGATAAGGTAGTGTCAAATACAAATCCAAAAGGAATACTTTTGCGGATGATATTAGTTGTTTCCTAAGTAAGTGTGGAGAATGGATTAAGATACTAGTCTATAAAGATGGTGCAAAACTACTTGATCGACCATGTTTTGTGGTTATCAGAATCAACTACAACATCAACTTGACATGGGATGTTGAGTCCTCTCCACACATTCCTATCTCTAGAGTGTCCCTCAGACATGCACAAGAAAATTCCCCTTAAATTGGCACGTGTTCTAACTACCCACAAAACACAAGTGTTGACATTGCAAAAAACAACTATTAACATTAGGGGTATTGATCGACAAGGTCATGCTTTCATAGATATCTCCAAAAAATGTTACCTCGATGATCTGTACACCACATCCCATTTTTCCTTCAAATGATTGATAAAAAAATCCATGTGGTTCATGTGTCTTATTGTAAGAAAGAAGAGTTTTACATCCATTCCCCCAACACTTTCCCCATCCCTTGATTTCTCCTCCCTCAATCCCCTTCTTCATCGTCCCCTTTCTTCCTACAATGTTTCACTCCCTCAAGTTTAACTTCTTCAATGCATCCATTTTGGTGCCTCCATTGCACTGTTCACATACCATTCCTAATTAATCGATATGCTATATTATGGGAGAAAATTGTGCCTCCAAAAGAGCCTCATACTGGAAAAAGAAATGGTCTCACATAGGATTTCAAATCATTGTACCTCCACGACACATGCAAAATAATGGGTTGGTCTGCTTTAGAATGGACATTGAAGATTCCAGAGATATCTATAAATTCTATTTATGGGCTTTCCAACACCAGTGCACACTAGGATCACGAGCAACCAAAAGATTCAAGTTTGAGACCTTATGTAAAAGACTAAAAATGTTATTTGCTTTTCTATGCAATCAAAATTCTTGGACTCATAAAAGTGACAAACTATTGACAAAAATAACGCATTTCTATGACATGGCCTTGTTACTTTTGCATGATGTCAATCCATATTTTGATATCTTTGAACAAGTACATTCAATGATTTAAAATGAATAATTGGAAGATAAACCAAACTCATCAAGGTTATGTATTTCTAATGACATATGTAATCTCTTTTCAGGAAATGGCAAGAAAAATATATGCATCTTCATCTTCCTTTATGAAATGAAATAGAGCAATTGCTTTGTTGTTTCAAGAAGCAAAAGTAATTGAGATATTGACAAGTAGTGCTCTCCAAATGCATGACATAGTGTTGGACTAGACACTATTACCAAATTCTATTTATATGCTCTTTCCTGGTCTATAGGTAATTTCTTCTGACTAACATGTTAAATCCTTACATTTTTTTGGATGGATAGATTTGCGATGTCGACAATGACTATAATTAAATGTGTTTTCTAGGAAATCTCTCCAAACCCTCTTAGACCGGTCTTTCGTGCTTTCTTCTCACACTCCTCTTTCCCTTACTAAAGTAGTTGGGTTCCATGCATTAATTTCATCTTTATCAATACATTTCATCATGACAATAGAGTTAGATGCACTAAGTAAATGAAAAACTGTGGTTTTTTATCATTGGGTCATCTCGGGCTCGAAACCAGATGCATGTGATACCCAGTTGTTTTTGGAAGTCTTCTATCCGGCATTGGAAGCTATGACACAAAATTGTTCCAACAAGTTTGGAATGAATATTGGCCACCGAGAATAGCTCCATTGTCTTTAGTTAAAACGATGTCGCTTGAGGCAGCAACGATGGACATGGTTGGTGTTGTGGGCTCCATGTGTCTTGGAATTGCTTTTACGACTCTAACACTCCTCATCTAGTCAAAAATCATCTCCTCCTAGGTTGGTTAACCTTGCCCACAATAATATATTACGATTTTTATGTCAATAGGCGTAACATTGCACTAGATATGGCCCTCTCACTAAAATGATGGTCGATTGGTTACGGGATGCGTATGTTTGTTTCCTTGCTATCCAAGTCAAATATGCATAATCAATGCATCTTGGAATTACTTTGGAAACCTTATGAAACGTACATGCCTTATAACTGAGAGTGAACATACCTCTTCAAAACATCTTGAACTTGCTTCAACAACTCTACAAACCTTCATACTTTTACTATCGGTATATCATTACACCTCCTTTTAATACAAGTGCTAGTTTATTTAACATTTTCAAATATATATATATATATATATATATATATATATATATATATGCTTGTACTAGTTGGGACCCGGTGATGGACTTGGGACCACTTGATGCTCGAGTCCTAACATTAATCTTCAACAGCCAATTAATTGTTTTTTTTGCATGGAACAACCATCATTGACTTCGAGGTAATGATAAGAAATAAATAAAATCACCTTATAGGGTTGGCCTTAAGAGGGCTAGAATTATGCCCCATGTTTTCTGATATCTGAAGTTGAAGTAAGCCATAAGATCATCGAGAGCTCTTTTGATCATTGTGAGTAGTTTTAGCAAGGAGATGTTTTGAGTATTCTCCTTGAACTAATTGCAAAGTGTAATGTCAATTCCATCTTAGTTGGTGATAGACACAGGTCTTAGGCTTCTATACCACTGAAACACTTTTCCTTTAAATGAAGAATTAAGTAGCCTTACAGCTACATCATCTTCTGTAACTAGGTGAACAAAGCATACATTTTCAATTTATTGAATGTGCTTAGCATGGGTAACTTGATTCTCACCAATAAATAATGGAATGCTTTTGAGTGTACTATTGATATGTCATGTTACACGATAAGATCCAAAGGACTTCCGCCATTAAAGATGACAAATGGAATATTTTTCTGTTGTGTCATGGCTAGAAAGGGTTTGAATACCCTAGTAGATTACACGGAAGGTATACCAAGAGGTGGGGTAGATTGCGCCCTACACATAGAAGATGGAGATACATGTGTAGTGGTTCTACTAATTCTTCTTCTGGGAGACAACTGAAGGTATTCAAAGGATTCTTCAACTTCTGCACTCTATCTAGTATGTATCCTTCTCATGAATAGGGTGCACTGACTGTAGAAATAAGTAGATTAGGATATTGGGATTTGCTATATGTGCTAAAACAAGATTTTAAAGGCTAGATCTCAAAAATAACACATTAAACCTACTAAAATAAATATCTATAGCTCTTTAAACTACTCCCACTGGGCATGCTAGAACTGTTGGATCTCAAATTGAATCCATCCCATATCAGGATGAACTGGGGCTTTGAGGCAACATGGGACTGTCTCCAAGTTATGGGACTTACACTTGAGACTGACCTCTGAAGAAGGACAACTTGCTCTACCTATTTCTATTGCTATGATAACTCCTAGGAAGGGAAATGTAGCTACCTAACACTCCTTTATGATTCCAAGGGAGCGTAATCAGAAGGAGATGTATGAAATGAAAACCTAAGCTAAGGGGAGGTCATAGCACCAGAAAGAGGGGGATGAGGACTCTCATATGAGTGAAAACAAGGGAAAATTCACACATGGAGGGAATACAAATGTGTCACAGTCTGGAACTGGGCTCACACACTCACTTTCATGGAGCACAACAACAAAGAAACCTACAAGGGACATAAAGGATGCATAGAAAACCAACAATGCAAGGGAAAGGCAAGAAGATGCAATAAAATATGAACTAGGGCATACAATAGCCATAAAATAAGACTTTTATTGCTTCTAAGAGATGCACAATCAATTATAATGGTGGAAGAGGAAAGTATCCACATGCAAAGAGCCAGATCTGAGGCCTACAACTCAAAATACCAAAGAATAATGCTCTTAGCAAACCAATAGGGTCCAAATTTTACAAATGAGTAATTTTCATCAATATATAGAAGAATAAGGAGAGAAGAGGGGGAAAAAGAGAGAGAGAGAAACTCAAATTTTCAAATCTAACCACCAAAAACATACAATAAATGCCTACAAATCCACATGTAGCTCTATCAAATCCACCTCCCATGTCATCTTGGCTTGTGGAAGAAGGAAGGAGACCAAATCTAATTAGATCTAGGTGGTTTAGTCGATTGGATGTGTGTATTAATGAATTGAGTCACGTTTCCCTATTTTCCACCTACCAAATCCTTCCATTTTGAATAGCCTAGATTGTAGCTCGCGTCAACAAATTTCCAACAATTCCAGGTGCACCAAAATTCAACCTATGTAGAAAAATTTATGGTGATTTAAAAATTATAGTACAAGATGAACATGCAAGACACGTGTCATGATCGGGTCGGCCGAAGGATTCGGCTAATTATTTGTTTGTTTCATCTTTTCTACCATGTGTCATGCACTCATTTGATGTAAAGATTCAGAACACAACTAGCATGTTCTGATAGGTTGCATGTTGTGCATTTCATCTGATGAGTTCTAAGGAGTGACATGTGGCACTCAATGACTAGTGCAGGATGTTATGACTTGGTAGATGTAGAACCGGGAGGTGTGAGAGACAAAAAAGGGGAAGCGTGAACAAAAAGGGTGTGTGGAAGAAAATGTGCAGGGAGAGTATGTGAGGAAAAGATGTGAAACAAGAATGAGTATGCGGGAGAGGATGCACAGAACTTGGCAAGGAAGGCATGCACAAAAGGAAACATGTCAGGGACTTAGAAAAATACAATGCAAGTCAATAGGTGAGTGCAAAATGGATGCATGGGAGAAAGTGCACAAGGATATTACATGAGGAAAAGATGTGAAAGGGGAATGAGTATGTGCGAGAGGATGCACAAAACTCAAGAAGGAAGGCATGCGTGTAAGAAAACATGTTGGGGACTTAGAAAAATGAAATACAAGTCAACAGATGGACGTAAGAGAGATGCATGAGACTAGGGAAGGAAAGTGAGTGTTTAAGGAGTGCACATAGAGGGGAAATGGAAGGAGATAGATAAAGTGGAAGGGAAAAAGCACGCATAAGGAAGAGAAGAGAAGGAAAAGTATAAGGAAGAAGCAGAATGGGTGTGTGAGAGCATGCAGAGAATTGTAGCCGAGCATATGCACTAATGAAAGAAACCAACAATGCACGCAACTTGAAAACTTCATGTTAGATCCATAATGGAACTCCAAGTTGTCAAAATAACTAGGGGAGTTATTTTGGACAACATAACCAAAATACTTAGGCGCACTATTTCACGCCCTTAAGAACTGTTTTTCATGATGGGGCATATTTTGAGGTATTGGAACCAAGTAAAGGCATAAAGCACACATATAGGACTTAAAATTGCATTAGTGTTCTTGGAATGGGCATTAAAAACTTAACTTAAATTATGTATTATCTCTGGAGTCTAGAAGGCTTTCGAACATTAGCAATTATCAAAATACAATAAAGAATTCTTCTATTTTCTCGTCTAATATCCAAAATATTTACATAAATATATGATTTAAACTGTCATCCATCCCACTTGAAATAATTTTATCACATTTTCTTGATCTCATTTGATTCTTTCCAGGGACTAGTAGTGATAGAAATAGACGTTGTTTTTGTAACATAAGCCATGGGGAAATGCTATAATTTATAAGTACAATAGGCTAAACCAAATATGTTGTTGAAAAATTGGAATATGAATTAACCTCATCCATTTAAATACTTATCCTAACACTCCATGCATCGAGTTTAAATTTTTTAGTCCAATTAAACTTAATGTGTTTTATATCCTTACAATCACTTGGTACATGCACTACCATGTTACTAATTTTGTTATTATAATGTCATGTCATTAGCTATGCAAGTGAATTGTAGTGATAAAGATGTTGTAATGTACTAATCAAATGGAAATGTTGTGAAATCTTCATTGAAATTTTATATTCACTGACACCAAAATATAAACAACATTCCTTGTGCTTAGGATTTTGACAAACTATAGAATTCACATACTCTTTCCTTAATAGTATGCATTCATTAACACAAACATCATATTTTTCATATGAAATTCCCAAGGATGATGATTTTTTTTTGCTTCCCTGTATGATGATGGAATTGTGTTTTTCTCGGGAAAAATGACAATTTTTAGTAACCTACATATGTGTAAATATTTTTAGCAACTTACAATTTTTTAATAATTACTGGAAATTTTAAGAATAACATTTATAAGAAAATCATTATTTTACAAACAAAATGTATTTACTTACTATAATAAAAAATTTACGCTAGCGTTTGACCATCCAAATCTGAACTTCAAGTCCATTAATGCTAGTATGACATTCAAAATTATTTTTGTAGCCTTCCCAAATTTGAAAACGAAGTTTCTACTTCTTTATATAATTAATTCCTTCATTCTCTTCATTTAGATTTTCACCACCTCCAAATAGATCTTCGTGGTAAAAAAATTCATCAAATTTTTTCATTGCATTAACACCATCATTATCGTTAGCATTGTCTCTATCTTCCACAATATGAACACGATCATAAATATGACCATAAATATGAGAATACAAATGAGTTATCATATCCTCCAAACCACCATCTTGTGTGTGTCTGCCTTATAATTAATGTATTGTATAACTTTGAGATTCATGTATTGTGTCATCTGGAAATGATTGGTTTCTCCATTGGACATAGATTTATGGATCTAAACTTTCTTTCAAAATTTCTCTTTCTCGGAGACTGGTTTTTTTAGGGTTCATGGGATGATCATGGTGTATAATGGTCTATTTATATGTTTGCATCAATGGGATTTATTTTCCATATATGTAGTGTCATTTTTACTGATGGGAGTGATTTTCCATCTACAATATTTGAAATTAAAAAAATATTCAATTTAAATAAATATTCAAGATAAATTTTCATTAATTTTCAACATAAACCACATAAATACTTCAATAAATTTCCAACATTTAAATGAAAATTTACATTGTTTATTTGTAAATATTCATTACACTTTTTTCTATAATTTTTGTCTACAAATTCATAAATTGAACATCATAGATGAATCATTCATGAAAGACTATCTATTCCAGACCCTCTTTCTATAGAATTTTATTAAATCTACAGGAGTGGTAAAATTATAGTTATAATTAATAAGCAAATTTTCTTGTGCTTTAATATCTCAATTTTCCTCGACCCTTATATAATAAGCCATTTTTTTAGGCACATACTCCTCGTCATTCCGACACTCCATAAATGGAAAAGTTTCTTACTTTTACCCACATCCTTTAAATACTCTTATATGCGTAGACACACCCATCTTAATATGTTTGATCACACATTATATTCACTTGTTTCCCCTTCTCAATATTTTCTCTAATCGTGTCAATGAGGTTTGGGTGGATCAGTTATGACAGATAGTTGTGTCCAGATCCACCCAAATTCAAATCTCATTGGGTGCAATCCCTTCGGGGTTGTTTAACGGTGGTTGTGGGTGTTGCATCACCGGTGATTACGGCTGGCGTTTATTCTCGGCAGTGGCGGACTTTGCATCACTAACATTGGTGTTTGCGGTGGCTGGTGGCCCTAAAAATGGTGGTGTGGGTGTTGCATCACCGATGATTATGGCTGGTGGTTATTCTCGGTGGTGGAAGACTTTGCATCACCGGCATTGGCGTTCACGGTGGCCCTAAAAATGGTGGTGGTGGAAAAATTACATCGTCGGTACGGGCTCATTAGTCATGGTTTGTGTTGTATTAATTGTAATATCTGGTCTTGGGAATTTGGTTGTAATGGGTGGGGTACCGTTAACCCTCCAGTTCATAGCTCTGATCAAAAGCATTTAACGATAAAAAAAAATCTCTAATCTTTTCCAAATTTGAACATAAGCCATAATTTGAGATACTTAACTTATATTTCACTAGCATTTGCCAATATTTGAAGGAGTATTCAAGTCCACAGAAAGGTAAAAATGGAATGTCATGATCTTATGTGGTTTTTGATACAATAATGATGGGGTTCAAAATAAAGAGACCTAAACTTGCATCACATATAGTAGATGATCATATCATATATTGTTTCTCCCAAAAGCTAAAAGGTTCATACACAATAGGAATATATTTACTCATTTCCCATGCATCAAATGATTTAAAATTTGAACTTTGCATCATAAAATTTCATGTATTTTCCTACATGTTTCATATCACCTCGATACTCCTCATAATATCTATATGGTACCTTCCTTTTTCCTTTGATCATTTTATTGAACATAATTGAATACTGATTTTTTTGTACTTGACCACTTTGTACCTCATTTTCTTCAAATATGTTTCTTTTAATCAAAGGGCATGGTAATTTTTATGATGCATCTACTAAAGAACCAAATCTTGTAATATAGGGTACATATAAAGTGTTAGAAGCAGTAGCTCTATTAGGTTTTACCTCAAAAACTAAAATACTCTCAAAAAAGTTGAGGTCCCTTCCCATTCTTCCCCTTCCATGTATGACTCTCCTCCATAGTGGTATAACCTCATTTCCCTAGAATATAAAAAATATTTTCCAACTAAGCATATAAATAAAAAAATTATATATATATATATATATATATATATATACACAAAATTATATATATAATTGAATAAAATAAAATGTATTGCATCATTTGTAGAGATCAAACATACATGATGGGACATATATTTGTCACTATTAGGATTCCCGTGAGGGGTATCTTTAAAAGAACTTGAGTGAGGATCTAGAGGATAATCTGAGTCATTATTTCCCATCACATTGTCATTTGAATCACTTTCATATCTATTTAAAAATGTTAGTAACATTTCCCGATGTGTATAAGCATACATTTATGTTTCATTTTTATCTTAAATGCATTTTGTTTATATAATCCAACAATATTATTAAATATATATAAAAAATTACCTAGAAACAATGTCTTCCCTCTATGTATTACAACAAGACCCCACTTTATCCAATTGAACAAATTCTCTATGCTTTAATTTTTTGAATGAAACATAATATAAAGGCCCTAATATTTTGAATTCAACACAGTATGTGTGCCCTATTTTTATCTACCCAACACAATATTTATGCACTAGTTTTCTTAATCCAACACTATTTTTCAATAGAACACAATATTTGTGCCCTACTTTTCTCGATCCAACACAATATGTTCCACTTCTAAAAATGTACATCTATTCCAAATGACATTTTTACATATAAATACACAATTTTAGCATTTTCGAGGACTTAATTTGTAACTTTAATAAAGATTCCCTGCACTGGAGGCAACCCTCTCACTAAAATGATGGTCGATTGGTTACGGGATGCATATGTTTGTTTCCTTGCTATCCAAGTCAAATATGCATATTCAATGCATCTTGGAATTGCTTTGGCAACCTTATGAAACGTACATGCCTTACTACTGAGAGTGAACATACCTCTTCAATACATCTTAAACTTGCTTCAACAACTCTACAAACCTTCATACTTTTACTATCAGTATACCATTACACCTCCTTTTAATACAAGTGCTAGTTTATTTAACATTTTTAAATATATATATGCTTGTACTAGTTGGGACCCGGTGATGGACTTGGGAGACTACTTGGGACCACTTGATGCTCGAGTCCTAACATTAATCTTCAACGGCCAATTAATTGTTTGTTTTGCATGGAACAACCATCATTGACTTCGAGGTAATGATAAGAAATTCCCTGTTCATATTTCATCTTGTTTTGTTTGGTTGCGTGTTGTATGCACTTAAAACTCCATGCTGAACTTTCACACAGGAAATATTGCTATCAATTTGCTTGGGATACACGCCATCTTTGACGTGTACAATTGCTGTAAATTCTCTGTCATTGTTTTGTATTTGTCCCCCGAGCTTGTCTAAGAAGCATCGCCAAGGCCACTAATACTTATATTATTGAACACCTACCATAACATCAGCCGATTAATTAAATTAATCTCTGAACATAGAGATTGATTGATGAGAATTTCGTTTTCCATCAACAATGCAATTCATATGCACACAACATTGTAAGCAAATTAGCTAAACCTAAAACAGTAAACTCAGATTCGGAACCAGAATTAGTTATTTGAAATTGGGTAGTGTATTTTTGTTTTTATTGATTATTGGTTTAAGTTAGATTTTTTTAGAGTGTTTTTTGTATTGTTTGACTTTGCATATTTCATCTTTATATTTTATGTGACTTACGACATTTTTGATTTTATTTAGAATTTTCTAACTACGTCTTCTTGTATGAAACTCTTGATGTTACCTTATTTACTCCATGTCCACTTCTTTCTCCCTATGTTTATCTCTCTTCCTTCAAACATTTCATTATTCTCGACATTCTGCGAGAACCACCATACCCATATAGTTACGACTCTTTGAGTTGTGATCCCGTTTTAACCAGAATTTGGATGCCTCAAAGTTTTGGCCTTTATTTGTTGGTCTTTTCACATGTTAGGTGTTGACTTGAGTGTCAATGGGACCCTAATTTGAATTTGAGAAATCTATTAATATATAGGCACATTAGTGCATTTAGGACATACACAAAGATTGATTACAAGGTGATTAATTGATGCTGTAAAAAAAGGAATCTCTTTATTTTTGAACATCACTATGCCAAAAGTAAATTTTAAAAATTTAAAGAAGTATCTAACATTTTACTACTTGTTGTTCTATCAATAGATAAAGCTTGGGACACCTGCACTGCATTGGACTACCTTCTCAATATCATTATACTTTTATATTGATTTCTGAATGGTTCCATTGTCTAAGGACCTAATAAATATTTTTGGAAGTTAAACATTTACATGGATTACCACAAACTCAAAACATATTTGTTTTTCTCATGCAATTTATAAATCTAGATGTTACATTAGGGTTTTGAAGGAGAACAATTTCCCGGTGATTTATAGCAAATTCTAAAAAAGTGAGCATTTTTTTCAAAGCTCAAAAGCATAGTAATGAATTCAACAATTCTCATCCACAATCGTAGATAGGTGTTCGAATCATAGTTCTACAATTTTAATGTGCCACTTCTATATTTCTATGGCTTTAGAACTGTGAAATGTTTCATGTTTGCTTCAAAAATTTGGGTTTTGTTCTCCTTGTTGGCTGGACCCATTTTTCATTGTCTCTAGTTGATGATAGTCTCCAGATTTGTGACAAATTATCCCTATAGGACCCTAATTATCTCTTAAATTTTAATTATTGTAAATTTCCTATGTTTCAAACAATTCAATTTATGCAATTAAGTTTGTTTTATTGATTTATATATGATTTAGGATTTATTACAATTTGATGTGGTTAGATTAGTGCATTATTAATAATGTAAAATTAATTTCCACATTCTACATTTTGGTGAACTTAAACCTTATATGGAACCTAAAGTTTCATTTTTATATGAGCCTACATTTTGTGAAATACCCAACCTACAGTCTTCTCTCTTATAACATTCTAGGGTTAGATATCTCATTTATTGTGATAGATATGATTTTTCTAAGCATGTATTACACAATAATAGATCCATTCATCCCTCATTATTGTATAATTTCTCGTAGTGACTTTTGCTCATATTTATAGCTTTTGTAGCCCTAATTATTCCTTGTATCATATTTGATAACTTATGTGATTCTATTTGTACATCACCTATTAATGTTGCCATATGTACTTCTATTTTTGTGTACTTAGAAATGATTACTTTTCCACGGTATATTACTTTCATGGGTATATTATTTGTAGCATAGTGTTATTTATAGTTAGATTTTCCTTTACAATGGCATATAATGGATTATTAGCATTAGTTTATGTGCATGCTAGGGTTTTATGAATGATGACATTATTACATGTTTATGTAGTTCTCCCTTACCAACTATGGAGACTTTATAACAACTTAACAGCGATATATTTTGTGTTTTCCATTGTATGATGATGACTCATGGGGTGAACCATAACATGTAAAAGAGGGATAGGAAAATAATAAAATATTCCCTCCTACTAATTCTCAACATTAAGGGTGATCAAACCAAATCTACCCCAAGATCCCAAGCTTACATTTCATGTGGAAAAGACTATTGTATCATGGATCAATTGAAAAATACTCATGCTACTTGATATATATGCATTCAAGATAATAATTAATCTATTGTGTACATGGAAATTCCTTGAAAGACGTAGTAGGAACCACATTACCAAGTGATATTAAACCTCATCACTTCGTTTCTATTATTAGATATGTGGTTGATAATATGAATATCAATATATTTGAGAATGATGTAGTGATTTCACGAGATGTTATTTATCAACATTTCAATGAAATATTAGAAATATATAAATACGTAGGCACATTAGTGCATTTAAGACATACACAAAGATTGATTACAAGGTGATTAATTGAAGTTGTAAAAAAGAAATCACTTTATTTCTAAAGCATTACTATGCCAAAAGTAAAGTTTAAATATTTAAATAAGTATCTAACATTTACTACTTGTTGTTCTATCAATAGATAAAGCTTGGGACAACTGCACTACATTGGAGTACCTTCTCAATCTTATCTTACTTTTATGTTGATTTCTAAATTTTTCCATTGTCTAAGGACCTAGTAAATATCTAGGAAGTTCAACATTTGTATGGTTTAGCACAAACCCAGAGCATATCTGTTTTGCTCATGTAATCTATAAATCTAGATGTTAGATTAGAGTTTTCAAGGAGAGAAATTTCTCAGTGACTCATAGCAAATTATAGAAAAGTGAGCAATTTTCTCAAAGCTCAAAAGCATAGTAATGGATTCAACAATTCTCATTTGCAATCATAGATAGGTGTTAGGGGTGTTAGAATTGTAGTTGTGCAATTTTTAATGTCCCACTTATATACTTTTCTAATTTTGGCTCACCGCAAAATGTTCCATGTTTGCTTTAAAAAATTGGGTTTTGTTCTCCTTGTCAAGGCTTCACCTATTTTGCATTGTCTCTAGTTGATGATAGTCTCCAGATTTGTGAAAATTTTTCACTATAAAACCCTAATTATCTCTTAAATATTTAATTATTGTAAGGTTCCCATGTTCCAAACAATTCAATTTATGCAACTAAGTTTGTTTTATTGATTTATATATGATTTAGGATTAATTGTAATGTGATGTGGTTAAATTAGTGCATTAATATTAATGTAAAATCAATTTCCACATTCTAGAGTTTCATTTTTTTGATGAACCTACATTTTTTGAAATACCCAACCTAAACTCTTCACTTATAACATTCTAGTGTTAGATATTGCATTTATTGCGATAGATATGATTGTTCTAAGCATGTATTGCACAATATTAGATCCATTCATCCCTCATTATTGTATAATTCCTCGTAGTGACTTTTTTATATATTTATATCTCTTGTAGCCCTAATCATTCATTGTATCATATTTTGTAACTTATATGATTCTATGTGTACATCAACTATCAATATGGATATGAATGTTGTTATATGTAATTCTATTTTTGTATACTTAGAAATGTTTACTTTTCCATGGCATATTCCTTTCATGGGTATATTATTGTGTAATAAAGTGTTATTTGTAGTTAGATTTTCTTTACAATGGTATATCATGTATTATTAGCATTAGTTTATGGGCATGCTAGGGTTTTACGAAATGATGATATTACTACATGCTTATGTAGTTCTCTCTTACCAACCATAGAGACTTTATAACACCTTATAGTTATATATCTCGTGTTTCCTACTATATGATGACGACTGATGAGGTGAACCATAACATGTAAAGGAGGGATAGAAACACCATATAATATTACCTCCTACTAATTCTCAACAGTAAGGGTGATCAACCCAAATCTACCCCAAGCTTACATTTCATGTGGAAAACGACTATTATATCATGGATCAATTGTAAAATACTCATGCTAAGATATACATGCATGAGATAATAATTAATCTAATGTATACATGGAAATTCCTTAAATGGCCTAGTGGAAACCACATTACCAAGTGATATCGAACCTCATCACTCCATTTCTATTATTAGATATGTGATTGATAATGTGAATATTGATATCTTTGAGAATGATGAAGCAATTTCACAAGATATTATTGATCAACATTTTCCCTTCCACATTGAAGTTATCATAAAAAAATATAGGGAGTAAAAGGGTTATTGTAAAAATTGGCTTACGATTAAACATTTGAAGTGATTTCTTTCTTCCACATTTAGGTAAAGGATATATATTCCTTCACCAAATCTGATATGATCTTTAAGGGATTTGAAAACCAACCCATAAAATACTCTTGGAGCTATCATCTTAAACATATCACCTAGTCCAAAACTTGTAGCTCCAAATAATGTCAAGTTATATCTAATGAAGCAAGTAACAATGTGTTACTTGGAATACCTTGAATACATGATATGGGAGTTTTCCTATTTACATTACACACATAATTTAGGTTTATATATGAAGGATTTATATATATATATATAGGTCTAGAAGATGATACACCATTTAGATTTTACAAAATGATTGAACCTTACGATTTCCTCGTGGCTCATTTGAAATAGAGTGAATAAAATGTATTATCACCTTGGGGGATTATATCAATGGAAAAAAAGATGTCACTTTTGAATTTTGAAAATTAGTAATGATTGTGATGATAAAAATAATAATGAAAACAAGCCATCCAAGTTTAGTTTCACACCAATTAGCCTAAGGGAGTATGGACTAAGACTATATGAGTGCATTTGATAATTGATCCCTCTATATCACTCCTTAAGATTGTGGATTGGATCCCACACATCATAGTTTATTAATGAAAAACAAAATAATTTTGGGGTTAAAGGGCCTATAATAGATGACCATTACAATATCAACAAAATAAAATCCATGGATTGATTTATATTGCTTTGGAAATATCTAGATCAAAAAATTGGGTTGCAAGGGTCAAGGCCTCTGAAAGAGAGTCGAACAAGGTATCACATAACCTCTTCCTCTAATAAATCATAAGAATAAATAAGGAATTGGATACAACACTGAGAAATAAATAGGTAAAAAAGGGATAAATGTTGAATATAAACCTTTTAGTAAAAGTAATGAATATATTAGAGAAATGAATCGTGATAACACTCGTATAGAATTAGTCAAGCCTATTCATGATCGATTTCAAAAGTATGTAAAAAATTACTCTACAAAAATAGGAAATATTTTACACAATATTTTTATCATGCAGAAATATCCTATATCATAAAATTAACAACCTATAGGAATGCCAAGTTATTAAATTTGAATTGATACAATATAATGATACATGTGCTATACCATATCTTCATACTTTTTCCAATGACGAATTTATCACAAAATATTTGGGCACTGATACAAAATTGTGTACATGTCATAAGAGTAGATTCCCTTTTACATTGAGTAGTCATGCCCATTTTGGTAAAACTGAGCCTCTACAAAGGGACGATGATATTACTTTAGATAGTTTGGATGCCTTAACTATTGTGAAACTACTATACCATTTTTTGAAGATATATCAACACTATTAAATGTAGATATAATTCATATCAATGTTGGTAATAGTGAGACACCCAATATTTTGAATTTAGGTTCTTCATTAAATACAAAAGAGAAAAAATAACACAAATTCAAATATTAAATGATTATCAAAATATTTTTTCACAGATTGATCGCTCAATTCTGTTTGTGCTAGTTAATCATTTCTATTGCCTTTTAATGGTCTAATTTTTAAATGGACACCTTTCTACGAGTCAATTTTTTCCCTCTAGGTTGGCCTTAATGTGAAATATTACTTATGGAGTAATATAAATACAAATCAAACCTAATATTAGTTATTTCATCCATATAAAGTAGTTGTATTCTTATTGGATTCATTGAGAGATATAAATTTCATATTTATTGCGTAGAAATAGTATGTTGCCAATATTTTATATATACTTGTACGTCGACAAGAGATGTAATGTAGACTACCATTTATTGTGTAGAAATACTATGTTGTCATTCTTTTCTATTTGTTTGTAATCTACTCAGAAAGATTTTATAGCGTCTTCATCGTTTGTGTGAAAAATAGTGGGAGCATGTGGAATAATTTGTGGTGTTCAACTTTTGACAACTTTATTTCTGTATAGTCTGTTGTTTAGTTTTTAAAATGTTCTTTTCCATAGTTATTTGTTAACTGCTTCGTTTTTCACTTGCAAGGCTTTTCTAAACACTATTTTTTTCATTTTAAATCAGTTACAGAGTGTTGAATATGCTTTAAGCCATGACAATGACCTTACAATATATCGAGTTTTAAATGGCAATGGATGCGATACGAGTGTAATTGTATTGTGGGTTAGGACTTTAAATTTAATGTTGTATAAGTACCTTTTATTATATATTTACCTAAATAATTGTTAACCATTATGATGTTTAAATAACATAATTACATATTTTTATTGTTTTTTTAGTTGTTCAGGTGTTATATTATCATGTTGTGTTTAATCTAATGAGTGGAAACAATTGTGGTTTTATTAATTTGTATTAATTAAAATAATAGATGGTGTAAGTGTTTTATTATGGTGTGTTAATTGAAACTTTTATCACAAAATTTTCCTTGGAGTAATAGACGATGTAATAGAATAAGTGGAAATAGGCTGGGTTTAATTATGGTGTGTTAATTGAATTGAATTGAATTTTCTCTTTTGATAATTAAAAGATAAATTGTAATAATATATATGATTTTTTTACACACAATATACTATTAATGAAAACAAAATCTCATAAATTCTCAATATCATGCATGTCTATTCAAAACCTTGAATAACACAATTTAAATGTTAGATATTATTGTCAATTTATTTTGAGAAGGTACATTTCAATTAATATATCGTAACAAAAAATTTCATATATTATGTTTTGTTAGTGAATGTGGTACCTAGACACCCAAAGTATTCTATGGAAATATCATTCTTCATACATTGTAGTTTATATTTTGTTTTTAAAATATTCTCACATATACCGTTCTTACAAAAAGATAAGTATAGGCTTCCAAAACTTTAACATATTATCAAACTTTGTATGTTATTACGTAACACAAAAAACTCCCCAAGCCATCTTCTTATATAATCCCTCATAACTAAAATCAAGAAAATAAACAAATTTGTTAACTCTTTTGTATAAGCTTCAAAATTTAGAAACCTAATATTTCTCACTAAGGTGGTTGAGGGTTTTGTACATGATCAGAACCTAATATTTCATAGAGATCCAGATACCAATTATTTTTAGAGGCCCTGGAAGCTAGGGAGCTTCATTTACAACCTAAATGAAACCATTTAGGAGGACCAACCATTCAATAGTTTGGTCACGTGCAAAACAATTATGTCCCTAAGCGTAGTACAATTCCCAAAATAAAGATAATACATTTATAGAAGATTTCCAACATGTTCATACCCTATTGTACCCAAATAAATTTCTAGACTAGTCAAAAAGCAAAGAACACTCTTATTCATTTATCAACTATATTTAGCACATGTTCTAATTGAGATCTATCTTTTTATACTTTATATGTGTGTTTAGATTTGAATGTTAATATTTATTTAATAATATAAATATACATCACATTTCTAATCCTAACCCAAATTTAAATAAGAACCCCCACATTCCATACCAATTTCTTTATTTATTTTAAGTAAAATCAACATGATGGATAGCCACATCTAGGGATTACATAAGTTCCTCTAATGAAAGAAAAATATATAATAGGAAACACTAGCCTTACAAATTTAATGACACGGGTGAATGACACACATGTTAAAATGTGCTCTACAATATGGAAAATGCAATATCAACTTCAATTTTTATCAAAGGAAAATAAGAAGATTATAATCCCTAACAAGTCTATGAAACAAAATCCACTTTTCTTGAACTCTTCAACTTTCTTTCTATTTTCTAAAATAGTTTGGAAAATATGAAAATCTAAAATCACCTTCCCAATTAGATGATAACCTAGTTGAGAAATATTTCTATCAAAATTAAAGTTAACTTACCACATATAATATCTAAAACTCTATTTTTAAGATTTAGTATTGTACTTAGAAACCACAATGACTAAGTTATATTAGTGTCAAATGAGATCAAATAGGTAAAGAGCCATGTATTTTCATTATAATATTCACATTTTTAAAACATGAATGACACACCATCCTCGTGTTTTAAGGAGGCGATAAACTAGTTGATATAATAGAATCATAAACAAAACATTGATACCAAGCTAGATCCAAATTGGTTTAGCATAGTAAAACCAACAAAGTTTTAAATTAATTTTCTTTAGTGGCTCAAGGTAATTACCTCTAAGTGTAGATATTTTCTAAAAATGTAATCTCTTTTTGGAAACTCAAATTTAGTTTTTATAGGGCATGTTATATGCCTACCTTTCAATATCTACATCTAAAGATGCAACTTGTTTTATAAATGCAACCCTTTAAAAAATGACCAGTATAGAGTATTCTTTAATAGAACTCTTACATACATCAAATATAGTGTAATCTCATGTGTACTCATATAAGCATTAAATTTCATAATGCTTAGTGGTAACATAATCAATTTGAGTCCTACTTCCCACACCATATCCATGGATGTTTGTGTGAGAAATATTATGATAAAGGATCTCAATGTGATTTTGGTGATTATCTTCACTATTGTAGTTGGTTTTATGAAATAAGTGTGACTTTATATGTTTTTTTTTAAATTTTAAATTTGGTCTAGATCAATATGACAAATAAGAGCAAAAAACTAAGAATAATACATATCATAAGCTAAAACCTATAAAGTACTCAATATTGTTAATTAATAAGGGATAAAATAATTATTTACTTGGGCCTTTTTCCCATATAAAACCATCAAGTTTTCTAGTGAATTTGAAACACCATATCAAGTCCATTAGCTCTCCAATAATAGGCCTCCTCATTACATTCCGTAATGTTAAACATTGTGAAGACATTTACACATTGCTAAGTTCAAATAAACTATTCAAAATTTCATTGCATCAAATAGAATTAATATTTCTTAAATATCTGTTATAAAAATATTAAATAATTTCTAATAAACTCAAGCTAGAGGTACAAAAATAAATCGTTAACTTTCTAAACAAATAACATGTATAGAATATGATTCAAAATGTGAAATTTAGGGATTTTTGAAGGAATTTGTTAAGCTCATTTCAATTCAAAACTACCAAAAAATGTAGATCAAAACAACACCTATAATATCATTTATATAATCATATCAAGTAACATAGTTCAAAATAAAAATAAGTTTATCATACATGTGTGGGAATCATGATAAATGACCAATGAAGAATGTTAAAGATGCAATAAAATATGTAATAAATCAATCTCCTACATACATTCAAAGATCTCAATTGTAAAAATAGAGTGAATAAGCCCTTATCCACCACATCCATTTTGCATGATACCAAGTAATTGGTAATATAAAGGATACCTAACCTTCCACAATCTTCGTCATATTGTCTTCATGGGACGATAATGATAATTATATATTAAAACTAATGTTTATAGATATTTAGATTTTAAATTTCTAGGAAATATTTCCTATTAAAATTGAATTTAACTAGATGCATTATCCTTAGGGTTTGGGTGGAACACATATGCAAACGTTCAAGAATCGATTCTTTAAAATATCAATTTCCATAACTATAAATAGGTGATTTTGACTTTATTGACGATATTAAAGTGTATCAAACCAAAATTATAATGTTATTGATTAAAATTTGAAACCCTAATATGTAATCATATATTCCATGTAATAGTTATAGACACGTGGTTTATAAGCATTTCTTCTTTAGGTTCACAACCCCATTCACCACTTTCCCATGGTAAATACACCACTTGATAAATGTTGACGGATATTTGACATGATTCAAAAGATCACCAACCACTTGCTATTATGAGTTCACATAGTCCAACAAAGCTTGTGAAATTACAATACAATGCATGTCATAACTAAAACTAAGTTTTTCATGCCAATAGGTGTTCCTTATTGTGAAGGGTGACCTGCACTGTTCAAATCAACAACAACTAAGATTTCCATGCAAATTCAAGACCATAGAAATGATCGGGGTTGTTGATTCTCTGTTTAATATGCTTTCTTTTTCATTTTGTGGAGGAGTTTCATTTTTGCTTGTGCATGGGACAATCATACGTGCATGGGACAATCATACATATAAATCATGCTATCGTACTATCCTATGAGACCACATTTCTTTGAGAAATTTTGAATAACAATGCACATTTTAAACTCTAAAATTATAATTTAAAAAACTTATTCCACAATTTTCCCCCTCTACATTTGTTTTTAAAAATTGTCCATTGGAATGTGGATTGTGCATTAAACGAAGAAAATGGAATTCAATTATATGTGTATATCATTTATACTACCGAAATCTCTACATACACGTACTCTATTGGTATTTTTATTTATTTCTTCATATACATGGCTTGCATAGCACAAATTTATTCTATATGGTTGATATGGTGAACACAATCATTTTCAAACTACTTTTAACTCCTTATAGGTTCATATAGATACATCTTTATGTTGTGTAATTATCTTTAATGCTGCATGTGCCAATTTTTTCCATCAATTTCTCTGTGCAACAAGAAAATCTCCTCCATCACTTATTTTGATGGATCTCAATATTGTGTTTCAAAACTCTGTAATATTGCATATGCTGGAAGAATGCTACCAAAGATCAATGCTAAGTTTAGATTGCTATTATATGGTCAATATGGTGAACACTATGGAACTCTATATCTTGTTTCAAAACTCTAAAATATTGCATATGTTGGAAGAATGCTAGCAAAGATTGTTAATTTTATCACTTACCTTCACGCCTGATGATTTGAATTGAAATAATTTATCCACGAGCCAACACTTATGTAATAACCCTTTCGGGGTTATTATTATATTTTTAATATTTTCTGGAATAAACTTGCAGCAAATTGAAGTATACGAACAAAAAATAATTATCACCAAATGTTTATGCCAAATCAATTGAAAATGATCTCTAAATATTATTAAATTGATTTCTAATAATTTGAGACAAATTATGACCCAAATCAGCTTAGTATGGGTAAATTATGCAAATCTACAAATTAATTGTTGGATGTCAAGTCATATCACTTCTATCTAATTTGATTTGGCCCCAAATTTTCATGGAAATGCATGTAAAATGTAGTTTAAGACTTTTTAGACCCAAGCGATCAGATTTGAATGAATTAAATCAACTTATTTGCTCAAAACAATTAATTATAAGCACATAGGCAAGTCACATTTCAAGGAAATTATATTGTTTGAATCATATTTAAAAAATAACACGAAATTGAATAATCTTCAATGAAAGCTCAAATGTTTTAAGTCAATTCAAGAGGGTTTTTTCCCTTGAATGGACCTCTAGTGGGTTTGATTTGACGTCCCAATAGGATTTTATGACAAACAATCTCACAATATCAGATTTCAATATTCAAATGTCATGCTAAAATGAACCCCCAAATCCCCTATTTATAATATACAAAGGTTAAAAGACATGACCCTTGACCTTTTCATTTTCTTAATCAACCTTTTAATTATTGTTTTGTCTTTTGCTAAGTCGACCCCCTTATTATTTAATAATTATTTTTAAAATATTACACAAAATATGAATGCTAAGTCAATGCCTCCTTTTTATTATTTTCTTCTCTAGGCTATGAAGAGGAATCGCCTGAAAACTCCTTTTTAGTTGTCATATGGGAAAAAGGGACATTACAGTTCTCCCTCCCCAATTTTGCTTTCCTTTAAGCAATCATAAACTCACATCTGTTGCTTCAATGTCTTGCATCTTCCTGTAGGGAGTGATGGCTTTCTGGATAATGCATCTACTACCACATTCAAAATATTCTATATCAAAATCAAAATCCTAAATTTTGCTCACCCATCTTTGTTGCTGATCATTTAATAATTTTTGATGAAAGAAGAATTTGAGACTATTGTGGTCATTTTTGACTATAAACCTTCCACGAATCAAATACTACCTGAACTTGGTCAAAGGATGCATAATGGAAAACATTTCTTTGTCATAGATGGTTAATTTATTCTCATGTTCCTTCAGTTTCCTGCTCTTAAATGCAATGGGGTTCTCATTTTGGATTAGTATTGCTCTTATACCATCACCTGAGGCATCACAACAAAGCTCAAAGGGTTGAGTAAAGTCTAGAACAACAAGCACTGGACACAAACACATCTCCCTCTTCAATCTTTCAAAAGCTCCTTAGGATGCTTCAGACCACCTGAAGGCTTCTTTCTTCATAAGGGAAGTCAATGGTGCTAAAATTTGTGAAAACCTTTTACAAATTTCCGGTAGTAGGAACACAAACCCAAAAACCCATTCAAATGTGATACATTGGTCGGTGTAGGCCAATCTAGAATTGCTGTATATCTTGCTTTTGTCCACATGCACTCCTTGTGCATTGATCACATGTCCCAAATATAAAATTTCTTGCATTCCAAATTCACACTTGGACTGTTTGGCATATAAGGACTATTGCTCTAAAATACTCAACACTATATTTAAATGTTGAAGGTGTTCTTCCCAATATTTGCTATAAATTAGGATGTCATCAAATAAAACAAGTACAAAATTCCATAGTTTCTTACCAAAAATATGGTTCATGCAGGATTGGAATTTCGCTGGAGCATTTTTCAAACTAAAAGGCATGACAAGGAATTCAAAATGCCCATAATGACATCTGAATGTCGTCTTGTGTACATCTTCTTCTCTGACTCTTATATGATGATATCCCAATTTCAAATCTATCTTGAAAAAGAAGAGTGCTCCATGTAATTCATCTATTAATTCATTGATCCTAGGGATGGGATACTGGTTCTTGATGGTATTTTTATTTAACAACATGTAGTCAATACACATTCTCAATGTACCATCTTTCTTCTTCACCAATACTACTGAAGAAGCATATGGATGGGAACTTGGTCTAATAAACCCCATATCTAATATAGTTCTGATGGTCTTCTTGATTTCTTCTTTGTATATCTGACGGTGGTGATAAGGAGTGGTTATGAATGGCTTGGAACAAGGCTCCAATTCAATCACATGCTGAAAACCTTGGTCTGGTGGTAACCCACAAGGAAGCTCATCGAAGACCTTATCATGTTTATCAAGTATAGTTTAAATATGCAAATGAAAATTAGATTGAGAAGAAGTATAATCAGCCCTTACCGAACAATGTGCAGCCCATGTAATTTTCCTTTTCTTGAAAGTTATTTTCATGTTTTTTTCCGTTACTATTGTTAGGAATTAGTATTCACATGGTTTATTATAATTGGTTAGTATGTTTATATTGTTATAACAAATGTATAACAATATATTAGTACGGGAAGGTTATTGTTTTGTATACTTCCTATTTTATAGGAAGTTGTTCAACAACATTCCTGGCTATATAATAGCCATTGTATTAGAATGAAATATATAGAAAATATAATATTATTTTGTGTTATTTCCTGAGTAAATTTGTTGCTACACTTTCAACTATTTGTGGAGTTCATTATTTTATTCCATGAAAAGTAATTTGTTTGTCTCCTTCCATGAAATTTATTTCCATATTTTGGTAGTTTTGGGTGAATTATCCTAGGGAATGAAGCCACTTAACCCCCAAAATAAAATTAGATTCACTAATGCTTATAATATAGAAATCATCTCTTACCACGTGATCTCCTAATGTCATTGAGAGATGCAGTATATTCTTGGTGCATGGAAGGATGAAACCATCTACCACTGTTACATTGAAACCCTTGAATTCTTTAGTCTTCAAATTCATCTTCTTTGCCAAATTTTCATCTATGAAATTATGAGTGGCTCGTCTATCTATGAGAACCACTACTTTCTGACCTTGAATATTCCCCTTCACCTAGAACGGATGATATCTTGGTGCTCTAGAAAGTGTAGTGAAGGTGCCTTCTAAATATTCTTTCTTTTCTTCTTTCATTTCTTCCTTCCTTTCATCAATGTTATCTCCTTCAGAATCATTCACCACCTCAATGTAATTTACCTCGCCTTTTCCCAGGCATTGGTGTCCTAGGGTCCATGGTTCTTTGCTTGAAAAGCAAAGGTTATTCCTTCTTAACTCATTCCTTGATTCCTTCTCAATGCTGGTTTTTTACAGGTTCCGAGGTACTTGAGAAAAGGTCTTCTTTGTCTTCTCCATAGTTATACCTTTAGGTTGTTTAGGGGCTTGTTCCCCCTTCCCTCCAGTCTTGGGCATGATGTTGATTGCTGCTATTTTTGGAGCAACTCCTTATAAGTTCAAATCATTCTTAATAGCTTCCTATAAAGACATAGAATCAAAATCTCAAACCAACCCCCTTAAGAGTTCCTTTAGTCCTTAAAAAAAGGACAATTAATCTTCTCTCAGACACATCTTCAATCATCATTGATAGTCTTTGAAAATCAGTGACATAGTTTTCCACTATGCCCTCTTGTTTGAGTTGAGCAAGTTCATGAAAATGAAGTTCTGGATCCACATGATTGAATCTATCAATGAGTCTTTGGAAAAACTCGTTATATGTGTGTATCTTGTTGTGGCCTGGAGTTACCAATTGATGGAACCACCATTCATGAGCAATTTATTCTAAGTGGAGAGTGAAATTTTTTATAGCTTCTTCTTTCGCCATGGGTTTTAAAGACAAATAAGTGTTTAACTTTTGAATCCATGCTCGATCAATGCTTTTAATAGACCCATCAAACGTGGAAAAATATAATTTTGACAGCTAATGCACTTCGTATCTCATCATTTGGGATGTAGTATGTCTAGGTTCACAGCCTAGAGTTTCTTCCTTCTAATCCCATGAATTGTGTGAAGCACATGGCTTGTCTGATATCTTTGGAAAATGACATATACTTTGAAAACTTTGTTGGAATGTCATGGCTATTGTGATACTCAACATTTGGCGTGGATTCCTTTTGAATGAAAGTGGGCATCCATTTTGATCCTCGGCATGGAGTGGAAGAATGACCAACATGGCTTCTATTATTTGAACTTCCCCCTTCATTTGGATCTTTTGGTTCTACAACCTTTTGAAGAGAAAGTTCTAATAATCCCAAAGTAAAAATAATCCTTTCTTTTTCGGTAATGAGCTGGTTTATTTTTTCTTCAGCGACATCCATGGTTTTTTCTTCGGTGATCTTTTCTTCGTTTTCCATCTTTCTCCTTTGGTAGTAATTCTATTTTTTGTTGCCACTTTCCATAAATAATTAGGATTTAGGATGATAAAGCTCTGATACCAATGAAATAACCCTTTTTGGGGTTATTATTATATTTTAAATATTTTCTGGGATAAACTCGCAACAGATTGAAGTATACAAACAACGAAGAATTATCACCAAATATTTATGCCAAATCAACTGAAAATGATCTATAAATATTATTAAATTTATTTCTAATAATTTGAGACAAATTATGACCCAAATCGACTTAGTATGGGTGAATTATCCAAATTTGGAAATTAATTGTAGGCTGTCAAATCGTAGCACTTCTATCTAATTCGATTTGGCCTCAAATTTGTATGGAAATGTGTGTAAAGTGTAGTTTAAGCCTTTTTAGACCCAAGCGATCATATTTGAATGAATTATCTTGAATTATTTGCTCAAAACAATTAATTATAAGCACATAGGCAAGTCGCATTTCAAGGAAATTGCATAGTTCGAATCAGATTTACCAAAATACACGAAATTGAATAATCTTCAATAAAAGCTCAAATGTTTTAAGTCAATTCAAGAGGGTTTCATCCCTTGGATGGACTTCTAGTGGGTTTGATGTCCCAATAGGATTTTATTAGAAACAATCTCACAATATCAGATTTCAATATTCAAATGTCATGCTAAAATGAACCCTAAAATCCCTTATTTATAATATCCAAAGGTCAAAAGACATGACCCTTGACCTTTTCATTTTATTGATCAACCTTTTAATTATTGTTTTTTCTTTTGCTAAGTCGACCCCCTTATTATTTAATAATTATTTATTAAAATATTACACAAAATATGAATGCTAAGTCGTTGCCTTCTTTTTTATTATTTTCTTCTCTAGGCCACGAAGAGGAATGGCCTGAAAACTCCTTTTTCATTGTAATGTGGGAAAAAGGGACATTACAAATTATTACAGTCTATGAAACAAAATCCACTCAGCCATTTTTATCAAACATCAACAATGGCCACAACAATATTGTTCATGATTAAGATGAATGGAAACTATTTCATCCCTCGTAACAAGTTTTATATCCAATTATGAAATTATGCATTGTCCTGCTTTCCAAATACCTAAATTTTGAGTTTGACAGAAATTGGGAGGATGTTATCACAACTCATTGGGTTGACCATTACTAATAAAAATTCCTTCAATAAATAAAGTAAAGTGGTGAATAGGCTTGGTATAGTTGCCTTTTGTGTCTGTTTCCAATAAGAAAAGTGTTGTCTTAAACCGTCTTTACAATAGTGTTGTGTTCTTGCTTCACCCCAGTAATATACAATGCTAGAATTGAATGTGTTATCGACCCTACATTAGATTTATCTTATTATTCAATAAATAGAACTTGTAAGATAATTTCATTCCATCCAATTCATGTGCATATGCCATTTGGATCCTTTGAACTTATTGCATATTATTGGATCTGTTCTATTATTATGATGTGGTAAGTACTCTTGTCTGGCTTATGTATTTGAAGAATGTGAAATTTTCATTTCTGACACTGTGGTCTATATGGATTATGATGTGTTTAACCCCCCATAACTGTTTTTAATTTTTTAGGTGACACATATGAGTTGTATGATAATCCAAATAAGGGTTTTGATAAAATTCATGTATGGAACTAAACATTAAGATGGTAAGAACCCAGGAAGTAGGAGTGAATTAAAATATTGTATGGCCAAAAAATCGTTAGGGTCTCTTCTCTTCAATTACATGGCCATATCATTTATGATTGCATTCTTGAACGAAAGGATAAATAGAAAAGAATCAAGTAGGAGAACACTTTATGTTGGAGTAAAATGTTGTAAGGTTGACTTATGATATGGGGTTTTATCAGGATGCTAGGTTTCATACTAAACTATATACTATATACTATTTATAGTTTTTTTAACTTGTGTCATGGTTGCCTTTATTTAATATAATGAACTTTTGCATGGTTTGTTCAAAACTATTTTCTTTTGTAAATATACTTCTATTGATGTCTTGAAATGACTGCCTTTTGGGTCAATCACAAATATATGGTTGCTTAGTTTAATATTAGTAAACGACTCTTATACCATGGAACCTGAGGCAATACATAAGAAAGCTCGAATGGCTGAGTAAAGTCTAGAACAGGTATTTTCGAGCAACTGGTACACAAACACATCATCCACTTGGGTCAATATCTATGTCCTAAAATCTTCCTCGGATGCATATCGGACCACCTAAGAGAGCATATTTATTCGTACAGGACAAGTCAATTTTGGCCTGCTTTGAAATTTGTGAATTGTCTTCTTTATGGTCTTTTATACCCTAGAACTTATTCGGTACTTTAACTTATTATCTTTCATGACCTCGGACACCAACACCCATCTAGGAAGCCAACGTCCAAGCGCCCTCATCCCCTTTGGGTGCCCCTGACCTCTTTCCACATTACTTGCTCTTTTTGGGATTATTTTATCTTTTGGGCATCATATTTTCTTATGGGTTGATCTTCCAGCTGTTAATTACGAAATTCAACCAAGGGAATCATATAAATACAAAGATATGTGACAAAAATAAAGGACCAATATGTAAACATCTATTATCATCACCTAAGCTTGCATCCAAAGGCATATAAGAGCATCAAATACATCCATCAAGCATCCATACAAGGGACAAGGGAATGAATTTTCTGCATACACTGAATAGGAAGGGAAAGTTCATTTTTCCATCCACATATCTATTTTCATTACTACATCTAGTTACTACCACTATCAAGTGCACTTCCACAAGGGAATATTAGGGAATGATTCTTTCACACACTCACAAGAACTACATGGAGTTTGAAATGTAGTACAACACTTATTCGTAAGTTCACTCAGTTAGGTTACTATTGGGGACAATCTGAATCCCCTTATTACATCTTTCTTTTTTGGATTTGATGTGGTTTTTTGGGTTTTATAGGTGAACATCTCTTTTGTAGGCTACAGGTTCTTCAACGATCAAGGTGAAACACATAGGAGACTATCAACGACACTTCTATGACACAATAAAAATTAAATTCTGACCACCTACACACTCATGGGTGTCTAGTAATAGACTTGGCACCCATGCACCCCTAACCTAGTCTAGGTGCACTAGTCTGGGCTTATCTGACAACTCCAAATTTTATAGTGAGCAATAATGACATAGTTTACTTTCTATCCATCATTTTTCTAGTCCAGGTTGGTTCCAGGATCAAGTGCAAATCAACTAAGTCCTTTCCTATCTTTCTTAAACCTAGGGTTTCATATTTTATTAGCTTATTGCTTGTGTTATAGTGTATCTAGAAGTTGTACTTCATTTTTTATCAGTTACTCTGTAATTATGGTTTAGCATTTAAATCTATTTTTGTTAAATTATTTGGTGAACCCAACTTCGAATAATTTTGGATCCTCATTTTCCTTCTCTCATAGATCCTAAAATGCCTCAAATTTCTTTACATGATTTACTTCAAATACATCCTAATTGTAAGGTTGTTCTTCAAAAAACCCTAGACATTATGTAACTTCTTCGCAACACGTCACCTGCTCAAGTAAGTGCCATCTTTGATCTCCTATTTGATGACTCTATTCATTTTATTCCTCCACTTAATCAATCCATCTTTGAATCCATTCAAGCTTTGTATTCTTTATTTTAGAAAAACATTCAGGCTATGGAATCAATGATTACATCTCTCAAATTTGAAATTAAAGATCTCAAGAATGCTTCTTAAACCCATGTTAGTTTACCTTCTACATCTCATTTTCCTCATCCTAATTGTATGTCTTCCTTCCTGTTCATCATATCAGTTATCTTCTTCAAGAATCATTCACTCACCTCACCTGTCAAGTGTGACCTCACCTTGTTAAGCAGGCATTGGTGTCCTATGGTCCATGGAATCTTTGCTATGAAAAGATCAAGGTGTCATATCCTTCATTGATACTCATTCCTTGATTCAGCTTCTCAAGATATCAAGGTCATCCATATTGCAATTATCATCGAATTCGATGGTACATAATGAGACAAGGTCTTCTTATGCACTAAAATCCATAAATTGTTCACTTTAGGTTGTTTAGGGGCTCATGTTCCCCCTTCCCTCCAAAAATCTTGGGCTATGATGTTGATATGCTAGTTGTTACATCCCACTGGAGTAACTCCTTAATAAGATTCAAATCTATGTCTTAATTAGCTTCCTGTAAAGACATCAGGATCAGAATCTTCGAACTTCAACCCCCTTAAGAGTTGCCTTTACAACCCACTAAAACTAAGGAATCACCTCTCAAGGTCTTGCCCTCCGTGGACCTCCTCCTACTAAGTCTTCAATCACGTCACCAATAGTCTTAAGAAAAATTCTCTTAAGATATCAGTTTTCAACACTGTGCTCCTCTTATTTGAGTTGAGAAAGTTCAAAAAAGTGAAATTACCAGATCCACATGATTGAATCTATCAATGATTCTTTGGTAAAACTCATTATATTCTAAATGGCCTATTTTGACTTCTGGCCCTGAGTTACCAGATCCCTATCACAACCACCATTTGTGAGCAATTCCTATCTAAGTGGAGAGTGGAACAATTTTATAGCTTCTTACATTGACAGCCATGAAACATTTCAAAGACCACCATACAAGTGTTTAAATTTCTGACATCACATAGCTCGAGTTATCATGCCTTTACTAGACCCATCAAATGTGGAAAAAGATCAATTTTCTACTAATTTTACTCCGTATGCTTTATGAGTGGGATGTAGTATGTCTAGGAAATATTTCAGGCAACTTGATACAGTTTCTATCCTCTCTATTCCCATGAATTGTGTGAAGCACATGGTTTGTTTGATATCTTCATAAAATGATATATAATTTGCAAAATTTGTTGGAATCCAGCTGCAAGAGGTCGAAATACCTCCAAAAACACACATAAACAGCTTTGGAAATAAAACCAGGAATTTCAAAATATCTTACTTCTCATTCTGGAATTCACAACTGATCTATGACATCATTACAATTCTTCTTTTATTTCAAGACTACTCTAAAACCCTAAAATGCCAAAAACCCTAAAATGCCAAAAAACCTAAAATGCAAAACAACTCGGATTTACCCCAAAATTTACCCAAATATGCATTCATAAATTAGGGCTCACACAAAATTTTGACTTATTTTGACAAGCACAACAAAAGTTATTAAAGTTCTAAGACCTAGTCAAAAGCGGAAAAAACATTCGGAGCCAATTTTAGGCCACTAGATGATGGAAATCCTGAGCCCGAAAACGTGCCAAAATGAGCACAACCTTGCCACTGAAAAATTTGCCCCCTAGCATAGTACTATGTATATCTACCATATTTCCTGTAAAATTTCAGGACTCATCCAAAGGTCGGATCAAGTAACTTATGGCCTCTGCAAGTTATGCTCCCACATCATATTATTTCCATTATTAAGGGCTCAAATTCCAACTAAATCCCTAAACCATGAGCCCTAATTAGTAAACTCTTGAACTTTATAAAAACATAAGTTAGATTTTGACAGGGTATTATGATAAAGGTAAATTTATCGGTGTGTGGAAGGTAGTGCCATACATTTTTCAACAAGATGTCATACTTTATATTTCATTACACTCATACATAAATTAATTGGGTCTTTGAGGGGTTGTGTTTTTTTACAAGTCTAGTGTACATAGGTGTAAAATTCAATTACTATGTTTCAGTAGAGTCCATACCCCCTTAAAAAATTCCAATCATTTGCTAGTACATACACTATGTGCATTCAAAAATGGTTTTTACTTGTTGAAAGGAATTTCTATGGGTATTTCCATAAATAATTCAGTTATCAATTTATTTGCCTTTACTTCATTTGTCCCACAGTAGGCTCCTAGGGGCATCTATTCTTTTATACTCTTAACATCACATGTGTTAGTGGGTGGATCATTTACTGGGATTTTTTCTATTCTTATCAAGGGTTTTGTGATTTGCACACTAAGATTTCCATTGATTCGATGCGAATACATAACTTATAGCTTTGACATATTCTTTATATTTCAAACATGTTAACAGGTGCTTTATGTGCACCATTTACTTTGTAAGACTATTTAGCAACATGGTTTTCTACTTCATTTTTCTTGACATTGTTTGCCATTATATGTTATTGTTTACATGCTATGCCCTTTGTCTTGTTTGCACACTGTATGCTTCTGATCACTTGTTGCCCTAGATGTGTCTTGTGAAATTCTAAAATCTTATGGTCTTCTTGTCTTAAACCCAGGTTCTATTATATAATTTTTTGATTGATTAATAAAGAGAATCGTAAATACTAATGAAGTATAAAACCCCTTTCCATGTCAAATCACATTTATTGCCTTAACATTGTTTACATGTTTTTTCTATTTTTGTACCATTGCAAGATGAAACCCTTCCCCTTGCTATGGTAATCCAGTAAATTCATAGGAATAAGGGCATTTCAAGCTTCACTCTGATTAACATGAATTCTTCTGTCATTCTATATGCACCCCAAATAGGGGGGCATTTCATGTGGCCATGAAACATATGAATCAGTAGACCCCACATTTCCAACCCATATAACTCAAAGCTACAGTTTAAATATGCACATAGTACATAATCAAAATAGGATAAAAATTTACCCAATGCATGGGTTTACAACTAGAATCTAACTTGGGTCCATAGTTCAACATCAAACTCCAGTAATGAAATATTGAACTATGACACTCATATGGTAAACTACAAGTGGACCTTACATTTTGTGTAGCTATGAACATTTTGGGGGAAGATATTCTACTATTTTCTCATATCAACCTCAATTCATACAAGTATTTCTTAGTACATTAAATCCTCCAACTTTCACAGAATGCATTCTTTTTTTCAACTGGAACCTAATACATTTGGCTAGCTATGATACAACTCGAAAAAAGATAGGATCACACCTTCTACACCAGTGTATAATGAAGAAGTATTCATGGAAGAAGAGTAACACTAGACCTCTCTCCCCGACACTTTCTGTCGTGGCGTGAGATCACCCAAAAAACTTGCTCTTAGAGTGAGATCGCCCAAAAAACTCGTTCTTAGCGTGAGATTGTCTAAAAAAATCACTCTTGGCATGAGATCACCCAAAAAATCACCCTACACAATAATTTTAGGACATCTTTCTATCATTTTATACTCATGATCATTAGGTGCACAATTTCCTTTTTAGGACTTTTATACACATTTACATACTTTTCTAGAGTTTTCAAAATACATGACTTTGATTACTCTTTCACTCTTATTTTGTAGGCCTGTCTTTCATACGCAACAAGTAGTAGCTACATCAAGCACGAAAATATGTACAACACAATACACTTCACCCCTAGGGTCACTTCCTCTTTCTTAGTTTCCATGCTTCATTTTTATCACTTCACGCTTTCACTTGTCTCCTTGCATCAATTAATAAATGGAACACATCTAATGGATATTTATCTGGTATAATCTCTTATCTAATTTATGTTATTGATTAATCACTCAAAAACATAAATTGGGAGAAAATTTTGACACAAAATCACATACTTGGGTACATTTCTAGGTCCTAAAAGCATACTTTCATTCACATGATTCCTAAGCGAGAAAACTAGTACTTGATAACTATGTTTGGCCTCTTTGCTTTTTTTTTTGTCTTCTTTCCAGTTTTTTACACCCTACAGCCTAGTTGGTACTTTAATTACTTATCTACACTAACACCTAACCATGACGCCAACGCACAAGTGCCTGCATCCCCTTTGGGTGCCCCTAACCTCTTTTATATAAAAGGTTACTCGCTCTTTTTAAGATTTAACATTTTATTTTTTGGGCATCTTTTTTTCTTCTGGGTCTAGACCTTCCAGTTGTCAATTACAAAATTCAACCAAGGGAATCATATAAATACAAAAATATGTGACCAAAAAAAGGGACCAAGTTTCTACTCATATATTATCATCACCTAAGCTTGCATTAAAGGCATTCTAAGAGCATCAAAGGAATCCATCCTACATTTACTCAAGCACCTTAACACTGAAAGGGACTGCATAGTTCTTACATGCATAGGAAGGGGAAGTTCATTTTTTGACATCCACACATCTATTTACATTGTTACATCTAGCTACTGCCCATTGTCAAGTGTACTTACACAAGGGCATCCTAGAGGCAACGATTCTTTCACACACTCACAAGAGCTACATGGAGTATGAGATGGAGTGCAATGCTTGGTCATAAGTTCACTCATTTGGGTGATTGTTGGGGTGAGTTTGAATCCCCATATTGTATCTTTCTTTTTTGGATTTGATGTGGTTTTTTGGGGTTTTGTAGGTGAACATCTCTTTTACATGTTACAGGTTCTTTAGTGGTCAAGGTGCGACACACAAGTGACTAATAACAACTATCAATGACACTTATGCAACACAAGTAAAATTAGATTCCAACCACCTGTACAGTCACAGGAACCCAATAGCAGAATTTGGCACCCAGGTACCTCTGACCCATTCCAAACACCGTAGTATGCCCTTATCTGACAACTTCAAATTTTATAGTGTGCAATAACAATACAATTTACAAGTTATATCCATCAGTTTTCCAGTCCAGATTAGTTCCAAGATCAAACACAAATAAAAAATGTCCTTTCATCTCTCTCTTGCAATTAGGGTTTCATATTTTAATAGCTTATTACTTGTGTCAAAGTGTATCTAGCAGTTGTACTTCCTTTGTTTCTATCAGTTACTCTACAATTAGGGTTTAGAATTTAAATCTAGTTTTGTTAAATCACAACCCCATTTTATATATACCCCATGGTCATTGAAGTCCAATAGTTGGGATGTTGTTGGGTTTAATTGATATTGTGTTAATTTACAAGATTCAAGTTTGCTATTATGATTTTGTAATTTTAATTTAAGCATGGATTTTTTACTGATTGGAAAGAAGTATTTTTATTGAAAACTTGAACTTAGATCTCCTTGTAGCATGTTTATCGATATGTAAACATTTTCATATTGATTTTGTTTACATTTTTTGTAGATTTAATTAATTTATGTCGAATGATTTCAATTTCAAGATGCACTTGAATAACAAGAAATTGCTAGAAGTGGCAATGTAAGTAGATGTGTGGATGGAAAAATGAAATTCCCCTCCTATGCATGTATGCAGAAAATTTAGTCCCTTGTCCCTTGAATGAAGCTAGATGGATACTTTAATGCTCTTAAAATGCCTTTGGATGCAACCTTAGGTGATAGTAGTAGATGCTTAGTGCTTGGTCCTTTATTTTAGTCACATAACTTTAAATTTATAGCTGATTCCCTTGTTTGAATATCATAATTTACAAATGAAAGGCCGAACCATAAGAAAATAAGATGCCCAAAGGATAAAAGAGACCCAACAGGAGGAAGTAAGATAAAGAAGGGTAGGGGGCGCCTAGTGGGGATGAGGGCACATGGGCGTTGGTGTCCAAAGCAAGGAAAGATAAAGTAGTGAAAGTTAGACTAGGAAGTGAGGTGTGTAAGACCACAAAGAAAGTAAGAGAGAGAGCAAAGAGGCCAAACATAGATGTTAATTACTAATTTTCTTTCTTAGGAATCATATGAATAGTTGTATGTGATTATGACCCAGAAATATACCCAAAGTGCATGATTTAGTGTCTCCATTTTCCCCCACTTTATGTTGTTGAGTGAGTACTTGATAAAAAAAGTAGAAAGGATATGCATACGTGATAACCATGTAGATCGATGGTGAAAGCGTGTTGAGGAGACAAGTAAAAGTGTGGAGCGATAAAAATGAAGCATGGAAGCTAAGCTAGGAAAGAGGAAGTGATCCTTTAGGGGTGAAAAGTGCAATGTGTGTACCATGTTGTACATGTTTTTTTTTTTCATTTGATGCTTGCTAATGTGCTTGAGACTGTTGTTTCTCATAAGGATAGACCTATAAGAAGAAGAGAAAAAGATTAGTCAAAGTTGTGTATGAAAAATTCAATTTAGACATGTAAAAAGTATGTAAAATGTGAAAAGTAACATGTGCGCATGGTCCGTGATGAGTAGAAAGGATAGAAATTGTCCAGAAATGTTGTATAAGAATGCATTTTTAGGCGATCTCACACCAAGAATGAGTTATTTGGGTGATCTCATGCCAAGTGTGAGTTTTTTGGGCGATCTCATGCCACAACATAAAAAGTGTTGGGGAGAAAGGTCTAGTGTTATTCTCTATCCATGATTGCTTCCCAACGGTTTATACAACACTACAGATGGTGTGATCCTGATTTGTTCAAATTCTATCCAACACAAATATAAAAGAGGTGATGACATGCATGTTGATTTCTAGAGGACTGTGCATGTTATGTGAAAACCATTGTGTAAAATGCTGAAAACTGTGTTGATATGAGAAAATTTCTATAACCGCCCCTGGTCATAGGTGCCCAGGAAGAGTTAGGAGTGCCCAGGAACTCATGTCTATATCTGAGTGCTGACATTTGTGCTATGTTAAGGACCCAAGTTAGATTATAATCCCTTTATGTAAATGTAGATTGTGTTGTTCCTATAATTTGCAGGTCTGAACTATGACTCTGTGTTGTTAAATGGGGTGATTGTTTCACCTAAGTTAATCCCCCCTCATTTGGGGTACATGTGATGGCACGAGGAGTATGTGGCATAAAGGAGAGGATCAAATGCTGATATGAACTGATAGGAACCCTATAGGGGGAGGGGATGTGCATCATGTAGTGCAATCAAGACAAAGACATATAGAAGACATGTAAACAAGTAAGAAGACAATAGAAATCAGGTTTCAGACATGGGACATTTCTCACAATGTTGCAAGACAATCAAGGATGAAGAAGCCAAAAGCATACAATGTGCACACAAGACAAAGGGAAAAACCCGCTAATAATTGAAAACAATGACAAACAATAAAAAGTAGAGTATTAGACAACCATGATAACAAATAGTTCCTTTAAAGAAAATGTTTCACATGAAGTACTCATTAACATGTTAGAAAGATAAAAAGTATGTCAAGATGTGTATATATCGATAGAGTAGTGTGCTATTAGTATAAATCGCAAACAATAACACATGTAGTGTGTATGAAAGTAGATGCCCCCAGGAGTTGTTGTGGGACTGGTAAGAGGTACATTGCTAAACATCCCTATTGCATGTAAATATCTATGTAAAGAGGATACATTCACAACTAGAAGGCAAGTGCACGTGCATATGTATATAGAAAAGATAATGACATGCAAAATATCTGTCTAGCATGAAAACAAAGGGTACATGCAAGTATAAGTAAACAAGATCAATTTGCAACTAATATATGCAACATGTTGTGAGTGTGAATGGAATGGAATGAAAAGTGAGTGTGATAGGAGTGACATGCCCCCCCCCCGAGTTAATGTGAAGTCATATGTATGAGATGAGGTTCATTTATAAATACCCCCTCAACAATCAAGAATGAACCATAGAAAATGAGTGCATCATCGAGAAATGGTTTGAATGTGTGCGCTAGAAAGATAGATTAATTAAGCATATAGGGTGAAGTGTGAATGAGTGTGGTGAGGTTAATTTCAGATTGATACCCTCAACATTCGAGTATGAACCATTGAACTAGAGTGTGTCATCGAGTGGGGTGTTTTGCAAGAATGTGTGCTTGAAAGATGTGTCACGAATGCGTTGAGTTTGAAATGTGTTATGTGTATGATTTGAGGTTTGTGAATAATGTATTATTCCCTCAATAGTCAAGTTTGAACCTTAGCATGAGAGTGCGTTAATGGTAATGACGATACAAGTGTATCAAGATGTGTAAGATACACACAAAAGACCAGATGCTAAGCGTAGTGGTGGAAAGAGTAAAAATAAAAAACACCTGAGAATCCTGCAAGAGGGGAAGAATAAGCATGATGCCCCCCAAGTGTATGATGGGAAGAATAATCAAGTGACATTGTCTAAGATATCATCGTTGTCATGGTCAAAGCCAAATAGAGATGCGTTAGAGACCTGGTAAGAAATAGTGTGCGATTGATCATATAAGGATCCATTATGGAGTATGTTGTACATACCCATTGTGTATTCTTCATCAGTGAAAGGTGGTAATGGATAGCCATGTAGATACCAACGAGTGATATTTTGTGAATATTTGAGAAATTAATCATTACAAATAGAAACACAGTTGAAGGGCGTAGGAAATTTGATATCAATATGATCACGATCTAGAGTGCCCCCAATGTAGTCAAGCCAAGAATACCCAAAGGGTAAGCGGGGAAGTGCGAGAAGTACATGCAATAAATACTGATAGATGGAAAATGCAAAGACCATAAGCAACAATAATAAGAATAAATCCATGATAGAGATGAGACAAATGAGGCAAAGGTAAAATATCATCAAGCAATTAAATCCAAGCCGAGTTAGTCCATCATATGTACAAACAGTGTCAGAGCAAGTACAATCGAACATAATTTGATGCCAATAAGAGTTATTCATGAAAAGAGTGCATGTGAAAGGAGGAAGCCCAGATGCAGACTCCTCATGAGAAGATGAGATAAGTGGTGTGACGTCTGATGTATGGAAAGAGCCCTGATAAAGCACCATAAATTTAGTATAAGGAGAGGGTAATACTAAAGCAGATATAATGACATCTAATGCACAAACAGTTCCTTTGAGTGAAGGTGAGGTTTTAGCATAGTATGTGGGTCACAGATTAGTAACATGATGCATAGTATCAGAAGTTAGGATAGGTAATGTAGTGGTTAGATCAAGGTGGAAATATTGGAATGGTTCACTATCAGTGGTAACTATATATTCAAATCCCTCATGTACAAATTTAATGCACAAGTGAACTATAAAAGGCACTGTTTGCATTTTGTGAAGCCGTGGCCTACCAAGTAAGCAATTATATTAAATTAGGATATAAATGAAAAAGAATAATGTAGGAACTATTTTTAGGCCAACCGTAATGGGAAGAGTAATAATATCTATGCATGGACACGTAGTATAATCATATGCTCAATTAGAAATAAATGTTGGGTTAAGATTGGCTAAGAAAAATCCTATATTCTGAATGAATGATAAAGGATAAATATTGAGCTCAGATCCATTATCGATTAAATTTCACTTGACACCCAAGTTGTTGATGCGTACTTGTATATATAGGGGAGGATAGTTATCATAAACATAAATATTGTCAGTGATAGTATAAGTATAAGTTGTTGAGAAAACACATCTACAAGTGGCTGATATGTTATGTTCGGATGAGTAGTAGAAGGAATGTGAGTATTAGCCAAGAGAGTAATGATTTTATCTTGACAATCAAGATTGGTTAGTAAGAAATCATGAATGGAAATATCCATGATAAGGGGACCCTAAAAAAATGATGAAATGAAGACCCAATAGCATTCAAATAAGACAATTTCACCAAATGATTTAACAAATCGAACAAATTTCTAAAATCCTAATGAAAAAGTCACAACACAATGATAAGCAGTAAATTATAGATCTGACATAAGAAATAAGGTAGATAAACTTGAAACTTTAGGTGCTAGAGAGGGAATACAATACTTAGTTGATTTTCCAATTGACCTCAAAGTGTGCCAAACTGGAAGATTGGTAAACATGAGGAGGAAAATGTCACACCCGTACTCAAAAAATTGTGTGATAGTCAGATATGCCTAGACTAGGGCACCTGTATTAGGTTAGGGGTACCTGGGTGCTGGAGACCTCTGCTGGGCACCTGTGATTGCGTAGAAACTTAGAAAATGATTTCTCTTATGTTACTTCTATGTAACTACCCTTCTTTGTTTATCACATGTGTGGCACACTATGCCCGTAGAATTCTCCTGTAACCTACAAAACAAAGCATATCCTATAAAAACCCCAAAATACATCAAATATTAAAAATAAAAAGATGCAAATGGGGATTCATACTGACCCCGATGGTCACCCAACTAAGTGAGCTTACAACCGAGCGTTGCACTACATTTCGGAGTACATGTATTTCTCATGTGTGTGTACAATAATTTTTTTCTTAGGTGACTCTTGTGTAAGATGCACTTCAATAGCGAGAAATAACTAGATGTAGTAATGTAAGTAGATGTGTGTATGTAAAAATAAACTTCCCCTCCTATGCGTGTATGTAGAAAATGTTATCCATTGTCCCTTGAATGAGGCTAGATGGATGCTTTGATGCTGTTGAAATGCCTTTAGATGCAACCTTAGGTGATAGTAGTAGATGCTTAGTGCTTGGTCCTTTATTTTGGTCACATAGCTTTATATTTATATGATTTCCTTGTTTGAATTTCATAATTGACAGCTAAAAGGTTGGCCCATAAGAAAAAAAGATGCCCAAAAGATGAAAGAGGCCCAAAAGGGGCAAGTAAAATACAAAGAGGTTAGGGGCAACCAAAGGGGACGAGGGCACCTGGGTGTTGACATCCTAGCTAAAAGATGGTGTCCAAAGCGAATAAAGATAAAGCAAGAAAAGTCACATTGGGCAGTGAGGTGTGTAAAACCATAGAGAAAGCAAGAGAGAGAGTAAAGAGGCCAAAAATAGATGTCAATTAATAATTTTATCGCTTAGGATAGAAATGTACCCAAAGAGCATGATTTAGTGTCTACACTTATGTACATAGTTTCATCTTCCCTAGGTTGGTCTTAATGTGATACCTAGCCTACAAAAGCATGTATAAACAATTTGAATTCACTTTATAACTCACCTTGTGTTATCAAGAGCATACAATGTCAAGTATAATCCAAAAGAACTCAAGGCTCTCTTAAATATTTCTAAAGCAATTGCACATCCTTTATAGTAACCACCACATAGTTTTGAGTCACTCGAAATGGGTTCAAGAACCTAGCTTTGTTCATTACCAATCCTCTAAAGGTCCTAGAGTTATGTAAGTATCTGAAGCACATCACACCACACTACTACTATGCTAGGTACATTTATATTCTATATAAATTTACACCTATTATTCTTTATTTCAAGAGACATGAGATAATGAAAGGGGTTGTCTTAGATTGTATACACTATTTGCACCAACACTAGGAGAACTACATGAGGCTTACTCTTTCTCGAAGAGTTGTGGTGTAGTGCCTAGATTCATTTAGTAGGGGTTAACCATTAGAGTCATTCTAGCCTCACACGCATAAAAAAATCTATTTATTTTATCTAATCATCATTTTCATGAATTTTACCACATGTATCTACGGTTTCCTATTTATTGTAAGTCATTATAAATGATATCAAAGGTATACAAATTGTAGTGAGAGATATCAACCCTTTCCATACCATTGACACTAAAGCAAGGTTATAAATCTCAAGTATTTGTTGGTTTGTAATTATTAACCATCCAAAATACATTTAACTCATTCACTATTGGAAAAATGTACAAATGGAATTTAGGGGGTTTAATGAGTAAGGTTTATAAGTGGACGAATACAAGTCAAAATTAATTTTAAATCACCTTAAATGGAGAAAAACATGCCCCAATTGGGGGTTAATTCTCACCATAAACTTGTGGCACATTTAGTTAATGGTGCCAATATGGCACTTTGACCTATCAACGTATCTTCAACCTCCCCCCTCATTTTTATTCATCCAACAATGTCAAATGTTGACATTTTTTACCAAAGTAATAACACATTCTCCCCTCCCAATATGGCGCACATTTTTTGATGCCCTCCTGCTTTCACTATGCTCAATATTGATTATGTATTCTCTTTTAATTATCACTACTATTTGGATCAACTCAAAAAAAAAAATTAATTTTTTTCCTCAGTTTGTAGTTCCATTGATGTTAATTTTTTACATGCTGACATATTAGGTTCAAAATGATTACAACTAGTAATTTCACCTCAAGGTGCAATTGATGTGCCACTAGGGATGAAAAAAAAATCTCACATAAGGAGATGAAAGCTGAAAATTAACGATTATCACTTCAAATTACAAATATGAATCAACAAGCTTAAGAATTTTTGTTAAATTGATGGTAGCACCAATGATAGACATGTTTTTTTTCAATTTAACTTAAGGAAATGACATACACTTGTGACAGAGATAAATTTTTTGAGCATCTTGTAAGAAAATGCCATGCATGTGGATAGGGGAATACATGAAAATGTTAGAGGTATATTTACAGTGAAAGGTGCACTTGCTTTAAAGGGAGGGTTGTATCCCCTCGGTTGAAATGAGGAAGGTTGCTTTATTAGCAATGACACATCTTCTTCGAGAAGGCAATGTATTTTTCTAGTGAAGGTTCCGTTTCACCTGCATAAACCAAAAAATATTAAGTGTGAATAATATATCTGACATAGATAATAAACAATCTAGAACAACTAAAGTAGTGCACTCCATTGACAAAAAAGAGGCTGAAAACGAAACATTTATTACCAAGCTCATGGACACAACACAGACATGTGCATCAACATAAAGGCCTAACTTACATTCGTTAACTTGCATAATGAGCATAATGTGGGAATACACAACACATTGCATTCAACTTGAAATAGAATTATATTATATGAAAACAAATATTTTTGTGTCTGGTAGACATGAAACATCAAAATTCTTATGTACACATCTAGAAAAGAATGAGAAAGAGTGCTACTCTGGAAATAGGTTTCAATATTTGTGGATGAGATAGATCAAGTATGATTGTGATGAAATGAATTTCACATAAATCACATTTAAGCAAGATGAGAATGCAAAGTACAATTTTTGTTCACATTTTCTTATTCAAACAACTTTTCATGAGATTCAAGAGGTAGAGTCATGCAAGAAAACATCTTTTGTAAGTGTTTTAGCATTGGTTGAAGCTATTTTCACAAGAAATTTTTTGGCACTTTCTCCATAATGAAGGTTCCCAGTTGTTACTATTACAGAAGAAGACACCACAAATAGTTCCAATTTTTCTTGTAGTGGATGTTGAATTTAATAACATATTAAATAAGTAAATGAAGCAAGGCAGATGAGGAAATAGGACCTGAAATAAAATCAACTTCAGTTTTTGGGATAGAAAAATTGATATAACATAGAATAGTAAGAGGTATCATATCTTGCAAAACAAATAAAATTCAATGAAACCACTCACCCAAAAATGATTGGATTTCTTCAATGCCCTTTGTTTTGGCACTTTAACCTACAAAAATAAAAAAGAGATAAAGTGAATTGATTAATAAAATGAATAAATCTATGGTTGAAACAAACAAAATGAACTATGGGTTGGATAAGTCTGAAATTAATATGTGTTTTTCTAATCAATTCCAGGTAGAAGATACTATGAGAGAAGGGTAAAAATAAGCATTAAAAATACCACAATGCAATGTTACAACAAAAGCTCCCTTTTAATCTATTTTTCTTCAAATAAGTGAATTATTCAAAAAATAAACAATTTTTTTCAATGAAGACAATTTTTTAAAATCTTAAATAGGTAATTTATGTATGCTATATGAATTGACAATGGATGAGAATCAATTATTATAAGTGATTATTATGCTAAATTCCACTTAGGGCATGATTCTTGCACACACACACACACACACACACACACACACACACACACACACACACACACACACACACACACACACACACACACACACACACACACACACACACACACGAGAACTACATAGAGTCTTAAATATAGAGAAACACTCGGTTGTAAGATCACTCAGCTAGGTGACCATCGGGGTTAGTATGACTCCCCATTTGCATCATTTTATATTTAAGATTTATTGTGTTGTGGAGTTTTGGAGGACATCATTTGTTTTACATGTTACATGCAAATTATGTGGGCATAGTACGATACACAAGAAAAAAACAATGAAGGTTATTGACATAGAAGAGACACAAGAGAAATAATTTTATGAGGTTCTATGTAGTCACAAGTGTCTAGCCAAAGTATTCAACACCTAGGTGCCCCTAACCTAATCCAGACGCCCTAGTCCATGCATATCTAAAAATCATACAATTTTTTGAGCATGGGTGCGACGGTTTCTTCCTCTTGTTTACCAATATTCCAGTCTGACACACTTCAGGATCAATTGTGAAATCAACTAAGTATCTTATTCCCTCTCTTGCACCTAGGGATTCAATTTTATCTAGCTTATTGCTTAGGTTAGATATGTAATTTATTGCTTATCATTGCGTTGTGACTTTGCAATTAGGATTTCACAAATTTCTTATATTTTTAAAATCAATAAGATATTCTAATCAATAAAAGAGTTGTTCAAAGAGAGGGGAAAGGACCGTACAAGTCGATCCAAGCTATAGTACGATCTGGCCATGTTTTGTATGATCCCATATAAGGATTTATCAATGATAGAGTCATATTCTAGGTAATTTCCCTCAAGATAGAATATTGTTTTAGATAACTAAGTTTGCATGAATAAACAAGATAACTATATGTGGAGATTAGTAAGTCATGAAACAGAGAAAATGATGTCAATTGAGCTTAGAGCCAAACTTTTCATTGTCAAAGGATACATTACCAAATTTGAGTATCTACATCTAGATGGAATTAAGTATTTTTGTAGAGAAACACATCCACCAATAGCCCTCCCATCACCATTTCTTATTTGCACCTGTTTTTTTGCCTCTCTCCTTCCAAATAATACAAATATATAAATCTAGAATTATATATTTATGTGAGTGGTCCGAAATCAACATCTCATATTTGAAACATGACGTAAATATTTAATAACACAAACCAAAAAATTTAAAACGTGACACAATTGTGGGTGCTTATAATTTCACTTTACTTTGCATAACAAATTCGACACTATTAGTGTCATATTTACATCACCAATTAACACCGAAATTGTGTTGGGTTTTCGTTGATATTGTGCTCATGTATAATTAACTAAGCTATAAATTAAAACTATTATCTGCATAGATTCAAAAGAAAATGCTGATTAAACAATTAACCATCAATATAAGAGCTTAAAGGAAATGTTTCTTCAATACATAAATGAAATTACATTCTAACCTATTTCCTACTCTCTATGTTTGCTAACTTAAACTATGAACCTATGAAGAACATGAGAAATCAAAGTGGATTATTACTTGATCTCAAAGGTTGATAATGGAATCTCACCAAGAATGGCTACAAGGCCATTTTGGATCTTCCCATATTACTCAATTTTGAGTGAAAGGATGTAAGATGGATAATCTATTTCTAACAATGGAGAATGACTCAAGATCAAAATGCTTATAGTTTTCACTATTCAAAACATGGTGTAAGAAGAAATGTAAGAAGGGGGGTTCTTTATATAGCTTTCCTGAAGAGGCAAGGCTATCAAATTGATGAATGTGGGATAAAGGTAAAACAAGATTAGGAATGGATAAGGTTGCTTTATAAAAGGTAATCTTGATTTAGAAGAGTTTAATTTTTCATTAGTAAGTCATGGGAGTTGGGGGATGTTTTAATTAATCAAAGGTGATTAATTAATAGGTAGATGTAAGCTTATAGAAGCTAATTAGAGGAAAATTAGTATGATTTACGAGATGTAAGAGAGGAATTTGATCCAATAAATGGTAATTTTTGATTTAGATTTGCGAGTGTAATTAATTAATAATAATTAATTAACCCAAGTAGAAGCGGATATTAATTAATGAAAGGTTGTTAATCGACATCCTTAATGATAGGAAGGATAATTAATTAACGAAAGGTTGTTAATTAATGAATATGAAGAGGAATGTTAGCTAATTAGTGGAAAAGTGTTAATTATTACGAAAATGATGAGAAAGAGGATAATTAGTGCAATATTAGCATTAAAGCCTATGTAAGTGGATTTTAGGTGTCTACATTTGCCCCTCTTTGGGGTGGTGTAAGTGATGCCAATTCAAAGATAGTAGACAAGTACAAACAAATAATTTTTTTGAAGAGATAGAAGAAAAATTAATAGAATAAAGGATGCCCTCTCGAGTGTCGATGGGGTGATGACAGAGGGCGATTGATGATCGAAAAGATGAAAGAATAGAATAGAAGAAGTAGAATAATTGATCCTTATTGACCCAAGTTGCTTTTGAAGAATAGTGTTGATACAAGGAGAGTGATATGGAAGAAAAATGAAAATGAAAAGAGATGGATATAGCTATCATCTTGCCAATGTAAAAACTAACTTTATTTCATCATTTTGCTTATGATCAATGTGATCAGTCCTTATTAAAAATAATGAACAGAAGTGTAGTATGACATGAAAATTCATATATGAACAAATGTCCATATCTAAAAACACCAACTCCATGCAACATACAAAATGCAATGCAATACGAGAAAGTAAAAGATGACCAACTCCATGCAACATACAAAATGTAATGCAATACAAGAAAGTAAAAGATGCCTAACTCCCTGTAACATACACAATGCAATGAAATATGAGAAAGTAAACAAACTAACCTAACAAAGAAACATAATGCAATGTTTTTGTTATCAAGCTTTAATTTCGACCTATGCGAATTAACGACAAGGGTTAAAAGATGAATCTCCTCCAATGAAGAATGCTCTAAGATGATAAAATGGCTATAGCTTAGGATCTATGCCCATTTAGGTGTAAAGGTGTAAATAGAAAGGTAGGAGGAGGGCTCCTTATATAGCCCAATGGATAAAAAAATCTCAACATCCCTTTACATGTGGGATAATAGCTAGGTTGAGTTAGTTGTGGATAAGGATGGTTGAAAGGGGGTTGAGTCAACCTTAGGAGAGTTTATTTTATCCTTTAGTGACTCATGGGGTTTGAGGGGATTTATTAATTAACCCAAGTGATTAATTAATAGGTGAGCAAGCTTATAGAACCTTTTTAGAGGAATAATTAGCATGATTTAGACTATGGGAGGAATTTAATCAAATAAATGATTATTGATTGATTTAATGAAGATGAAGCTAATTAATTAATAATAATTAATTAGTCTAGATAGAAAAGGGGATTAATTAATGGAAGGTCGTTAATTGGCGTATTTTTTGGATAGAAGAGTGAATTAATTAACGTAATGTAACTAATTAACAGTGATAGAAGAGAAAATGAGCATTTATTAACAATATGTCGTCATTTGGTGGGAAAAGATATAATTAGTGTAATTTAATTATTTAAATTACTCGAGCTAAATTATAGGTGTCTACAGATATTGAATAAGTAAAACCAAAAAATGAAATATCAATAGTCAAATAATATATAACTCATTATGTTCTTGGACAATAAATGGACTTAACAACTTTATAAGCCAATCACTAAAACCCGACAGGGGAGAGGAATGATAGGAAAGTTTATTTAGAATGGTATCTTAAGTTTGGCTTGTTTGAGCACAACAAAATCCCTAGTTAAGTGGGAGAAAAGTTAAAATAATGAGGTTGTTGCAAATGAACCACTAGGTATAATTAGCCATGGCAATGTAGTGATCAACATTTGAAAACATAAAAAAGAAGAAATTATAGGCTAGGCTTTGGACATTTTCAACACAGTATCCTACCAGAGTATAGTTTCGATGGAATATTCACTAGGAGCTCTATTGATGCTACTTGCAACAAATGATGTTAGAGATGTGAATTTGATGATTAAAATAACAAGGTTTAGACTTGCCACTTAATGGATGGTTGAATGGTTGGATCAATGCAATATCAAAAGAATAAAAAATATCCTTTTGAGATATATAAAGATCAATAACATGATAAACTAATACAAAACCATAAAATATTTTATCTTTAAAAAAATAAAATAATAATAGCAAATAAATTGCTTTAAAATTCAATTAGGTTGTTACAACATCATTATGCCAAGAGTTGTTCTACATGGCCACTACGGGTGTTGGAAGGTGGCGATGCAATGAGATGTCCTTGCATAAACAATTAATGAACGATTTAAAATTTGATGTTTGTTTGACTGTCAATATGTAGTTTTTCCAAAGTAAAAATAGTTGTATATTAGGCATATGATAGAGTTTAAGGTCCTTTTTTAACCCTAGAAAGAATTTTTCGATCCAAATGCAATGGTGTAACTAGATTGAGGTTATATTTCACCAAATAATGGGTATTTGTAGATAAAGTGATGGATTCATTAATCAACATGGAACCCTTGAATAGGAAAAATTATATAACAACTCCAAGATAATCATTTTCAAAAATATATTTGCGTTGTTTTAGATAGATATATTCAAGATATTTGTATCAGTTATATTTAATCACACATTAAAATTTGATTGAGCTTGAATAAAAATATATAATCACATACTTAAAAATATTTTTTTGAGATGGAAAATGAACATTTGATATAAGTTTAAATAAACATTTTGAATTATACATCCGAAATCTAAAAAGTGAAATAAGAACTATACATCACATAGTGAATATAAACAATAAATTTTTCATTGATAAACATATTTCTATTAACAATAAATTATAAAAAGATTCAAACGAATTTCAAAATATTAACTTTAATAACCATTTTACACCCCCACACATATATAATCTTGAGGGTATTCACCACGTTCTAATAGGAAAACGTCACAATCAACGTTATATGGAACAACATTCACTAAACTCTCAAGCATATTCTACAGTTCCTGCTTTTTTTTTTAAGTTTCTACTTTTTTTTGGTCCCTTTGACTCTTCAGTCACATGGACGTCATTAAAATCTTTCATTTCATTTCATTACACCATATTAAGTGGTTATTTTTAAGTGGAACACATGGCCTTCCACATCTAAGATAACCGTTAGCATGAAATTCGAAATTTCGAGATAACCATCAACACAAACTTCAAATATTGTAGATAACTGATTGTTAGTGGTAGACATTGGGACAGACAACAAGATGGACAAGTGTCTAATATATAGCCAATTTAATTTCCCATCGGTTTTCTAATTCTATTTTTCTGCAGCGCTTTTCAAGTCATGATTTTTGTGGCGAAGCTCTGCTCATAAACCTCGGTGTTTTTTTACAGATTTCATTTTGGATTGATATTTCTGAGCTGTGTTTGCGTTTAAGGTTGTAAAAATCAATTTGATGCTCCTCATGGGTTTGAACTCGAGACCAAAGTGGTAATAAAGGAATGAAACAATGCTCTGTTTCTACATTTCTTTTTATTTACGAATTTTACGGTTAAACATTGTCCGTAATGTAGATTATGAATTTCAGTAGAAGTTTTAGGGATTTTATTTGAATTGATATTTCTGATGCATTGTTCATGTGTAAGGTGTTAATAATGCAGTTGATGCTGTAACAGATTCGAACTTAGAATCAAAATGGTAAGAAATGACTAAAACCCTGCTCTTGTTGTTATACTGGATTAAGGATTTTGCTGTTTTTTTTTTCTGGTTGCTTAACGATTTAGGGCTTATTTAAATAGTGGATTAATGGTGTTAGGGATGTTTTAATATTTACTCGAGGCTTTAATGTCTATTCTCGCAATGAATTAAAGGTTTTAAGACCTTAAAAATTTGGTAAACTGGTTTAAGAGTTTTAGGGGTTTCTCTCTTCGTTGCTTAAAGATTTGAAGCATGTTTTTCATATTTGCTTTAAGGAAATTGGATGTAGAATAGGGAATCGCTGGACATTTGTTCAATCTCAGAGTTGTAAACTTTAGACATGTATGCTATATTTATACATTTTGGTGCTTACGATTCTAATAATGCAGCTCATTTTCAAACTCGGGACACGAAGTGGTACGAAATTAGTGAAACTGTGCTCTTATTGTTATACTGGATATAGGATTTTACAAGTTTCATTTCTCATTGCTTGACAATTCAGGGCTTATTTTAATACTGGATAAATGGTTTTAAGGAAGCTTATTAATTAATTCGAGGATTTACTACTTATATTCCCACAAATTAAAGGTTTCAATGCTTTTTAAAAAATTCTTAATGATCTATCACTTATTACATAGGATTAAGGGTTTTAGGTGTTTTTTTTTATTGGATACAGAAAAGGCAATAGTAGGGGATTCGTTCAATCTGAGAGTTGTATGCTTTGAAATAATTATATATAATTGATCAGAAGTGGGTTAGAAATGAGATGTCAGCCTAATTAATGCACCATAACTAGGTCAAAAAATTTCTCTGTTTCTTTTATGTAGTAGATCTCAAAGAGGGTTATAAGTATTTGAAAATCTGCAAGGTAGCTTGAATGCAGCTGGTGCTTGTAATGTGTAAGAAAGGAATGACATCGTGCTCTGTTTTAGTTATGAATTTTGCTGTTAAATATGGCCCACAAATCTTCTGTAGAAGTTCTAGGGATTTTATCTAATTGATATTTCTGAGTTTTGTTTCTGGTATTAAGGTTCTAGTAATGCAGTTGATGCACAAACTCAAGACCAAAGTGGTAAGAAATAAATGAAACCCTCCTCTCATTGTTATTGTGGATTAAGGATTTTACAAGTTTATTTTGTGGTTGTTATTGTGGATAAAGGATTTTATAGGTTTCTTTTCTAGTTGGTTAATGAATCATGGCTTATTTTAATACCAGATTAAGAGTGTTCGAGAAGTTTTTAAATTTACCTGAGGCTTTAAACCTTATTTTCACAAGGAATTATAGGTTGTAGAACTTTCCAAAAAATTGGTTAAAGCTCCGAGGCTTATTTTTACAATGGATTAAGGGTGTTAGGGGTTTCACTTTTCCTTGTTTAGATTTGAGGCCTATTTTTCATGTTTTGCTTAAGGATATTGGATCCACAAGAAGCAATAACAGGGGATCTTTTTAATCTAAGCTACATACTTCAAACTATAATTATATATTTATATATTTTATGTGAGGCTTATTTTTCATGTTTGCTTAAGGATATTGGATCCACAATTAGCAATAGCAGTGAAGGGTTGCATACTTTGAACTAGTATGATATAATTATATATTTTATGTGTTTAAGGCTCTAATAATGATGCTAATGCTCTTAACAAGCTAGAACTCAAGATGCAAAGAGGTAAGAAATGAATGTTAACAAAATTGGTTAAAGCTCTGAGGCTTATTTTCAAAATGGATTAAGAGTATTATGGGTTTCATTTTTCCTTGCTTAAAAGATTGGAGGCCTATTTTTCATGTTTGCTTAGGGATATTGGAACCCATAATAAGCAATAGAAGGGGATTTTTTTAATCTGAGAGCTTTGAGATATATATTTGTTTTCTGTGTTAAAGGCTCTAATAATGCAGCTGATGCTCTTAACAGGTTAAAACTTAGGACACAGTGGTAAGAAATGAATGAAACCATGTTCTCGTTGTTATTGTAGATTAAGGATTTTACAAGTTTTTTTTTTCTAGTTGCTCAACAATTAAGAGGTTATTTTAATACTATATTAATGGTTTTAGGGAATTTCTTTGATTTACTTGAGAATTCATTGCTTAGTTTCACACTAGATTTAAGGGTTTCATTTTTTCTTACTCAAAGATTCAAGGCCTATTTTCATATTTTCTTAATGATATTGGATGCAGAACATGCAATAGCAGGGGATTTGTTCAAACTGTCAGCTACATACTTTGAACTAGTATGATATATTTGATCAGGAGGTGGGTTAGAGATGAGTTGGTAGCCTAATCAATGCACCATAACCAGGTCAGGAATTTTCTCTGCTTTTTTTCTATAGTAGATCTCAAAGAGGGTTGTAGGGAAATCAAAAAAAATTAGTGTAGGGTGAATGTAATTTACCTAGGTTAGGATTTTACATTTTTTGTTAGGAAATAAGGGATAAAATACGTGGAACAATCCTTCATAGAATCACAACAGTAGAAAAACTAACATGTAGAAATTATTACAGATCTGAAATAAAAGTGCAGAATAAAAAGAACACAACATAAAGAGACAATATTTAACGTGGTTCACCCAATTTGGGCTACATCCACCAAGAATCACTTGTTTATATTTTATTACAAGCCACCTCTTCTCTCAATACAATACCCAGATCTATTTGGAGTTATGTTCAACAAACTCTACAGAATTCACACCCGAATTCACACACATGTGCAATGTTACATCAACCCTACCATATGCACAAAACCACATAAATAGGCAACTGCTTAAGTAGTTTTACAATACCATGGATACAAAAACCATGGGCCAAAACTGACCCATAAACCTATGGGTCAAAAATCCTGCCCATATGATAAGAGCACATATCTTAAAATATTGGGCATGTTTTTCGAGGCCAACTATGGAAAGTGTATAGTACTTTTAGTGTACAGTCTTCAACACTTCCACACATGAAAACATGCTCCACAACCTAACAATCTCCCACTTAGAAACTAGTTTTCCTCTGAGCAAGGTTCTCAACCCTTCACTTTTGTCCATGAAGACCAACCAAAGCTAAACACAACTTCAATTTCTCCCTTGTGACCACCTTGGTCATCATGACTGCAAGATTCTGACTGGTATGAATCTTTTCCACCTTCAACTTGTCTTCCTCAAAATTTATCTTCATGAAGTGGTACCTACGCTGTATATGCTTCATCCTAGAGTGGAAAGCAGAGTTCTTAGCTTAGTGTATATCACTCTGACTATCACTATGTATCTTCCCTTTCTCCTACTTATCCCCCAACTCCTCAAGCAATTGTTGTAACCAAATCATCTCTTTTCTTGCCTCTGTGGAAACAACACACTTAGCCTGTGGTTGACAAAGCCACAAGCTTATGTAGTCATGAAATCCAACTCATTGTTTTCCCACCTACAATGAAATATAAATTGTTGTGCTCCTCCTACTATCTACATCTCCATCCATATCTGAATCTACATAACCACGCAAAGTGGTGTCTAATCCACTATAGCACAAAAATGTCCCCATGGTCCCTCTCAAGTACCAAAGGATCCACTTTACTGCTTATCAGTGATCTTTACCTGGATCACTCATAAATATACTCACTGATCCCACTGCATGTGCAATATCAGGCATAGTGCACACAATGACATACATCAAACTGCCAACTGTTGATGAGTAAGGTACCTTGGACATCTAGTTTCTCTCATTCTCTATCTTGGGGCATATGATTTCTCTCTTGTTTTGTCTTAGGACACAACTCCTTTGATAACTTGAAATGGCATTCCAAAGTAGTCCTAACCGGTTTAGCATCCAACATATTAAACCTCTCCAAGACCTTATTAATGTCCTCTTCCTGAGATAAAGTTAGCTTACATTCCTTCCTATCTCGAGATATCCTCCTACCAATGATTTATTTGGCTGCCCCCAAATTCTTCATAGTAAAGGATTCACTTAGCTGTTTCTTGAGTACTTTTATTTCCTACATGTTTTTTCCTGCAACCAACATGTCATCCACATACAAACACAAGATAATATAACTACCATCTTCAAATTTCTTTATATACATGTAATAGCCAGAATGACATCTAATATAAACTTGCTCCATCATGAAGCTATCAAATTTCTTATACCATTGACGTGGAGTTCGTGTCAGACCATACAAGCTCTTCTTCAGTTTGCACACCATCTCCTCTTTACCTTTGACCTCATAGTCATTTGGTTGTTGCATATATAGATCCTCCTCCAAATCACCATGGAGAAATGCAGTCTTTACATCATGCTGCTCTAAGTGTAAGTCTTATGTTGCCACTATTCCAAGAACAATTCTAACAGAATTCATTTTTACTACAGGAGAAAAAATCTCATCAAACTTTATACTTTTTTCTGTGTAAACCCCTTGACCAACAACCATGCCTTGTATCTTCTCTTGCCTCCATCTTTAACTCTGTACACCCACTTCTTTTGCAATGCTCTTTTACCTTCCGGTAGCTTCACCAAATCCCAATTCTAGTTCTCCATGAGAGCCTAATTCTCCTCATCCATGAGATTATAATGTTTAGAAAAAAATTATCTCTTCAACTTATAGGCATAAGCAAGAAAATAAATCTCATCAAACCTCAAAATGATGGAGTTTACTAGTACCTACAAATGTGTATGAATTATCTTGATGTTGCGCCACATGTTCAAAATAGTTCAGCTCATATCCTACAAATGAAACTGTAATAAAAAACATTGCACCAAATTTTCAATCAGTAAAAAATAATAAGTGGGCTACCTGGCGAAGGCCAATCCCTGGAAGTCTGAGGGGCTTCCTCACAAGGATGTCAACCCACTATTTTATGCAATCAAGTGATACATAAATCCAATCATGATATAGGATGGATAAAAATAATGATTGTTCTGACAGTTTCAGACTTTATTACAAATTTATAACATAGAATGAAAACCTAGATATATAAACAATAACCTAGAAATCTGAATCAAAGTCAGTGTTAGAATCTTCAGATGATGATGGATTCTCAAAAGTGAGCTATGGATAGTCTATCTCATATTTTTCAAAGAGGTCAAAGTCATAATTATCGATATACCCATCTCTGAAGAAATCAGGGACGTATTCTAGTTCCTCATTCTCTAAGTCATACTAATGATCAGATGAAGAGTTGGAATATTGATATTCAGACTAGTCGGTGGTTTCAGTTTTTTTTGTTTATTTAGCGTCAAAGTCCAAAATTTTCAATCTGGCTTCATAGCACTATTCGAACCAATCCAAGTCGGCTCAAATGGGTATAATTTCAAAATAGGCCTCTTAAAACTCGTATGTGGCCTCAAGAATCCTCTGAGTGCTTTCAAAGATGTTTTGCAGCTAGTCCAATGGGGTAGAATGTATAACACAAAGTTCTAAATTGTGCAATACATCATATTTCTCCCAATGCAAAGGGTTACAGATAATTAGAAGAGAGTTACTGATGATCAGATTAAGAGTTGGAATATTGATATTTAGACTGGTCGGTGAAATTCGGTTTGGTTTGTTGATTTAGTGTTAAGAGTCTCAAATTTCTAATCTGGATTTGTAGTGGTATTCAAACCAAGCTAAGTCAGATTGAATTCGTAAAATTTCGAAATAGGCCTCCCAAACCTCGTTTATGGCCTCATGAATCCTCTGAGTGGTTTCGAAGATGTTTTGCAACTGGTCCAAAGGGGCAGAATGTATAACACAAAGTTCTAAATTGTGCAATACATCATATTGCCTCAAATGCAAAGGGTGACGGATAATCAAAAGAGAGTTAATGTTAGTTATCTCATTAGCTTGGCCACCTATAGCCATCTACAAAATCCATTCTTGACTGTATTTTAGAAAGGATAGGAAAATATATGAAATTGATAAGCAATAATCTGATAAAAGAAATAAAAGATAAAATTGACAGAAAACACAAGTGTTTTGATTGAAATGTAGATGTTTTGGCTGAAGTGCACGCGTTTGAGTAAAATAGTGTTTCTAGGTTAATACTAACAATATGTAAATATAGTGTGTTTACGAAAAATTACCGGTTGATTTCGATTCTATACAATTTTTTATTATTATTGGAAAATAGTTTTTTGAAAGGGACTATACCCTTGTACAACAAGGCTCAACAACCAGATATAGAAATTGCATCAGGAAGAAAAGATGATCAAAATCAGGATTTTACAATAAATCCCAGAAGCAGAAAAACATTCTGCCAAGAAAAGTACCAAAACCAACAGAAAACAGCAACAGAACAACACTTAAACAACAATAATTCAGTAAATTATCTGTTGGTTTATGTGCAAGTAGTTTTCTTCTTTTTACGAACTATAATCCAATCCTCAGAAGATTTATGTAAAGGAATACAAACTTTGATATCTGCGATCGGTTGATATATATATATATATATATATATATTGTTTGAACATATAAGAGGAACATTTTCCTTAACCGCTACATAATCTTTTGGTTCAGTGTTTCTGGTCTTCTATGGTTCACCCCTGGATGAGTCCTTGTTTGTATGATCTGTGATATCTCTCAAAGGGGTTTTGGGGACCATTTCCATTATGTCTTCCTCATGAGCATCAGAAGTAGGGATATCCTTAGGTTCAAATATCAAATGTTTTGGGAGGGCATTTTTCCACCAGTTAGCATTCAAGTTTTTACGTTTTATCATATCATAATTAGTGGCAGAATGACCCAATGAGAAACATCTCCTGCATCTAAAACAAAAACCCTCATAGTCCAAAGGATGAGTCCAAGTTTGATTTTGCACCTTTAGCTCAATGTGAGCTCAAAGATCCTTTGAAGTATCAATCTCAACAAGTATTCTTGCATAGGTTTTATGTGTGAAATCAGAGGTTTGGGAGTAAATGTTGATGATGTTGCCTAAGGTATTGCCTATGGCTATTAGACAATTTTGATCCCATAATTAAAGAGGTAGGTGGGGTAATCTGACCTAGATTGGTTTGTGGGAGAAGGATTCAATGAGAGGGTTAAATGACAGAAACCAGGTTTTAAAATAAGATTTTTTTGCTGACAAGCCCAAAGTTGTTTAGCAATGTTATCCTTATCAACAATGGATTCAAAAGCAACAATAAAAATTCCCTTAGCACAAGGGTAGAGATCTAACCTATCTTCAAGAAGATGGATCTAATGCTTGGAGATCCATTTGTGTAGGATAGGTAGGCTAGGCCAGAGTCCAACAAATCTACAAATCAAGGCATGATCTTGATAGAATGACTCTATTTCAAGGACTTCATCTCTAAAGGATACACATGGGTTTCTCTCAGCTGGTCTCATGGTTTTGAACTCAGGTTTATTTTGTAAAACCTCCCTGAATGAATGTTGGCCTGCCATTACAGTAGGGGAGGAAACCCTAGAAACAGGAATATCAAAATTCTTCTTACCTTCCAACGTGTTATTAACAAGAGCCCAAGTGGAACCCCCAAAACAAAATGGAGCCCCAATAATTGCCGCCCCAAAGATCTCAGGAAATATTTCAGTCGGGGAATGGGATCTGCCTCTTCCCTACACATGCACACCTTCTCCACCCTATTTTCTGTCATGTCCATGATATGCAAGTCCATTTTGGTTTCCTCTCTTCCCTTGGTCGACAAATGATTCTTTTCCACTAGAATGTGTAGTGGGAGAGGAAGAGACTACATTTTTACTAGGCAGCTTTACATTTCCATTTCCTTTCTCCAGCGTAAGCCTGATCCATGAAATATCCTGATCCTTTGTAAGTTTGGGATCTTTCCTGCTACCGCCATGATCAACATCTCAACTAGGGTTAGGGCAAGAACAAGGAGAGCATGAGGAGATGCGAGGAGCCATTTTATTTAGATTGATATGAATTGGATATTTTTAACAAATTATATTTTAGATGTGTGAATAGAATATGTAACAATAACTAACCTTGATTTGATAAAGATTGAAACTTGATAAAACTTGCAAGTTGGTGAAGAATTGTGTACTCTTGCATAAGCTTCTGAATGTGCTTGATGATAGACATAGATGATGTTGAGCTAATCTTGATATCACACTACTCTGGTGAACTCTGATAAACACTTTTAGTCGAAGATGCGAAAGGATGACAGAAAAGAAACTCAACAAAATGCAAGTAGATGGATCCCAAATGAGACTGAAAATCGGGCTTAAATAATAGCTGGTGTTTTACCAAAACACTGGTGATTTTGGCCTTTTTGAGTTTATTTAGTTAATAGTTGAAATAATTGTCTAATTCAAGTGTATTTGTTTGTGTATTTGAGGGATATGATATGGGTTTTTTTTAATGTGTTTTGTTGTTGTATGAAGTGTCGTGTTTGTTTGGAAAATAGTTAGATTATGATCTATTTTAGCCTAAGTTTATTTAGAATATGTTGTAGGCGATTTAGTTAGATAGATTAAATGTATATCATAGAATAATATATGATAATAATAGATTATGTTAGGATAACACTAAATAAAATAAGATTTTATGGGTATATGAAATAGCCCATGGTAGATATGTCAGGAGAAAGTGGTTTTGGAATGATTTCACATTAAGGGATAACTTTTAAAATGGATTTATTTAAATAATAACCTAAATGAATGTGTGTGTGTGTGTGTGTGTGTGCATGCATGCATGTGTGCGTGTGTGTGTGTGATAGATTATAAATGTGAACGTGAAAAATCATTGAAGACTGGGGAGTGTGGAATTTTGGTGTCTACATTTGCCCCTTTTTGTCTGACAACTTAAGGGCAAAGTGTTAGAAAAAAATGATGGAACATTTTATGGGTGATCTCACCATAACATAATATAGGGGAACACATATGTTTGTGTGTCATGTGTTTCATAGTTTCCCCGGTTTGAGGGGATGTCGAAACAAAATGTGCAACCGAGGGACCAAGTGATAAGGGAACCAAGAGGTTCAACACCTATGGACGTATGATCCATAAATGTAGGTTAAAAGAGCGGGACAACTAAATGATGGGGGCCAAATGGCGCATGTCCCACAGAGGAATGTCAAATCCCGATGTGAAGTTCGTTTTTTGGTTTTAATATTTCAAGGACTAGGGTCCATTGAAAATTGGACACATTTGTGGAAAAGTGTGATTGCTTAGATTTAAGGCAAAAATGGGCACATATGCTAATGAGCTATGATTTGTAAGTGATTAGAGGAAAATTGTCAGTGATTCGTAGAATCGTCGGTAATTCCCTCAATGTAAAATTTGGGCTATAAAAATCCAAGTCACGGGCTCATTTTACCACATTGTTACTATAGTGAAAACGACCTGTCAAAGTGAGGAAAATGTGTTTTTGAGAAGATAAAGGAAAATTTTGGGCAAAATGGTGAGTTCGAGAAGGCAATGGAAGCCCAAGATGGTTGAGGTAGGTGCTCTATCCTTCCTTTTGTTTTTTTTTGTAGATTTTTATGGATTTGTGTGGTTTTAAGGTAGTTTTTCCATTTTGGGGGGTTGTGCGGATGCCCTAGGACAAAAACGTAGGAATTGTTGGCGATTTATACAGTCGCCGACGATTATAGTGAATCGTTGGCGATTATCTTGCTATGCAAACAATTTTAATTTTGAATTGTTTGTGATGTTTGTGGTTTTAATATTGACTTTGGAGTTGAATGTAATTGATGTTGACACTAAATTTTTTTGCGACAACATTAATTTTGACATCTAAGCAATTTTACGTAATCTATTTTTTGTTTCTTTCGAATATGGAATTTTAATTTAGGTAGTGTTTTAAATGTTGTTGGTATTTATATTTTTAGGTGATGATGTCGATGTTGATATTTTGTTTTTGATATGTTGTGGATGGTTTTAATGTTTCAAACATATATTTTTAATGATGACACTGAAGTCTGATGTTAATTTATTTAGATTTTACAGGTTGATGTGAAATTGATTATTTGGGATCGTATACCACTGATCTTGGATCAGGTCAGGGCTGGTATGTCTAAGGATGATTGGGAACATGTCGAGGCCGTGGGTTTTGGTGGTATGACACATTATTGACGGTTACACAGATGTAGGAGTTTTATATTAACCATACTAGAGTAATGGAATCCTTCCACCAACACTTTTTGGTCACCTACTGGAGATATTATGATCACTCTAGAGGATGTTCATCGAATCCTAAGATTACCTATCCGGGGTGAGGGTGTCTATCTCACCACTGAGGAGGAGAGAGATGATGTTATGACTAGATTTTATGGGGAT